>OZ010602.1:27736853-27799353 GCA_963932145.1 Acanthosepion lycidas
ATATATATATACACACACACACACACACAAAGTCAAAATGATATAAATATTCATGTTGTGAATTGTTCAAGGTTACCTACTTGAATGCTATTTCCTCAGCAATAGGAGGACATACATACAAGTCTATGTACTTATATGCAAATGAGTCAAAACTTATTTCAATATCATTACATCCTCCCCCTCCTCAAGAAACAAAAGGCCTTTATGCCCTCTCATGGATCTTAAACTTTTTCTATAAGTTGTTTTATTTTCAATGATTCTTTAACCTCTTTCTCTACACCCCCACTCAGGGGAGGGGGAGATCTTGATCTTTCTCATTCATTATTGTCATTTTCTTATTGTTCTTTAATAGTCTTATGTTCATATCTTCTCACTTTTCTCCATCTTCCACTGCCTCATCATCACTAGTTTCATTTTCTTGGTTTAAAGGGTCCAGGCTGCAATTACTTACCCTAACTTATTCTTCCATCTGTTCTTTGAATTCTTGCCTGTGCCTTATTTGGTCAGCATGATTTTTTTATACTAATGCCGTATTTTGTCCCTTCTGCCTTATAAATTTCACCTTTTCAGGAGTCAATTTGCTATTTTTCTTGTACCACATTTGAAATATGACTAAGACATGGTTAACAGGCTCTAATCTGCCATCTATTTAACACAGATGGACTTTGTAATCAGCCAATATGTGGTATAGTTCATTAACTAAACAATAGTCTTTGTGGAAAACTTAATATTATCCTGGTGAGAATTAATTTCATTAAATCCTATTTTTATAGTTTGTACTATTTTCTCTGCTATTCCATTTGATTGTGGATGTTATGTAAAGATTTGTACGGAATTCTGCAAATTTATCTTTAAAAAAAAAACAAAAAAACAAAAAAAAACAGACTATTATCACAGAATTCTAGGGCATTATCTGATACCAATGTTTTTGGGACCCCATTTCTGGAAAATATTACTCATAATATTTGTGTTACAAAAGCAGTTCTTCTATCATGGACAACTTCAGACCATCCTGAAAAGGTGTACACTAAAATAAGACAGTCCAACATTGTTGAAATATGCATGGCTCTGTTTCTTTCAACTGGATGAGCAATTTATTTTGCTGAAAATTTTGAATTCCTACACATCCTAGATATAGTTATCAGCATTAACTTAGTACTATAACACCTATGGTTCTAATTTTAATTGTTGCTGTGTGGCTGTGATTTCACAATGAACATCATCATCATCATCATGCACGCTAACACATATTTTTCTCAAAATTTTTAGTAATACTACTTGGTCTCTTATTGCATGTCATACCATTTTCTATGGTCAACTTGCATCTTATCACCTTATTTATTTTTATAACAGTTACTCCATGGGTTTCTTTATGTTCATGAAACAATTTAACTTAATATTGGATCACATAATTTTTCTGATGCAATTTGATTTAGAGGTAGAATTTCAGTTTCAATCCCATATAAAAATTCATCTTCCATATTATAAGAGATACCTTCTTTGTTCAAAGAGATACCTTCTTTGTAATCATGATAATGTGCCAACATGATGAACAGTATTTCCTTTTACATATTCAATATCAAAGTTAAATGCCATATGTTTTATGGCCCATCTTAAAATTCTAGATGATGAGATTTTTACAAATTCCTTCCTTGGATTAAAAATAAAATTCTAAAGACTTGTGATTAGACTTCAGCAAGAATTTTCTGCCCAATAAGAATTAGCAAGCTTCGTTAATGTGCTTTGTATAATTGCTAAAGCCTCTTTCTCTATTTGAATAATTAGATTCTGCAGTCATCAATCCCCTAGAGAGGTACAAAACTGAGTGTCCTTGCTGTCATAAAATTGCTGACATTGAATATTCACTTGTATCTGTGATTAATATGACATTCTTTTCAAGATCAAAAATCTTCATAGTGGACTCTTTAGCAATGGCATATTTTCAACTTTCAAATGTTGTTTGTTGTTCATTTAAATTCAATATATCTTTTTAAGCAAAATCAAAAAAGTTGAATTACTTTGGTAAATAATTACTGTAAAAATTAACTAAACCTCAAAAGATGCTAATTATTTTTATAGGTAGTAGCAGACACATTTAATATTTTCTGTATTAAACTTGGGCCTTTTGAAATGACATCTTTCAAAATTTGGTATCCAAGATATATTTTTCATAATTGTATACACATTTATTCTTATTAATGGTCTTACCAACCATTCTTAATCTATTTAGCACATAGTTGGTTTTTGACTAACTCTTCTTTGTTGATTACAACCAAACATTACCAACTAGATATACTATCATATTTTTATGTCCCCCTGTTAGAACATTTTGTATTGCTTTCTGAAATATGACACTTGCCGTTTTTGCCCTGTACGGCATTTGCTTTGTCATCCAATGGGATTGTTAATAATTACAATTTCCTTTAAATTATCATCAAATTGGATTTGGTGATAAGAAGTTTTGAGATGAATCATTGCATAAAATTTAATTCCAATTAACACATTTATTGCAGATGCAGTGCTTGGAATCATATATAAATCTGAGTAGATCTTACAGTTACAACATAATTTATAATCACTTCAAATACATCAATCGCCATCCGGCTTTCTCAATACAACCATTGGTGATGACCTTTGGCATCCACTAGAGGGAGCATGTTGTCAACTGCTTTGTTCCACCATTTTTCATAGTTTTGTAATTACTAGAGGGCAACATGTGAATTGGTAGCTTGTGAAATTCAAAGTGTGAGGGGTTAGCATTTTCTTTCAGTTTAATACTTGCTTTGTAATTTTAACATTACAGTTTCCATCAGATCTGAATTTATTGCATTAATTAAATGCATAGTAATAACATTAAGTACATCAGTTTCTATGATGACACAACCAACAACTACAATGGGTACTATTTCAAATCCAGTGTCTGTGTCCTTCAAATATTCCTACAAATTATCCTGAGGTCTTTATGCTTGACCTGTCAGACTGCCTTAATTATTCTTACTTAACTTTTGCTTGAAAATTTGTTCCGTAATGTTTTGAAATTAAAGCGACTTCTCTATCAGTGTCTGTTTGCATATGTAAAGTTACAACATTCAGTTTGATTTTAACCAATGTCTTTCCTTTCTGTGGTGGAAAAAAATGTCAATTTCTACTCACAAATTCTCTTACAGTTTTTCATCATATTCTATACTTTTTGGTTTGCGTTTGTAATTATAATATTTGCATTTTAGTTTCATATTTTTATCATGTATGAGTCACCAATTTCCTCTTGATTTTCAGTCAAGTTAAATTTTTTAATCAATTCTTCTTGTGTAAATTAACATATGAATTCAGAGACATTTTACTTAACTGCAATTGTTCCAACATTTCATATCTATGAGAAGTGTTGTATATATCTTCAATTAATCTGAGTTGGATTAATCTTTTTCTTCTATAGACAACTTTTGCTATGTTAACTGCTAATAATGTTGGTTTACTGTGTCATGCTAGACAATTTTTCACTCCAGAATCTATCTTACACATCTATAAGTCTACCATTCATTCATGCTTAGGATATTGCTGCCACATATGGTTCGGTGTTCCTGCTATTTACCTTGAGCTCCCTGATAAAATCCTAAGAAGAATGAACACTGTTATTGGTCTTGATCTGGCAACTCAGCTTCAGTCACTTTCCCACCACCATCAGGTTGCCTCTCTGAGTCTTTTCTGTAAATACTTTCATGGTAATTGTTCTGATGAGCTCTCTGCTATGGTACCTAGACTTTTTTAATTTAAGCGCAGTACTAGATTGGCATTGAGTGCTCATCAATTTACAGTTGAGTAGGTTATGTGTGACTGTAAATCCTATGCTAACAATTTCTTTTCTCTCACTTCTCACTTGTGGAAATCTTTTCCAGCTCCATGCTTTCCAGCCAACTTTAATCTGCAAAAATTTAAATGCAATGCTAATTGTTATTTACTGTTTTTGTGATTACTCTTTTTGTTCTCTGTCATTAGTAATGCTTCTGCTTCTAATTCTTCCACACCCTGTAACCTCTTGTGACTTAATGGCTTTACTGCCTTGCATGGGGTGAATATGATTAAGAAAAAAAAAAGTTTCATCTTTTTCTAGTCTTTCAAATTCACAGTATCTGCTGGCATTTCTTAGCTGATGTAAATATTTTATAATTGGTTTGCCAGCTTCTTCTTTTAAAGAAATGAAATTAGTTTGCTCTGTGATGATCAATTTCTTTTTGGGTCTATTATTTTTCTTGATTATCTCTCTCATCTCCTTGAAAGTGAACTCTTCTAATTCATTTGGATATGTCATTAATGAGATTTTCAGGATTGTTTTGCACACTGCTGCTGTAGCTAAAAAAAAATCAGTGATTTCATTTTCACTTCGACCCACTTTGCTGTCTTTTAGTTTCTTTGATCTAGCAGCAGTGTCTGCCAAAGTTTCAACAAAGTCAGGTTTCTCAATTTGTAATAAAGCTCTTATCAGCAACAGCAATGCCATTGTTGTAAAATGGGAGAATCAATGTTTCCTACTTAAATGCTATTTCCTCAGTAGTAGAAGAACAATTCATACAATTCTATGAGGCCAGACTAATTTCAATATCACTACAATACATATATGTAAGAAGGCATAAATATATGTATACACACACACACACGCAAATATAGTTGTATATAAATATATAAATATCAACTTTGTCAAATTTACCAATAACATAAAGCAACTAATTTGGAAATTTTAAAAATTGAATTGGCAAAACATGTCAATATCATTCAACCAAACATGTTTGAAAGTATTATAGCTGCCAAATTACCACCCCCATATATATATATATATATATATATATATATATATATATATATATATATATAGAGAGAGAGAGAGAGAGAGAGTAAAATCATGCTAAAAGCACAAGTTCTCATTCAACCACCAGAGTTAAGCAGCATTGGACAAGGTCAGTACTTACATGAGGAGCCATTTCAGAACACGAGGTACTCTAAAGATTAGGGGCATAAACCCCAACAAAACGGCCTTCTTTGGAATGTGGAGAGCTAAAGATGGTGGTACATGCAACAACAGGATCTTGCTTCAGATAACATGTCAGCATGATGGAGAAACATCACTGTCAACAACAAGGAGATATTGTCTCTACAAATAAGACACTGCAACCTTTAGTAGAAGTTGTGACTATGAATCATACCAAATCACTTGGAATGCAACTGAAAAACATTATGATTATGATTTAGCCATTCAACATAATGTCTGTTTTGAGAACAATTGCAGGTGGTGGGAGGATGAACACAAACTAATGCAATAGAGATCAGCTAGAATCTATGTAAATATTCATAAACATACAACAAAAGATATACAAATACACAAGTCATAGGGATATCCACACATAAAAGAATATGCATGGTGACAAACACATTTTCTCTCTTGCACAAGCATGCACACAGAAAGATAATGTGTGCACAAGAAGATACAAGTGTTGTATTTTGTACAATGCTAATTGAAATCTTTGAAGTGTACTCTTTATCATAAAATCAGTCAATTGCCTTACCTTATCTATAAGACATAGATCAGGTATGAGCAAACTTCTGGCTGCATGAGATATGGCTCATCATGAGGTTTGCCACACAACTAAAAAAATTTAAGGTAGTTTTTCAGTGAAGGTTCTTTAGCGATTTTCATAATACAAGGCCAGGTGCATAAACATATGCTTTAGAAATTGAGAAAAGTTAATTTTTTCTTAGAGAAAAGATTTTTTTCTATGATTAAAAAATTTGAAATATTAGTTTAATATTATTGGTATCTGATTAACTGCAGGAAATTTGTTTGTAATTTGAAGTACAAAAAATATTTGTCCCCCAGTTGATTGGTTGGTTGATTTTGTTTAGCAGCATATCAGTCTCTATCAGTTATTTAATGCTGAAATCTAAATTTTTTAGACAAAATTTATGGATTGAAATAAATAAATTTTCAACAAAATTGTATGCATTCAACCAAGATAAAATGCATTGTTGGTAATTCTACTATAAAATGTACATATATATATATGTATGTAAATGCATATATACATACATACATATATACACATATATGTAAATGCATATATACATACATACATATACACATATATAAAATGCATATATACATACATACATATAAATGTATACATACACATATAAATGCATGTATACATACATACACACACATATAAATGCATGCATATATACATACATATAAATGCATATATACATATATATATAAATACATATATACACATATACATAAATGCATATATACATACATATATACACATATACATAAATGCATATATACATACATATATACACCTAAATGCATATATACATACATACATACACATAAAAGCATATATACATACATATATACACCTAAATGCATATATACATACATATATACACATAAATGCATATATACATACATATATACACATAAATGCATATATACATACATATATACACATAAATGCATAGATACATACATATATACACATAAATGCATAGATACATACATATATAAACATAAATGCATAGATACATACATATATACACATATACATAAATGCATAGATACATACATATATACACATATACATAAATGCATAGATACATACATATATACACATATACATAAATGCATAGATACATACATATATACACATATACATAAATGCATAGATACATACATATACACATATATATACATACATACACATTAAACACATTTTTATGTTTAACGTTCTTTTTATAGATACAAGTATTTAAGTAAATGCTCTGTTTATAATAAACAGTATTAAATAACATTTACCGGCCTGAATGTCCGAGAAATTTTCATAGAAATTATTCGTCCTTGGACAGGATTCGAACCTGCATCCTATACGGAACCGTCATTTACGCTGACGTGCCTAACCTCTTGAATGCAGGTTCGAATCCTGTCCAAGGACGAATATTTTCTATGAAAATTTCTCGGACATTCAGGCCGGTAAATGTTATTTAATACTGTTTATTATAAACAGAGCATTTACTTAAATACTTGTATCTATAAAAAGAACGTTAAACATAAAAATGTCTTTAATAAATAAAATTGTCGGACTTTGTCCATTTCTTAATGTATACATATATATATATATATATATATATATACACACATGTATAAAATTCAAGAAACACAGTACTTAAATCATTAGTTATGTAGGAGAAAGTGTGAGGGAACATGCGAGAATGAGACAAAGCAAACAAAATTTTAATAAACATTATTTTTCTCATGAAACTCGGCATGCCATTGAGAAAGCCAAATGTGGGTCACATATGCCTGTCAGGCTGCATTTTTCTGATGACTGACTTAGGAAATACTCAATTACAGGTACAGCACCAATTTCCCAGCAACTGATGATCTGGCACCTATTTTAAGTTGTACAAAATTATGAGCAAACATTTAAATTTCATATGATTGCCAGATTAATTCGCTGGGCAACCACATGTAATTAATGATAGTTTAATATAAGTTTCCGATGATGCTGTGGAGATATCAGAGATGCATAATTAGTGGATCAGAGGTGTATTGATGTATTGTTATTAAAAGACTTCTGTTGGGCAAGCAAAATGAATAATCTAGCAAGGTTCTGGGATGAAGAGTGGTGTACATGAAATTAGAAAAATGACTTATGGAAGTGAAGAGAAGTCACCTTGTTCAGCACAGAAAAAGCCATCAAACTTTGATGGTTCAATAATGATTGAATCGTTCATTTTCTATGGATCACCAACCCTTTGCTGGCTATTTAAAGGCAGAAAATATTTTTATAATGTAAGAATTTTTCTTCTTTACTTTTTTTTTTTTTTTTTTTTTTTTTTTGAGATAATAACGGTTCAGTGATACAAGTCTTAGTAATTAACCCATAGCTGTGAAAAAGTTTAATATTGAGACATCTAAGAATCTAAAAGCCTGCATCTATGAACATAAGAGGGATCTATGTTGGGACAACCATTTAAACTTGCTCGTAATACACACAGGAACAAAACTGGCTATAACATTTTTTTTATAAATGCCAACCTAATTAAAAAGAACATAATTCTTTATATAGAAAATATTTTAAGGGAATTCTGATAAATATTTTACATCTATAAATACACATAAAAACACTATATTACATCACCAACTGTTACATACAAAAGCAAATGCATAAAAGTATATTTAAATTGTGGATTTTTGAACACTGATACTTATACAGGTTGTATTATTATTTTATGTACTGTGTCCCTTCAGAATATGAGCAATTATAGCTCTCGACAACTGTTCTTTTTTTTTACCTTTTAGTAAAATTTATTTATTTTCTTTTTTGCTATCTTTCCTAATCTTTGTTCTGCTAATCAAGTACATGAGATCTTTTTGGCACTCGGTGTGGTGTAATGGTTAGCAAGCTTGTTTCACTAAATCACCTACAACTGAATACTGAGCTTGATCCTCACTGGGTGCCCTATAATTTAAACTATGCTTAGAAAATCACTACGTACACAAGCTCATTAGGTAGGTTATGGATGATGTTCATCTGTCACTCTTCTTTTCAATATGTCCTGTGAGTATCAAATTTACTTTCTCCATTATGTGTGCATAATGTCTCAAAATATTAGATTATATAATGTGAGTATGTGTAGATAGTGGTTAGCAACTCAGAATGAGAAATCAGTAAGTTGAGTTCCAATTCCAGTTGAGTTTATTACATTCACTTTCATGCAAATACCCTTGGGAATGGTATGAATTAACCACTTCTACCCACCACCCACGGTTAAATAGTAGGGCAAGTCAATTACAGAGAAAAACATTGAATTCGAAATCAGTTGGTCATGGGTGAGCAAAAGCATCACTTAAAAGACATACTTGCAATAAAAACTGAAGAAGCAATTGTCTAGCATTGTTGAAACTGTTACCCAGAAGGGAGTGTACAGGACAGTGGATGAGAGATATATGAACCCCATTCACCAAATTGGATTTTGATTCTGGTGAAAAATGTCTCACTTATTAATCGTTGTTGAAACTGTTGCACAGAAGGGAGTGTACAGGACAGAGGATGAGAGATATGTGAACCCCATTTACCAAAATGGATTTTGATTCCGGTGAATAATGCCTCACTTATTAATCGTTGTTGAAACAATTGTCTAGCATTGTTGAAACTGTTGCCCAAAAGGGAGTATACAGGACAGTGGATGAGAGATATATGAACCCCATTCACCAAATTGGATTTTGATTCTGGTGAAAAATGTCTCACTTATTAATCGTTGTTGAAACTGTTGCACAGAAGGGAGTGTACAGGACAGAGGATGAGAGATATGTGAACCCCATTTACCAAAATGGATTTTGATTCCGGTGAATAATGCCTCACTTATTAATCGTTGTTGAAACAATTGTCTAGCATTGTTGAAACTGTTGCCCAGAAGTGAGTGTACAGGACAGTGGATGAGAGATATGTGAACCCCATTTACCAAATTGGATTTTGATTCCGGTGAAAAATGTCTCACTTATTAATCTTTGTTGGTGAATTTCATTTTGAAAAGTTATAGCCCAAGTCTTATAAGGATTTGGAAACAAAGAAGAAATCAAAGAACATCGACCAGTTGTGGAAATCTTTGTGCAACTTGCAACAGAAAGAGAAACAGATCAAATATGTTGCACTGTGAGCTGTAGTGTTTGTCTACATTGTAAATGCATGACATCCTCTTGTCCAGGAAGTTAGGAGTTAATTAAACAGGGAACAGGATATTGGGAAATGTTGGAGCAAAGAGATAATAGGGAAAGCTATTTATTTGCTGTGTATTTATGTCTTGTTTGTCTGGCCTTAGAAATCTCTGGTTTCATAAAAATCAATGTCTAATGACTCTTCCTTGTTGCTTCAACAAAACGGGAAACATGTTGAAATCTTACCAAAAACATACTTATACAATACTTACAAAATTTATCTTAGGTTGACACAAGGCCAAACTGGAGAGATTTAAGAGTAGAAAGATTGTGATGCTCAAAACCTGCCTTCCTTGAAAATCAGCATTCAAAATCTTGGCTTTTTTAAAAAATCTGAGCTTAAACAACAAAACTATTGCTTGGGACAATGATATTTTCAGTTACAATCCTCATCAGGACAGTTACCTTCGAAATATTTATAATCAAGGTACAGAGAAGTTGTTACAGTGGTGGGAAAGTGAGTGAAGCTGAGATGCCAGATCAGGAACAATTGCAGATTCTTCTTCGTATTTTATCAAGAATCTCTAGATACATAGCAGATATATGGAAAGAACTTGAATACAATAAAAAAAAATATTAATTTAATACATCATAAATAAGTTTATATATAAGATATCACAGAAAATGACCAAGTAATTTCTGTGATTTTACTTTTCCAAGTGTACACACAAACACACACATACATGGATAGAAACCCAGAAAGTCACCTCTAGATTATTATGTAAAAATGAACCTACAAAGAATACACTTACCAGTTGGAATGACTGATTTATTTTCAGGCATGTGGTATACAATCAATCGATTGATAACCGTAATGACTTATGAAGAGAAAATGAGAAGCGCAAAGGGCTTCTGGGTAATTAAGATTCACACAAGAGAATCAGCTGGTTTTTCCCTGTTATCATCAATAATGTACAAACATAGCAAATTACATACAGATGCATACACACACGCGCACACATATATATTATATATATATATATATATATATATATATGCATTCCAATATTTTATTCAAGTCACAATTTTTATATATATCTTTTATTGATTGCATATGTTAGAACTTAATCTGTCCCAAAATTTGGCAACACTGACATGTGCAATCATGTTCAATAACATGTGATGCTGCACAACAATAAACAAAATGATAGTCACTTTGGTGAAACTGTTTCATTGCCACCATTCCAATATTTAAACAACATGAGCTGTAAATGTTTTACCAAAAGTTCTTCAAATGTTCCATTAAAGTGCTACATTCTTTGCAAAAAAACCATCCTATGATCTAGAAAACCAAGTTGCAGACAGTGTATAACCTGGAAAAAAGGGAATTTATAGAATTGTTTTTACTTGAGTAGATGAATTAATCAAAACCATTGGTGCTTTAAATGTGTCTAAGACATCTTCATGGCACATATTAAAGCATTTAGAAACTGGCACCAAACCAATTATTTGCCTTCCTTTGAAATCACCTCACCTCATTAAGTATGAAGCCAAAGAGTATATGAAACTGGATTTACCTAACTTGTCATGAACAGTTTTCTGTCATTTTTTGACTAGGTCAACTACTGATTATTGTGGAAAGTGTTTATCAAGCTGTAGATAAGAATGGTGAAGCTCAGGCTGTTGCTTTAAATATCTCAAAGGCATTTGACAGGGTTTGGCATATTGTTGTTCTTCACAAATCCAAAGGTTATGGTATTTCTGGACAAATTTTCTAACTGATTCATGCTTTCTTATCAAATCATGAAATGAAAATCGACTTGAATGGCCACTCCTCTAGATGCATTAATGCAGGTGTTCCCCAGGGTTCTATCCTTGGACTTAAGTTGTTCCTAATTTTCATAAATGACCTTTTTGATATCATCAGTTCTCAACTTGGTGTCTATGCTGATGATACAACTATTTATTGCTGTCTTAAGAGCTAAGTCTGACTGGTTCGATAAAGTCAAATCGGCAGAATTAAATGTAACTTTAAATGGGACAAGAAGTTGTTTGTTAATATTAATTACCTCAAAAACAAAACTGTTGTTTTAATCATTTGAGAGAACCCCTTTTTAACTTCCATCAGCATGAGTGATACTAACCTCTAGGAGAGTAACTCATTGCACCTTTTCAGGCTGTCATGAAGTGGAAAGTGTATACTGAATCAATTGCCAAGTCTGCAGCTAAGAAAGTTAATTCACTATGTCATGTTAGACAATTTTTCTCACCAGAATCTTAATATTTATAAGTCTACCATTCATCCTTGTTTTGAATATTGCTGCCACATTTGGTCTAGTGCTCCTGTTATATATTTAGGGATTCTTGATAAATTCAAAAGAATCTGCAATGTTATTGCTCCTGATCTGGCAGCACAGCTTCAGTCCCTTTTCCACCTCCATAATGTAGCTTCCCTGCACCTTTTCTATAAATACTTTCATGGTAATTGTTCTGATAGACTTTCCATTATGGTACAACTTCATGAATTTAAGTGCAGTACAAGATTGGTGGTAAGGTTTCATCATTTTAAAGTTGAAATGGCTAGATGTCGCCATAAGTTCTATGTTGACAGTTTCTTGTATTGTCCTTCTTGCTTGTGGAACTCTCGTCAAAAATTTAAATACAATGTCATTTGTTATCTTCTGTCTTCTTGATTCCTGTTATTGTCCTTTCTCCTTAATAGCAGCTTTTCTCATATTCTCTAACACTCAGTAACCACATTCACCTTAGTGCCTTTATTGCCTTGCTTGGGGTGAAATGATATTTTATATATATATATATATATATATATATATATATATATATATATATATATATATAAAATCATTAAATCTGACAAATAGTTTAATATATTTTCTGTTTATATGTTATTTTTATGGATAAAATTTGAGTAAATGCTCTGTTTTTAACTAGATAGTATTAATTACATTTACTGGAAGTTCTCTGTGGCTGAATGGTTAACATCACATCAGGCTAAATGACAGTTTTCCTATAGGATACAGGTTCAATTCCTGTCAGAGAACATATTTTCTATGAAATTTTTCAAACATTCAGGCCTGTAAATGAAATTAATACTGTTTAATTAAAACAGAGCATTTACTCAGATAAGTTGTAGTCATAAAAATAACATATAAACAGAATATATATATTTATATATATATATGGAACATGTCAAATTCAATATGAGGATATTGTATCACTTTCACACAATATCATTGGGAAGATATGAATCTATATATATCTTCTGCCAGTTATGGATTAAAGAGCAGGGCAGACTGGCCTCTTTAACTTTGCCTGGCAACCAGCCTGAAAAGACAACTCAGACTTGAAAACTGGTTAAAACTGGTTTTAGTGTCTCCACCCCATGAAAGACATACTTAGTACAGAACCAAAATACAGTAAAACCAAGCATGGTGAGGCTGTGGCCCTATACTCCATAGGGAGTCTACAGAGTAATTGATATAGAGAGAGGGAGAGAGAGAGAGAAAAAATAGAGAGAAAGAAGGAGAGTAAAAGACAGAGAGAGCTATATAGACAAATAAGACAGAGACTGATTTGAGTGTGTATGCGTATCAACCAGATTGTACTGATCTACCTATCTATTGATTTCAGTCTGATCGCAAATATCTATTTCAGTAAGATTCTATATTTCCAAATCAATGTTTCAGTTTAATGATACTTAACTTACAAATGTAGGATCTAAAATATTTGCCCAAGGACTAGATACCAGCTCATAGGGACTAAACCAATAATAATGATTTAGCTAAATATTTACTGATAGACATGATAGCATTATTCAAAGAGACTGTAAACCAATGTTCAGCTCATTATTTTCATATCTCAATTTCTATCTATAAATTTAGGATTGATTGATATATATTTTCATCTGTCTGTCCGTCCATATCAATCTCCATCCTTCTGTACATCTTTATGGAGTGCCATCCTTCTGACCATCTCTATCAATCTCTGTCCTTCTGGCCATCTCTATTGATCTCTATCTTTTTGCCATTTCTATCAATCCCCATCCTCCTGACCATCTCTATCAAGCTCTGTCTTTCGGCCATCTCTATCATCTTGATCTTCACTTTACTGTCTATATCTATCTTTTTTAACTTTTTATCTATATCTGTTCATATGTATTTATCACTGTCTGTCCATAACTATCTCAGTCAGTCCAAATCTTTGATCAGTTCATATCCATTTCAATTTGCCTATTCTGTATCTGTTTATTCATGTGGACCTTTCTAGTCATCCATACCAACCAATCTAAGCTTTCAGTAATGGTTTCATTGTTTCTAACCAAAAAGCCATGAGTGTCTCAGAAATCTGACCTTTCTTTTATACCCTAAGAATAACATCTTTTATATTAGAGTTCAAATTCTGACCTACTTCGATTAAGCTAGAGCATCATGAAACAACAAGAAAATGCACATGCCTGAATAGTTCAATGCCAATAACAACAATCAGAGTTACGTCTCCAAAAATTCCAATCTAAATGCCAAGATTTAAAGCAGTGAGAGGATAAACTGTTGGATCATTGAAGACTATATTTTTCTAATGAAAATCCAATAAACAAACAAAAGATTAATTATCCATTGAGTATGTGATGAAGTTTTCAGCACCCATTTTTTTGAAAATTGATCAATGAATACATGGTAGAAAACTGTTTCTTTTTTTTATAAAAAATACACAAGATTTTTGCATACATTTAGTCTGTTAATTTAAGCCTAAAATTCCTATTCAAAATATGATGGATTACAATTGGTCAATAATAATTGCTGCACAATGAAAAATTGTCTCCATCATTTTTGTTTGTTACTTTGGGTGAATCGGCAAAACAGCCAAAAGTTTGGTGACATCAATGTGCAATATTCTTCATTCACTTAAAAGAGTTGGCGTTTTTCCTTTGTTGCAAATTAAAGAAAAATTTCTGTTTATTCTACTTCACCAATCATACTCAGCAAGACAGACAAAAATATGAAAAGAAAACAAAAAAAGTTAAATTGTTAAACTTGATCTGACCCAGTAATAAACTTCATGCAAGGGAAATAATTCAGTTGAAGTCAACTCCTTTTTTTAATTTTTTTTTTTTTAACAACCACTGGATGTGTGTAGCATAGTTGTTCTTTTTCTATCTACTGTGTCCCTTCAGAACATAGGCAATCATGGCTCTCCACAATTTCCTGTCTGTTGTAGCTTGTAATTGGTTTGGTTTATTTTGTTTTACGGCATATCAACCTCAATGGTTTATTTAATGCCAACAACATATTTAGGATAGATTCACATGAACAGAATATGCATTCTTTGGTTTAGATTGATTTAATTTATTTTGTCCCACGGCACACCAACCCCAATGGGCTACTCAATACTGACAAAATTCTTAATTGCTGGTAATATTTTGTCAAAAACCTGTTTCTGTTAATATTTTTTCTTCAAAATTGTATTGCTGGTAATAGTTAACTATTTACCCAAAGCTGGGACCCTAATAGGTGCTACCACCCCAGGTCAGTTTAACATCTTACCCAGGACAGAGCTTGTAATTAATTTTGTCTTTTTGGTATCTCTCCTAAACCCTGTTCTGCCATCCATTAACTCAGGTTCACTAAGTAGATTATGTTTGGTTTTTCTCTGTCCCTCTTGCCTTCATTATGTCCTGTGAGTATCAGATCTTCCAAGCACTCTTTCCTCATTATGTACCCTAGAAATTTCAGCTATCTCTTCCTGATGTAAAGTATAAGTTTCCCCTTATGTAACCATTTTCTCTAAAACATTGTCATTGCTCACATGTTTGGTCCATGGTATCCTCAACATCCTTCTGTAGAACCACATTTCTGCTCTTTCAAATCTCTTCTTTGGGGAGATTATCCAGCATTCACTATCATATAGGAGGACAGATATTACATAACAGTTCGATATTTTTTTCTTTGCATCTAATAAATTTTATCTGTTTCTTAATACTCTGCTTAATTTTTGGAAGGCATCTTTGGCTATAACTGGTGCAAAAAGCTGGAGCAATGTGCTGAGTTCAAATTCTAGCAAAGACTATTGAATTTCCTTTCGCATAAATACTCTTGGAATCTACCCCTGTGGACTAAATAATGGGTTTGGTTCAAAATTCCAACATATATCACCTGAAGAAAGCCTGAGTGTACAACAGCTGAAACATAGTGAATATGATAACAAAGATGAGGACAACAGTTTGAACAATGTAAATAGCATAAATACTCTCGAAAAGGTATGAATCCATCTCTTCTTCACCAAGTTTGGAGTTAACAGCAGTACCGACTGGGCTCTCTACCCTTGATTGGCAACCAGTGTAAAAGGACAACTCTGAATTCAAAATCGGCAATTTTACCTCATAAAAATCTACTTTATACAGAAACCTCAGCAGCAAACCATCGCATAGTGAGGCTGTAGCTGTATATTTTACAAAGAAGTCTTCAGAATTCATATACATATATATTTATCCCATGAAATCTAATCAGTTATATATGAAGGAAAAAAATTATGTCTTTTAGACTTGATTTGACTCAATCAAAAATTGTTAAGTATTCAAAAATAATCTGAACAGAATATTTTACTTATTGCAAGAATTATTATAATAATGTATTTATTTGTGGGGTGGGTTAAATCATGCCTTACAAGTACGATGGATTAATTATTAAGTTCTGGATTTTTTATTTTTTTATTTTGTTGTTTTTATTGAAACAGGTTAATTTTTATTATTATACATGGACTGGAAAATAAAAGAAGTTGGTACTGCTTTATCATGTGTCCCCCTCCCGGTCAGTGTATCCTACCAACACATTTGTATCTTACATTAT
This sequence comes from Acanthosepion lycidas, assembly GCA_963932145.1. NCBI lineage: Eukaryota > Metazoa > Mollusca > Cephalopoda > Sepiida > Sepiidae > Acanthosepion > Acanthosepion lycidas. The sequence goes on from OZ010602.1 coordinate 27,753,426, forward strand.
CTAATATCAGGGGAAAAGCAAAAATAGGAGTAGAGATGCCATTTCTTGTATTATAAAATTTAAAATAAAAAAATTATAAAATAAGAAATTTGACTAAAAATCATAAAACAAGATCTCTGAATCCTTTAAATAAAAATATTCTGAATGTCTTTTAAGATATCGAGAAAAAAGTTGGGACAATGCCTTAATAATGTAGGATACAAATATGGTGGTAGGATACAGACTAAAGCAAAAACTGATCAGTAGGATACACACTAAAGTAGCACCAAAAACTCAGCTTCAAACAAAAGTTGAAAATCAATCATTCTCCATGAGAGCTGCTCTTACCGAGAAAATGTTTTACCAACTGGGCTACAAAAAATAAGTCACAGACATTATACAATTTGCACTTCATACCATATTGCTTACATATAGTAGCAATAGACATAGTAGTCTTTGTGCATTGGAATAAAAAAGTGTGTAAAAATAAGATCAAAAGAAAACTGGTCAAAATATATAGATGGATTCTTTTGATAAAACCATTATCAGTCTGAAAATAATATCCTCCTTGGAACAAAGTATCCCACTATTTTTTCCATTGCATTTTCATATTTTGTGTATATATATATATATATATATTACTTTAGATGTTATTTTTAGTATTTTAATGGATGCCCAGCTTATTTTAAACCAAATTTCTTCAGTCTACCAGCCCGAGAAAATAAATACTGTTTAAAATAAACAGACTGTCTACGCAAATATGGGTATCCACTAAAATAAATTTTAATGTAATAAGAAATTATATATATATATATATATATATATATATATATATATATATGGTGGCCTCTCCCCTCATATTTGATGTATGAGGGTCAAGCAGCTCAGTTCCTAGGAAATGACAGTATAGACCTTAGTACATATGATTTGATTATAGTCGTGAAGGCTTTGTGCAGAACCAAGATGCTTTTTGAAAGGCCGAATACAGAGACCTGGTATACTACATGCCACAAGGTCTGCAAACAACTCTCTGCAGGTTTTGAATTCAGAGTTGTCCTTCTCCTAGACCAGTTGCCATCCAAGGCTATAGAACCCAGTCTGTCCTGCTATTTACCCATAGCTGGATGGAGAAGAGGAAGATTAGCATATAAGTGAATGTAATGGATTTGACTGGAATTTGAATTTGGCTCTCCGAATCCTCAGTCCGAGCTGCTATCTACTACTCCACCATGCCTCCCTCTCTCTCTCTCTCTCTCTATATATATATATATGAATTAATGTTACCATCCAGCATAGACAAACAAGGGTTTCTTTACATACACTCTAATAGGCTATTACACATTTTAATGTACAAAATATTCATCACACATATTTATATTTTATCTATCGTGTTAATATATGTGACACATATCTGACCAATAAGAACTAAGTAAAAATCATAAGATACCAGTACTGTGTCTCTTTGCTTTTTTTTCATTTCTATCTTGATCTCTGATGAAGCTTTAATAAAAGTGAAAAATGTTAGATTGAGATATATTTCCTACTTGTTCTTTATTTTATCATCTTGCAAGATTCATATCTGTTCATATTTGATCTACATTTGACATATATGTGTGTGTGTGTGTGTGTGTGTGTGTATGTGCGGAATTTGCATGACTAACTGGAAAAAGGTAAATCTCTATTCCCATCATAACAAAATAAAATCCAGCATAATCGTCAGATTCTAACTAAGCGCTATAAGAATATGCAGTTTGGATCATATATATGATGAGAAATACATTGAAAAACCTTTCAAACTTCTTCAATCATCTAATTATTTTATATTCAATGTGAAACAAAAAGCCCATAAAATATTCCAAAACAAAAAAGAGCCTCTCCTGAGAAACTCAATGTTGTGGCCTAGTTATGACCAGAAATAAAGACACAAAGAGAGGAATTGAGTTAAACAAATATATTAACAGAAACAGTAATACAAACATATACAAACGAGAGTATTACAGCAAGAATGTTTGGTCCGACTGTCAGAGCTGACTGCTGGAAACTTCTCCCTTCAAAAGACAGTACCTGCTCCTATTTATAGCTGAGAGAGCCCATGCATGCATAAGTAAATTACCATAACACCCAATGAATCAAAAAATATATTATCCTGCTTACTAATTCTATCTACAAATGAAAAAAAATCTATCCAAACTCAATATAAAAGTTGTTACTATTAGGCTGGTGCAAAAATATCGTTTTTTGACGTATTTTTTAACGTCAAAAAACGATATTATTTTTGCACCAACCTAATACTACATCCAAAACAATAAATGACTGTGTCAATACTAAACAAAACAATAAGCTAAAACCTGAACGACGAGTTTACTGTATCACCTGTAATAATTGTCACAAAAATACATAGGAGAAACCGCAAGGAATCTAAATAAAAATTATATGAACACAAACGGGACATTTTAAAAAATAATACATCAAAGGTGTTGGTTGCCCACCATAATGAGACTGACCACAACTTTGACATAAAAAATGCTACTCTGATCAAAGGAGAAAATAATTTACTATGATGCAAATGTCTAGAGAGTGCCTTAATCACAAGGTCATCTACAGTAAATTTACACCCTGGCTCTTACAAGATTCTGCTTTCCTGGTAGATCTTTTAATATCACTATGTGGAATACCTTATAAAAGGTGATGGAAAGAAAAAGAAAAAGACTCTAAAGCAATTCAGCTAGATAAAAAAAAAATTCTAAAATTCCCAGTAACCCTCTGTTGTGCACATGTGTAGCCCAACCAACATAATAAATTTAGTCTGCTGAAGTCCTGAAAGATGAAATGCCTCAGAAGTAAACATTTTCCATTTTGTCATAGAATTTCCCCAATACTGTTCTTGTGTGACACTTTAAGAGTTAACAAGATAGCTATACTGAGAGAGATATGACACTTTAAGAGTTGAAGAGGGAGCTCAATAGCTATACCAAGAGACAAGGCAAGATTTATTAAATTCAGAGGGTTTGTTTTTTCTTTCTTGGATAAAGGTAGATGGGAAGGACAGAAACATCTGATTTTTCCTACAAAAAATCCTGTGGCTGAAATTGACAACTGACTATGAAATGGAGACATTATTGTTTTTAAAATCCAGTTAAAGGAATTGTCTGCAGGTCGTAACCCGGTAAGGAAAAATCAGTCAATTTAGAGATAAAATTTAAGGTGTTCTGGAAAAGTTGGAGAATTGTTTTCTTTTTATCACTTGTCAAAAAAGAAAGGAAGATGTGAATTGCTGAAGAGATGAAATTTCTTTAGATAAGAGCTGAAATGCTAGAAGAGGAGGTTGTCGAGGAAGCAGCTGGTGAGTGTCCAATTGGGAAGACAGAAGGAGTTGAGAAACTCTGTTGACAAAAATTATGAACATTAATTAAAATTAATGATTGGAGCTAAGCCACGCCTGCTCACCCATGTAGTCTAGAGATTTGATTGGTTGAAGTGACAACCAAAGTGAAAGGCCTAGGTAAAACACCAAGAGAGGTAAAAGAATTGCCTACACCCCTTTGGCAGTATTGGTATGAGGTACCAATATGAGAAGGCAGGAGTTAGGGTGGATTGATATTCTGCTACCACTACTCCTCAGAGGAGGAGCCTCTCCAAAATTGGGCATGCAATTAATTTCCCAGAGTCAAACAATGTGTCGATTAGGGGAATCACTGAAATTCCAACCAACATCAAACCCCATGCCAATTTTGAATGGAGGTCCATATAAACAGAGAATCAAAATGATCAAAAGAGAGAAGCTGCCAGATGCCAGGGGAAGGAAAACTGCTTCACCAAACTCATGTGACTTCCTGCTACTGAAGAAAACCTCTGACTTTGAGCTGTGTTCCAGAAGCCTTGTCTGGACTTAGTCATGATGAACAAAATGTCACGAAATATTCAAAGAGGGAAGGGTCGAATAACTTTGCATGACAAATATATTCCTGCATGAAAAACATATATTCTTACCTGAAGAACTGATATTATACTACCAGCTCTGTACAAGAAACATTATATAAAACATTTTCTATCTATATTTCTGAGATGAGTTGTAACTATTTACATCATTTGGACTGCTCTCCTCAACTTTATTGCCAAATGCACAATGTTTCGGCTGTTGTATGCTCTGATCTTCAGGGAATTTTGAACTGAATCCAAGGACATATGACCCAGTGGATAAAAGCATTGGTTGAGTAATTCAAAAAGTAACTTGACCCAAAGAGTTGTGAGTTCAATACCTGGCCACAGCAGAGGAAAAAAAACTTGAGTTACTAAAGGAAATTAGCTAATAACGAGATACCCAAAAAGGCATGGCATGTGAAATTAGAATGTAGAGTAGACTAAACAAAGAGCTTGGTTCAAAATTCCAACATATATCACCTGAAGAAAGTTAGAGCATACAATGGCCAAAAGTTAAGCAGAGTATTAAGAAACAGATAAAATTTAGTTACAAGGAAAAGAGTATTGAATTATTATGTAATATTTGTTCTCCTATATGGCAGTGAATGCTGAACAATTGCCTTAGGCTCATCAGGTTCTAAGTGCCAAAATATTTCTAGAATTTTCAGCCTGATAAAATATCCTCTTTTTAATATGTTCCTTGAATTATTTTCTAACCAAACTGAGATTTATTTTGTCAAAATTTCTGGCCAGATATATTACAGTGAACTACTTATGTGTTCAAAGTATTGTTATACAATAAATCCTTTTGATGCCCATATAGTCGTTTTTACAGAAGGATGGCAGGAATGCCATGGACTAAACATGTGAGTAATAAGGAAGTTTTAAGGAAAATAGAAACAAAAAGGGCACTTATACTTAAAATTAGAATGAAACAGTTGAAATGACTTGGACAAATAATGGGATAAGTACTTGGAGAATTTAACACCCAAAAGACATATTGAGAGACAAAGGGAAACAGCAAGTAACCTACTTAACAAGTTTGTGTAAATGGATGGCAAGACACAGAGTGAAAGGAATAGTGAAAGCTTACTAAGAGCTACAAAGTATAGGATGTTGTGGAGGGTCATGATTGTCTATGTTCTGAAGAGACATGACACATAGAAGATGATTAGCCCTTTCCAGTAGAAAGATTGTGTCACAATTTTCAAAGTGTTCCAATCTCACTTCCCCACTTGACCTTTTGTCATACTAAACAAGCTTTGTAAATATCAAGAACAATTCAACTCAAGTGCATGTTGCATTCAGTTGTCTTCAAGTGTCATCCAGTACCTTGGTTAATTTTTTCTTACTGCTTTATTTGGAAATTTTTAATCTCAAATCCAAGCTGCACGGTCTCATGCTCATGCAAAGATAATCTCAGGCTAGACTGAAAAAAAAATCCGATCATATATATCACAAAATGTAGCACATATGCTAAATTTTTATATAGAAGGCTTTATAAGCTATATATTGTTCAATTGTGTACTATCTTTCATTCTTTCTTCTGTGTACTGTATGCCTTCAGGATATTTGGCAATCATGGCTCTCAACAATACCCTGTTCTTTGTGGCTCTTGGTAAATTTTGTCATATTGTTATCTTGCCTAAACCCTGTACTGCCATACATTTACACTAGCTTGTTAGATAAGTTATGCTCTGTTTTCTGTCCCTCATGCCGTCAATATGTCCTGTGAGTGTCAAATTTTCCAAGTACTCTTTCTTCATTATGTGCCCTAGAAAATTTAGCTCTTCTTGATGCCAAGTATGTGTTCTTTTTGTTTAAGCTCATAGGTGGAGCTTTGTTCATTTTCCAACAATTCCAGTTGCTTTACAACTCACAACTATCTTTGTCTTACAACATTCCCAACAACCTTCTTTGCTTTACAATGCAAATACAACAACCATCTCTGCCTTGCAACACTAGTCCAACAACCTACTTTATCTTACAAATCTAGTACAACAACCTTGTTTGCCTTACAACATTAATCCAGTAAACATTTTTTACCTTATAAGACAAAGACAAAACCTTTTTCGTCATACAACACTAGTCCAACAAACTTGCTTTGCCTTACAACTCCAGTGCAATAACCATGTTTGCCTTACACTAGTACAACAACGTTTGCTTTATAACACTCCCAATAATCATCTTCATTTTATTAAACTACTAGATGTAACATATACTTGAGAAAGGTTGATTAAATTGCTATGATAAAAGCAACAAAGAAAAAGATACTGATTTGAGAAATGTTGAAAAATAGTTCATCTCAAAACTCCAGACAACAGACGCTGGTTTAGATGGCAATATAATCTAATCCAAAATAAATAAGCATTGTTTTTATTGGATGAAGCCATCATGTTTTTTTGTTTTTTTTAAGTGCATTGTCTTTAGTAGCATTAACTGTAAACCCTAGGAACATAACATATCTCGGAATTGTTTGCCAGTCTCTTAACCAACAGGCAACCAATTCATCCCAGCCATGCACATGGATAGTCATACATATAAATTTAATGCTGCTCAAGCTATATAACTTAAAACAAAAATGCCCACAGATTCATCCTTCATTAATATAAAAATATGCAAACCAATCCTTACCATCACAAAGAGAATAAATAAAGCAACCACTGCAATCGATGTACTTTTCAGCCCATGGCAGACCATTAATTATTTGATGCTGGGTAATGCCACTTCAAAAGAAATAGTTTAAGCATGATTCTCTGAGATGTTTTCAATGGAAGTATTATGAACATATATAATATACAATTGTTGCTAAGAATTTTTGATACTGGTCAGCATTCTTTACAATATTTTAGCATTATCAATGTTAGAAAACAAAAAAATTAAAAATGACTGCCCCCACCCCTTAGATCTCATCTGGTGTAAAAGTTTGATGGTCTTCTTTAATTTCTCATTACTGTTGAAATAATTAAATATTCTGTTTCACTTTTACATAAAATAGTCCTTCCTTTTTAGTGGGAGATTTTTTTAAATGCAGATATTCCGGTTGGTTTTATCTGGATTTTTTCAGATGAGGAATTATTATATCAGTTTACCCAAGTGAAAATGAAGATATATGAAGTGGTGTTTAAATAGTAGTGTGTTGAATCAGGATCTCATCAACCTTGATTGGATCAACTGGGGGAATGGATCTGATGTTGAAAGATGATCCCGGTTATAAAAACATCTTTGATGACACCTCACCAGTGTATCAGATTTGATTTACTAAGGTTAGTGTTTTCAGTTTGTTTGTTACAGTCAGAAATCTTTTATTCAATCCATGCGGGATAGATTGTTTGCTCTCCACTTTCCATGTTAGGGGATATTTCATATTACTAGACTCTGGCTGGCACATTAAGATGCTTTCTAAAAGTTTAGCAAAGTATGACAAAACAAGAAAATTTCATTAGAAACAAAGAAAAGAATACTGATCTGTTATGTAATATCAGTCTTCTTATATGGCAGTAAATGTTGAACAATCTCAACATGAATGAAGAAGAGACTTGAGGCAATAGAAATGTGGTTCAACAGAAGGATGCTGAGAATACCATGGACTGAACAGTTTTATAGTAAATGGAAGCAAAAAGAACATATATAGAATCAGAAAGAGACAACTGAAATTCTTCAGGCAGATAATGTGGAAAGGGGACTTGGAAGATTTGATACTCACAGGATATATTGAGGAACAGAGGAATACACCAAATAACCTAATGAATGAGCTTGTGTAAATGGTTGGCAGAACAGGTATTAAGAGAGATAGAAAAAATACAAAACTCAAGAGCTACAAAGGACAGATATCATAGAGAACTATAATCGTCAAAATCCTGAAGAGACATAGAAGATACTCTGGTTAAGTAGAAAGGAGAAGAAAGAATTAATAGATATTAGATCTGATCTACTGTGGACAGCTATAGTTGCAATAAGAACAACTAAGAAGAGAAAACTCATACGACAGGATAAAAAGATGGAAAAAGACAGACAGGCTTACTGATTGAATATCAAGAAACCATGAAAGATTAAAAGACAGGTGGAGGATGTAAAGGCATAAACATGATATTTTAAAATTCTTTATGGAGAGAGCACAAAATAAAAATTAAAAGAGAGGTGGTAGTATAGAAGATTTAACTGCTAATTACAGAGTAGTCTCCCCTTATTTACTTTTTTATTTTGCAAAAAAATTGTAATATAAATTCTATAAACCAGAATTGACTTGACATCGAAATTAATGGCCACCATTGGCAGTCTTTAAGTAAGTAACATAAAAAAAAGAAATTGTATCTATGAAAGTGTGTATTCCTAGATATAACTTGGTGACATCTTCATATCAATGTTCTGTTATTTCTATAGTACTGTATACGAGGCACTCTCTGCCCTTCACCTGAAATACAGTGTATCTGGTTCCATTTCAGAAAAACTTATTTTGCTTATAGAAATATGAGAATTTTGCATTCTAGCCATGGATTGAATTTGGAAAATCATTTTGTCTTAGAATGTGTAAGAATCCTTTACTAATCATGAACACAATTGTTCTGTTGTAGTTGTATAGTTGTAGGCCAACTCTTTAGCAAAATATGCAGCCTCAGTTTGAACTTCTGGCTCCTGGGACTAATGGAACTGACGATAGCAGAAATTAAGGCTTTCATCAAATTTGCTACTGTTCCATAGAAGTTATTGAGTCATGATGATATCTCATTTTGGAATTTCAGACAAGCTTTGTCAGTCCGAGGCAACAAAAGAGAGAGAAGAGGAAGGGGGAAGGGAAGGCTGGGAAGAGAAAGTCATTGTAAGGAAAAGTAGGAAAGAGATTTGATTTTGCAGTGTTATTAAAGGCAGCTTCTTTATTTTTAGATTATGTATGCTTTAAGAATTAAACATGAAAGCAAAAAATCTCAAAAGAAATATTATTATCAGTCAAGGAGATGCTATACTTCTGTTTACAGATTATTTCTGTTTCTTTTTACATATGTCAGCTCAATCCATGGAAATTCTACAGTTTTGACAACTAAGATTATCCATTATCTCCTGCCTCTCCTCTCCTTTCACATTTTACCTGTATCTTCTCATTTTCTCCCTTATCCTTTCCAATATTTATTTTCTTTTCTTGAATTTATTCAAACATGGATTAGTTTCATATATGAAAAAAGAATAGGGAACACAGAATATTTTCTACTATCTTCATTAATAACTTCTATGGAACTGTACCATAGTTACTAATATTTTCACATTTTTTTAAATTTTTTACCAATCACACAAACAAGTATACAAAAGTTGGATCATTATTGATATGTATGAAAATACAGACCCCACACTATTATCATAAAGCTGCAAATTAGACAGGAAATTACCTTATTCTTCAAATTAGAGCATTTTAAGGGTATTGCCCTAACAGGAATCTCACAATGTTTTGCCATTTTTTTTCTGTGTTACAGTAACAAAATAGCAGACCGACAAAGAGAAATCAGATCAATAATATAGATTAGTATTATGAATAAAAGCATACAATAAGACATTGTTTTTTATAAAAGCAGTGAATATCTTTGTATGTCGGGTTCAGTTAGAAATACGTTCAGGTTGAGTAACCCAGTCTGCTCAGATGGTCACCGATTGTAAGTGTTCTCAAGTATCTAAATATGATTCCCATTGACTTGGCTGTATCATCCTTCAAGCTTACAAAAAGAAGAAAACTCTCTTCACACCTGGCTATAATGCTCTCTCACTATTCTTGCTTATGAATAGATATTTACTAGTGCATTAGTTCCTAGAAGTTATTCCCAACTGGTTAAGGTATATCAAATCTGGGGCTGCTGAAGGGGATAATTGCTGTTAAATTGCCCAAGACACAATACATTATGAATACTGTAAGAAATGATTTGCAGAGATACAGGATCTCAACAGATAGAGGAGAATGAATTCCTCCTGGGGTTAAGGGCAAAAGAAGAAGATTTTCATTCACTAAAACAAAACACAACCTTCAATCAGTTAAGATCACAAGCCATGAGAGCCATACCAGATGTCTATTATTATTCAATAAAAAAAATGGCATATTGAAGCAAACTTTCTATTCTGGATTTGTCTAAGGACCCATTCTAAACAATAGGAGTATATGGATTCAAGTTGCATTAACTTGAGGCCAAGATTTCTGTGCAAAGTAACATAAAATTTTAAAGAAAACTTTTCATGCCCTATGGCAGGCAAAAACTCTGCTTCTAAAAATATTATTTTTTAAATAATCAATTTACATGCCCGCAAAAGCAAGTCATCAGATTCTGAGTAGAAAAAAATCAAGACAAAAAGATTTCATCCATTGACTAAAACTATTTTGACAATCTGATAAGTCAACTATACTTCATTAGGACAGGGTGTTTGTTGATTTTTCCCTATGAAAATGTTTGGACATACATAGATGGGTCATCATTTTCTATTATCTCTGACAACTAGATCCTGTGTGTGGGTTTGTGTTATATACACAAATACATAATTCAGAGACACACTAATAATTCACAGTCATCATTAGAAGTAAATATAAATAGAGAGAAAGTTTTAAATTCACATATGTTACCTATACAGACAATAATACACACAGAGAGTAAAAAACAAATTCATAGATATAAAGCAATGTGTGTATGTGCGCACATATATCCTAAAATTTTTATAAATGGAGTTTATTAAAATAAAAAATGTTGATGAAAGTGGTCACTGTTAATAAGAATATAGTTTAAGGTATGCTATATTTATGGGTAAAATTGATAGAGTATATGTAAATAACTGGGGTGTTGGCATTGACCTCTATATATGAGAAGAACAATATCATAGGAAAATGTATGATAAAGTGGAAAAAGTTTTCTTGTGAGATGTTTCATCCTTTAAGACTTCATCAGACAAATTTGATGAAGTCCTGAAGGAGGAAATGTCTCACAAGAAAAGGTTTTCCTCTTTCTCATACATTTTTCCCCAATATATATATATATATATATATATGTGTGTGTGTGTGTATATATATATATATATATATATATATATATATTATTATTTATATATTATATGCGCAGTACTTATTAGAAAGTGCTCAATATCAGAGATAGAGCTAACATATATCGTTGGATTGTTGCGAGTTTGTGACCCTGGGTTTCACGCTTATGCGATTGTCAGACAAACTGATTAGACGATGGCATAAGCATGAAATCCAGGGTGACAAACTCATATCAATCCAACCAAATATATATATATATATATATATATATATATATATATATATATATATATATATAAAAAGAAGAGAAGAGAGGTGCCGCAAACGTTTTTGGTTGTAATGTGGATTTATTTAGAAAAAAATATTATGCTTTGTTTTCCATAATTTTACTACACACGTTTCTGGTCTCGTGACTGTCTTCAGGTAAAAGCAGAGATTTCCACATATTATTAAAAATAATTAATTTTTTCCTTATGTTTGTCAATGTTAAATATTCTCGATATGAGACATTTTCTGTTTTTGTGTTAGTAATCCAAATTTCTTTCTTGAATTGGTAATGAGTTCTGCACGAAAGGTCAAAGTTCATAAATCGAGTGAAATAAAAGCAGCTATACATACACAAAAATCTGAATACATTAGCATCCCAAACCCCGAGTGACCTTACATTCAGACCAATAGTAGCAGGACCAGTCTGTCCCACTAGCAAACTCAGTAACCTAATAGACATAATATTGCAACCATATACTAAACAAATTAAAAGCCACATCAGAGACGATATCCATTTCCTTAGCTGCATACCACAAAAGGTAGATCCGGGAACAATTAAGGCAACTTTTGACATTAGTAGCCTATACAGTAACATACCCCATGAACTAGAAAAAAAAAGCGATCTCATTCTGGATTGAAAAACATCCAGAAATACTACATCCGAGATTCACTAAAGAGTTCATTATCGATAGTATAGACCTAATTCTAAACAATAACACCTTTGAATTTGACAACAAAAACTATATCCAAACCCTAGGTACTGCGATGGGAACAAAAATGGCACCAACATATGCCACCCTAACATTAGCTTACCTAGAAGAAAACCACTATGAAAAGATAGAACAAATATATGGGGCAAATATAAAAACCCAATTCACTAAATCTTGGAAAAGATACTTAGATGATTGCTTCATCTTTTGGAAATCCTCATGGGGTGATATTAACCAATTCCATACACTACTTCAAAACTTACACCCAAAAATAAAATTTACGCAAGAATATAATTTTAACGAATTACCATTTTTAGATATACTCATTAGAAATAAAAACAACCACATAATCACAGATATCTACCACAAACCCACAGACACCCAACAATACCTTCATTTCAAAAGCCATCACCCAAAAAGCTGCCTAAAATCCATCCCCTATTTCCTAGCATGTAGAATTTGTACAATAGTGACTGATAAACATCTCCGAAAAATCCGCTTAGAAGAACTACATAAATCTCTCAAAAAATGAAGCTACCCCACAACACTAATAAACAAAGGTTTTGAACTCGCGAAAAATTCCTCTAGACCAACTTAGAAATAAAAAGAAATGTAACATGAAGCCAACTCTAGCATATGTCTCAACATACAGCAAAATTAATCCAGAAATATTCACAGAAATTACAAAAAATCTAGACTTACTTAGCAAGAATAATAAACTGAATAATATACTAAAAACAACCAAAATAATTAAAAGCAAATGCCAATCTAGAAACCTAAAACACATTAACCTCATCTAAATTTAACCAACACACAATACAGGGAGTCACAAAATGCAACAAAAAAAGATGTGGGGTTTGTGACATCATTATAGAAGGAAACTCCTACACTTTTGAAAACCCAAAAAAAACATTCACAATAAATAAAAACTTAAACTGCAACTCCAAAAATGTAATTTATGTACTTAAATGCACAAAATGTAAGAAGTCATATATAGGCATCAGCCAACAACTGAACAACAGGGTCTCCCTACACAAAAGCAATATAAAATTGACAGACAACAGAAAACTTTTTGTATCACAACACATTTTCAAATGTAACCAGGGTAAATTTAATATCATGCCGATATCAAACAGACAATTACTCGTACCTACAAATACAAGTAAAAAACTTTATAAACAAATTTAAACCCAAACTAAATAGATCATAACCCCACACACAAAAACATACAACATGCACACAAGGTGACCAAATACAATGATCAAATCACTCACACGCTCATATACGGGAGACACGAAGATATATATATGTATGCACACATTTATATATATATATATATATAGGCATGTTGACAAAACAGGGGAACTACTCACGAGCATGCACCCAAACCCCACACAACTTAGGAAGTTTGTGTGTATGTATGTACGTATGTGTGTGTATGTATGTATGTGTATACTGGTTCCATGTAGCTTGGGAAGTATGTGTGTATGTGTGTGTGTATGTACTGATTCTTTGTGGTGGGATGGTGTGTATGTGTGTATATGTACAAATGAGTTTACTAATTCCTTGTAGTAGGACAGTATATGTATGGAGAGGGAATATACGCACGCATATATACACGCATGCTGACAGAAACACACAAAAATGGAAACAGATCCAAGACCACATAGGGGTCAGTAAAACATTAAAAGATAAAATGCCGATAAGTAATTCATCATTTCGCTTGGACCAACCTTAATTGTTTTATGACCCTTCGCACAGAACTCTCATTGCCAATTCAAGAAAGAAATTCGGATTACTAACACAAAAACAGAAAATGTCTCACATCGAGAATATTTAACATTGAAAAACATAAGGAAAATTTGAATTATTTTTAATAATATGTGGAAATCTCCGCTTTTACCTGAAGACGGTCACGAGACCAGAAACACGTGTAGTAAAATTATGGAAAACAAAGCATAATATTTTTTTCTAAATAAATCCACATTACAACCAAAAACGTTTGCGGCACCTCTCTTCTCTTCTTTTTAATATACATACTTTTCTCTCGTTGGAACCACTACAACTTCTTTCTTTATATATATAACAAGAGAGAGAGAGATAAATAGATAAAAACAAAGTATGGACATTCAAGCATCTATAAAAACTATCCTTGATATTTAGCACTATTACTCCATAAATATAGCAAATTTGACAACACACTTTTCAAAGAATACACAGATAATACACTGATCATAGACATAGAATTGTGTGTCTATACATTATTATTACTGTAACTTATCAGAATCTGAACAATTATTAAGACAGACACTCCATTTAGCATTAAAAATACAGTAACATATCCATATGCATGTACAAAACCTAATTATAGAACCTCCTCCTCCTACACACACACACATCTCTATTATCTGTGGGGGTGCCATTGAACCACCCACTACCACTGAGAATAAATTTAAGTCTTAACACAACCCAAAGTAGCAATACTAAATGAACTACTACTATTGCTACTACAAAAACACAGATCTCTTAAAAACTAAAATAGCCTTTTACACATCCCTTTGAAAGCAAATGATGAATTTTATATTCGCTAGTGAATGTAATTAAGCTAAAATCAAATCTTTCAGAGCTTGTGTTTTTTTTGTTTTTTTTCCATCTCTCTTTATTCAACTAAAGAGAGAAAAATAGTTTAGTTATTGGACAGAGCTATTTTTATGGGGCTGAAATTTCTAATGAAACTAAATATGGAAAAAATATTGAAAATTGATAGATAAATCTATCTGCCATGTTTCTTTTGGATGTTGATCATGGCTCACCACTACTTCCTAAAATAATCACTAAATACATACTAGAAGCACTAGACCAGATGTGGCAGCAATAATCAATGCATGGATAAATGGTAGATTTATAAATGAGCAAGATAGATTCTAGCAAGAAAAATTGTCTAGCACAATACAGTGAACCAACTTTTTTAGAGCAATTGATTCAATCTTTCCACTTCATGTCTGCAGAAAACATTAGCCCAAGAAAGCGCAAGGTGTCATTCCACTGGAGGTTAGAATCAGTCATGCTGATAGAAGGCAAAAAAGATTCTCTGAAATGATTAAAAGAGAGCAGTTTCATTTTGGAGGTGTTAAAATTAACAAGCCATTTCTTGCCCCAGTTAACAATGGATTGCAGGTAATTTTTTTTTTTTAGATCAATTGCCAATTTGAACTTATTGATCAGACTTACTATTAAGACAGATGTAAATAGCTGTATCATCAGCAAAGATACCAAGCTGAAAACTGATGACATCAGGAAGTTCATTCAGAACAACATAGGTCTATGGATAGAGTCCTGGAGGGGGTCACCTGTGTTGATACAAAATTTCTAAAAGAGTGCTCATTGAAGACAACTTTCATTTAGCAATTTGATAAGAAAGATTGAATCAGATCCAAAATTTGTCCAGAAATATCATAACCTTTGAACTTGGGAAGAAGATCAGCATGCCAAAATTTGTCAGATCCCTTTGAGATATCCAAAGCTACAGCCCAAGCTTCACCATTCTTATCTAAATCTTGTTAGAATCTTTCTGCAATAAACATTAATACATCAGCAGTTGACCTAGAGACGCAAAAGCCATATTGCTTACCTAAGAGTCTGCGAGGTGAGATGCTTAACAAATTCAGAGTTGATTAAAGCCTCTGCCAAAAAGAGGTAGAAAGCTAATAGACTGATAGAATGATCAGATGGTTCATCTGAGTTCTTAAAAACAGAATCTACAGAAGAAAATTTCCAACGAGTAGGAAAACAAGAAGCAGCAAGGCAAAGGGACCAATTCAGGGGCACATTTCTTAAGGGACTATTACAGGGATATCATCAAGTCCACATGCATTGTAAGGGATTCAGTATTGAGATGATAAAAGAAAACATGGATGAAGTTATATGCATATCACACAACAGATATTCAGTTGTAAATTGGAACTTAAGCCGAGATACTTCAGATGAGGCAAGAGTTGAATTGGAAGAGAATTTACAAGCAAGACATTCTTTTTTATCAGCAGATGATGTTAACATCTCAAACTGAGTGAACAGTGAACTCTTATTCAATATGCTATTATAGAGCCACCAGTGATCACGAGAACTAAACTTGTTTGAGATTATACAGTTATGTCAGGTTTGTCATTGGCATGAGAAAATACTTCTTATGTGACTCTTTTTAGTGGAGAGGTGCTGCATAGGAGACAGGTTCTCAGGAACCAGGTTTCAGTACTTGTTACTCTTCAGCTATCAATAGCTGAAATTGTTCAACAAAACTAATGATTATTTAGTTCAATACTGTTCAAATAACATGAAAGTAGCTGACAATGGCCAAGAATGATTTTAAAGTTTTCTTACCTGTCAAAAATACTAAACATATTGAAAGGTGGGGGGTCATTCCCCATTACCTATACTCTCAATGTGCTTCATATAGTAATTATTCATTAGATAGATCTGATCAAATAATTTAAATTTAATTTCTATAGTAAAGTCAATAACATTTTGCATTATATCTTGATCACTGAAAATCTCATTTATCCTCATTTGCATTGTATTTTGAAAGTAAAATAATTGAAAATTTATTTACATTATACACATAATAGCACTATTCTAGCAGTAACACGTGACTTAATTCCAAATTACTGAAAATCCATTTCTTACTAATTTTCAATGCACAACATACAGATTGAGTGACAAAATTTGCTGTAACAAATTTCAGGTCAATAAATTCCAAAATTTGGTTTTTAAAACATCAGATTCCACTTTTAAGGACAAATATTGAATTGATTTTCAGCTCCACAAATAGTCACCAATAGTGGGCAATGGCATTTTTTTGTGAGGAGGAGGATTAAAATAAACAATTTCTGCCATCTAAACATGTCTTTGAAGATTTGTGTAAGTTTTCTAGCAATATAATCAACTTTTGGAATTAACATTATATTTACCATATCCATTCTTTGTGCTCTAGAAATGTGGGCCTCTGCTTTTTAACTATATATACGTCTACTATTTGCTGTCACACTATATAGCCATTTGAGTGAATAATATCTATTTATTAAATTTTATCTATGATATCACAGGTTACAGATTTAGTGTATTTTATAGTGTTTTTTTTACTGAATTTCTGGGATGAGAAGGTATCATTATTTACACTAGTTACATTTGGACTATTGTCCTCATCTTTGTTGTTTTTATCCCAACATTTCAGTCATTGTGGTCTCTGGACTTCCTCAGGTGTATATCAATCCAGGTAACCTACAGGTAATTCTGAACTGAGCCCTTCATTTAATCTATGTGAGTAGACTGTGTGCATTCCACTGCCCATGTCTAGAGATATCATCTAGGCCTTATTTTTATTTATTGTTGCCCAGTTATTGCTTGCCTGTTTCCACTGAGTGCAAATACACAAAGATGAGGACAATAATCTGAATATAGTGTAAATTATATTATAGCGTGTATCAAATATTTTTTTTTTTAGATTTCAAATAGGCTCTAAAAATTCATTTCCTATGGATCACAACAAAAATTTCAAAAGGATCTGAAGAATTGATTTTTTTTTTTTTTGGTTGGTGGTAGGGGGATTTTGTTTAGCAGAAAAACAAACTCTGTGTTATTTAATGCTGAAATGGAAATATTTTAAACACAATTTTATGGTTTCAGCTAAATATATTTTGAACACAATTGTATGCCTTCAACTACAGATAAAATTTATTGTTGGTCATTTTACTATAAGTATAAATTTTTGGATGCTTGATTTTGTTTTGTGACAACCCCTATGGGTTATTTAATACCGAAATCTAAATATTTTGTACATAATTTCATACTTTCAGGGTAATAGCATGTTTTTTAATATATATATTGTAGATCATAAAGTATATTGCTGCTCAAATGTACTGTTGATTTTTGTTTGGAAGTTCACTATTTGACCATAGCTGGGACCCTAACAGGTGCTACCATCCTGGGTTAGAGTGGATCTGAGAACAGCAGCAATTAAGAGGTGGTTCCACACTCCTAAAAACCTCTAATATCCTGTTTGGGGGCCTTGCTGCTGATTGTAGTTTATCATCATACCCAGGACAAGGTAAAGCTGGTGTCAAAATTTCCATTGTTATTTCATACAATTGAAATAGATATTAATTACTTTATAAAGCATCATAGTAGACTTAAATCTTGACTATCAAATAGATGAGGATAATTGAAAATAATGTTAATAGGACAGAAAACTGTAAGACTCAAAGAAGGTCAAATAAATGAAGCTTTGATGAGAGTGAAAAGTCATCTTTAATTTCAACACCTTACTTAAAGTTATAACTTTTAATCAATAGCATCTTTAATATCTAACATTATCAAAGCTATTGGGTTGTCCAGAAAGTTCATGCCGATTTTTAGTCATTCATGTCCCAATACATTAGAACATGTCAAATTTATCAACAAATATATTATGCTTACATTTCCAATTATGCGGTAAAAAAATACCAAGCAACACTACTACATAAACCACCATTAACCCTATAAACATGAAAAGAGAAACCACTGACACGATAACACCATCAATTATTTTCTAGTTCAAACTACCATCATAATAATTATAATTATTGTTATTATCATTCCACCACCATTACTACAATCATTTCTACCACTTTACAATAACTATTTGCTGCTATAATTGTTATTATCATCACCCGCTTCCCCCCACCATTACTATCACATCACAATTATCATTGCCGTATTAAGTCCACAATTACCATTACCATATCAGCCCACAATTATAATTACTTCTCTCTCCCCCAGCAAAATTAAGACCACTGCATAAAAACTAATAAGTATTACAAATTGGAATTTCTACCACTTACATATGCGCAATCACCAAAAACAAGCAAATAACCGGCTTTAAAAGAATAACAAAACAGCCTTAAAAAATTAAAAATAATAGCAATTTTTTATCTATCATAATCTTACACAGACCCCATCATACATATATAATATGTATGTGAAAAAACATTATTCAGCGAACAAAATAGAAAGATGGTTAGTACGTTGACAGTGCAACAAACAAAAAGTATTCACTACAAAATCCAACACTGAATACAGCGACCAAATGCGTATTTATGTACGCAACGACACATGGATGCGCATATATGTCCAGTCCCACACTGTTCACATAGGTTTGTGTGATCTCCAGTGAGTGAGCATGCGTGTGTGTGTGCGTGTACATCAATGAGTGTATGTGCGCTTATGTATGTTTGCATAAGTATGAGTGGTGTTCCAATGACAATTTTATCTCACACTTCCATAAAACCACCGATATACACAACCATATATAAATCCAAAATTTATCAGTTTGTCTGAGGATCACAACCTTACATCAATCCAACAAAATATGATAGTGCTATCACTGATATTGAGCACATTCCAATAAGTACCGCACACATATATAATATATAAATAAAATATATATATATATATATATATATATTATATATATATACATACATACATACATACATTTTATATATATATACATACAGAGAGAGAGAGATAGATAAATAGATAGAAGTGTGAATATAAACTAAATAATGAGATATTAGCAACTGTATGATAGCATGCATATGTTGATAAGCAAATAAATATTTATTTAATTTATGGTGCAAACAATATTTAATTTAATTCACAGTGCAAACAAAAGATTGCTCGATGCAGTTAAACAGATCTATAAAGTATATATATCAATAAATACAGATATACCTACGATTGTAGTTCAACTTAAAGTTTCATGGTTTCCCAAGTTGTCAGGCATTTATGGGGATTGGTTTGCTTTAAGTTGTACTACAAACATAGGTATATGTATATGTATATATATATATAATATTATTTGCTGTTCTTACATTGAGCTCTCTTTGTATTTAAATCCTTCTTGGAATTATCCCTACAAATTATCAAATGAGATATATATATATATATATATTATTACTTCAAACTTTATTTTTAGTGGATATCTGTATTTGAGTAGACACTGTTTTATTTTTGTCTACTGGCCTGTATATTAGTATTTATTTTGTTGTTATGGTGTGAATAAGAAGTTTATGAGATTATTTTTACAGACAATTAATTTTAGACCATTGTCAGTACAATTTAACATGATATAGCATAAAAGTATTTGTTTGTTTCTGCTTTATAGGTAAATTTGATTGTACTTTCAATGCATATATATACACACATATATATATATATATATATATATATATATATATATATATATGATGGACTTTCCAGTTGTTTTCGACGTCCAAGTGTCTTTCAGTTCAGTTTTTATTTTTATGTTTCATATAAGACATCAGTCCTGCACAGGATTTGCAAACAAGTCCACATGAGGGAGATGCTGAAGGGTTGACCATCATATGGACTGATATATTGGCCTAAGATTTAGTGTTGGTTCTTAATTCTCTCAGATGGTTGAGATGATTCTTTTCAAAGTTAGTTATACTTCAATAGCACAATAGCAGGTGTTTCTCCAGTTTTCAACAGCAATTTTGAACTCCAGCACACACACACACACATATATATATATATATATATATATATATATATATATATATATATATATATGTATATATATATATATATATATATATGTATATATGTATATATATATATATGTATATATGTATATATATATATATATATATATATATATGTATATATATATATATATATATATATGTATATATATATATATATATATGTATGTATATATATATATATATATATATGTATGTATATATATATATATATATATATGTATATATATATATATATATATCTATATGTATATATATATATATATATATCTCTATATATATATATATATATATGCTACTGTACAAAAGTCTTTGGAGATAGTTTTTTTTTTTTTTTTACATGTGTTTGGTCAAAAAAAAAAATAGACAGAATCTAGAATAATTGTAGAAGTTGACCAACAGGGAATGGCACATCATAAATGTGAAGACTATGAAAGATTTGTACACTTGCCTTGAAGGAATTATTCAATCTAAGGGAAGCCACAGAAAACAAAAATCTACAGTAACTTCTGGAAAGAAACATTATGTAGTAAATTTTTATTATATGCACACATGATATAATCATCACAAAATGATATGTTAGAAGACATTTACAGTTTAACAGCAAATCATGGTAGAGGGTCACCGAATGATATGTGATATGAACATAAGAGGAGGTTGAAGGAAGTGAAGATTATGAGGATAAGGAAGATAGACTGCAAGTGACCCTTGATTTGAAAAGTTTAAAATTGTGTTGAGGGAACCATACACATGGCAGTTTGTTACACAACATAGATATTTTTAGGGAAAAAGCTGTTTGAGGGGAATTTCTTCTTTATAAATAGAATACAAAGGAAATGTGGATGATTCAGCACTGTGAATGCAGTTTATGGCTTTTTATTACAATATTCTCTGGCTGTTAAACATGTTGAAGGCACAATAAAGAAGTAATTTCTGATGAGACTTGAACTCGCAACACATACCCCAGGAGCTTGTCTTCGTGGCTGATACTTTAACTATTTTATCCAGAGAGGCCTAATAGTACAAATTTATAGTCATGTTACAATTCTTTTCTTCTAATTCTTCATAGGATATTGTTTGGTAACTACCTAGTAACAACAGTTTCAGTTACTGTATTTGCCAGTGCTAAGGAAGCAGATTCTTTTCTGAAATAAGTCTTGAAAATTTGCTTAACATACAGGAATTCAGTTTACTGTATGGCATAGATAACCTTCTTCTCGGGTTAATGTAGGCTTACAAAAACCCTAACCTTTGCATGGCAAATTTTCAATATTTATTTCAGGAAAAAAAACTGCATCTTTGATCCTGGCTAATATGGTACTTAAATTCTGTAACTGTTACTTACAATGATCCAAAGTAGAAAAAAATATATTCATCTGTTGAATTTTTTAATTTTTTTTTTTTTTTTCGTAAAATTATTTCAATAGTTGAATATATATTTTATGAGAATTTGAAGTTTTGTCTTTGTAGTAAATGAATGTGTTCTTTCCTATGATAGTGAAAAATTTGAGAATGTTATCAATTTACCAAAAATAGTAACTTCATGAAAATTAAAGTTTTCTATAGTAAATTTGCACCCAGGTTCATACCATTTTTCACCTTCAAAAATCAACTTGCTGTCACAATGTTGAGATAATTAAAAACAATAGTGATCAAGCAAAAACATTGGGATGATGAATGAAATTGGCTAAGTTGTAAGTCTGGACACATTGGACACCAGAAATTTAAAGTTTAGCATCCCTACATCAACAGCATTCCTCTCAATGTATAATTATAAGCAAAATTTATGTCTGTACTCTTGTCTACTCCACCGACATATAATAACATCAATACATAATACCATCAATAAGAATGTATTTCATAGAACTTCTTTATTTTGTCATTCAATTATTCACCAAAAATTTGAAAACAAAATATAAGAGTGGGCTGAAAGGAGTGATGCTAGAGCTGTGAAATCTTACATGCATTAATTTCAACTCTTCTTTTTTATAACTGCCTTGTTTCTTTTCAGATAAACTGACATCTGACTTCAAAGAAGACATCAAAAGTAACTAGTAGTGATTTCTCTTAAAAATAGACACAATTTGGCATTGTGGTGTTATCAAGTATTTGCAGAAAAGGAATTTAGCTCCCAAGAACATTCATGCTAAATTAGGGGATGGCACTCCAGCTTTATCAACTGTGCAAAAGTGGGCAGCTGAATTTAGGAGCGAAAAGGAGTGTCTTAAAGATGAGCCAAGGTTTACACATCCTGCAACTGCCTTCACCAAGAAAAACATTGATTGTGTTCATGACATGGTGATGGATGACAGATAGTTGACTATAAATCCAATAGCAAATGCTGTTAGCAGATCCCATAAGAGAGTTGAGAATATTCAGCACAATGAACTTGACATGACAAAGGTTTCTGCTAGGTGGACACCATGTCTTCTGACACCTGATCAAAAGTACACCAGGCTGATCACATCACAGGAAAATATGACATTGTTTGAGGCAGATCCAACTGGTTTCCTTGAATCTTTTCTAATCCAAGATGATTGTTGGGTTCATCTCTTTGAGCCATAGACAAAGAGAGAATCCATGTAGTGGAAACACCTCTTCTCACCAGCTCCAAAGAAGGCCATTTCATCTGCAGTAAAAGTGATGGCCTTTTTTTTGGGGGGGGGGAATGCAAAAATGTATTTTGTTTATTGACTATCTTCAAAAGGGCCATACCATCAATAGAGAGTACTATGCCAAATTTCTGAGGCAGTTGTGAAAGGCTATCAAAGACCAAATACCCAGAAAAACTGAAGAAAGGGGTCTTATTTCATCAGGACAATGCTCCAGCTAATGTCCTTAGTTTCAATGGTTGCTGTGCATGACTGTTGCTTTGAACTGGTTGATCACCCTCCCTATTCTCCTGATTTGACTATCATCTTTTCCCCAACATGAAATCCCCAGTATAGTAGTTGAGGACTTTTTAACCAACAGGATGAGCAGTCTTCTTTAAACAATCAGATGCCAGTTTAACTGCAAATAAACTATGCACTTATTAATAAGAATTGAAATTAATGCATGCAAGATTTAATAGCTCTAGCATCACTCCTACATAGTCAGCCTATGAACTTTTCAGCCCACCCTAGTGTGTACATTTTCCCCTCCTCCCTAAATAAACTGCAGATACTGTCAAAAAAAATGCACAACAAATTTATGCAAAACACACATGTTGTTTATTTGAAAAACTTTGAGAAACTAAAAACACGAGACAGCCAAAGTTGACTTTATCGCTTGAGAGTTAATGTTTAATTTAGTAAGTAAAGGTTTGGATTTGGAATTTGATTCGACATTATAATCCAAATTCAGACCTTTAAAGTAACAAGAAGCAATCAAATTTAGTGAAGTTGAAAATCAAGAAAGGTTGGAGTTCAAATTTATAATATACAGAAACTACGAAATTGAGAAATGTTATATTAATCTGGATTCTGGATTGACTTAAATTTAAGGTTGAAAGTTCATTTTAAATTAAATCAAAGAATGGAAATAGATCTAAATTTTGAATCCAAAACAAATTCTCAGATTTCACATCAATTTGATATTGATTTAGAATACCAGAATTATTTTTTAAAATGCTATGCCCATTCAAAATGTAGGTGAACATGGCTCTCTACTGCTTTCCTTTTTCTAATATCTGTAAATTGGCATGATTGTTCTTGAGACGTACAGTAGAGCTTTATTTTTTTTTTTACTTCTTCATGGGTTTCAATTCTGAGTTGTCTTTTGCTAACACTAGTTATTCTACTAAAGCTAGAGAGTCTAGTCCACTCTATTTTACCTGTAGCTGAGGAAAAAGTGAAGGATCCATACCTTTCTCACAGGCAAGTGTAAAGTGAATATAAACTGCTTCAGCTCAAATTTGAACTCTGTCTTTGAATTTTATTTACCAACCTCATAACCATTTAATACATCATTTTAGAATTATTATTGGTGTCTTAGTTTAGTTTGCAGATTAAGCTTTATATTAGGGTTCAAGTTTCCTTAAGTGAATAAATCTATTAAAAAAAGACACAAAATATGGTCGCGCAATACTAGTGGCGTAGGGGGCAGTTTGAGTTCCCAAGTAATTTAAATTATTGTGCTGTTAAAAATTTAGCACACAGGCCAATGACACCTCTGGCCCCTGTGACATGGCCCTCAATATTTAAATTAAAATCAGACATATTATCAGTCTATCAAGGGACACACTTTCTTTGTGTTTCCTCTCTCTTTCTTCCTTCTTCTCTTCATTTATTTCCAGTCTAGACTGAGAGATGGCAGGATAAAATTTGACCTCCTAATGGAATAAGTAAAAGTTGGTCACCCAAGCCCACATGACAAGTACTGCCAAGTGTGATTTTTTAAATGTTTTCAGTTTCCACAAAATCTCAAATAAATTGACTCCTAGAAATGCACCTATGAACTTATTTGATTACTAGATGTGTACCAAATAAGAAAATATTATTCCTGAAAAAATCTTCCCAGTCTTATATTTCTATTAATAGATGTGTAATAAAACAAAAGTACCATTCTGGAATCTCTCAGTTTATATTGCAGAAGGAATAATTACTGATTTTCATTTGGACATTCTAAAGAACTTCTACCTGTTTGCTGTTATGAACACTTCAACTTACAAACTCATGATTCACGCCTAATTGGAGTGATATCTAGTATCAGATAAGTGCCTCTTGTTGATCTTATTTCTGCTATCTTACATTTTCTCCCTATTCAGTTGTTTTATTATATAAAATTGTTTTTAAACTTTCATTTGGTGTTTGTTCATTGACAACTGTTTTATGAGTTTCTATCTGAGCGATCACATCTTTTCTTTTTTTTAAACTTGATGTCCACATCCATACGTTACCAGTTCATAACACCCTGCTCATGTTATGCCACCGGACACAGACATGAGCAAACACCAGAATTGTGTAAAGGAGCCTTAAAATGGAGCATTTTGTTTACCGTTATGACCTGCTCTAAATCAGGAATTAATACAAAAATTTATCAATGGCTATGTGAATGGTTTCATTTTTAGATTTTAAAAGCATGCATGTTTACAATGGATGATAGCAGCATCTCAAAATTTTAAAAGGCTATGGTTTCATCAGAAACCACAACATAATCGCACACAATTGGTTGAGATTTTTCAGGGGCAAAAAACACATGCTGTTAGTTAAGGACTGTTGTTATTATCTTTATAGAAAGAAAGAAAAAAAACCACCCACACCAACAGATTTTTTTTTAAATTAATATAAACAAGATTTTGAGTTTTTATGAGTTGAGGTAAAAAATGTCAACCACCCCCATTCAAAAAAAAAAAAAAAAAAAAATTGAGGGGTTCTGAAAATAAAGCTCACACAGTCAGACGTACCTTTTCTTGTTCTTACTCATATGTAATCTGGACAAAACAAGTAAAGAAAGAAAAATGAAGGAAAAATGTAATAGCAAAGAATGAATAAACTCAGTGGATAAAAATTTGAATGAGGGGAAAAGAAGAAAACGACCGAGTGAAAAAAGTGGATGAATAGAATTTAGATATAAATAAGAATTAATCAGAATATAAGATGGGACCAATAATCAAGCTAGAGGTATAGGTATTAAATAAAATTAGTTTAGGTTGGCATAATGGTTGGTTGGTTGGTTGTTTTTGTTTAGCAGCATACCAGCCTTTATGGGTTATTTAATGTTGAAATCTAAATCTTTTGATGGAATTTTCTTTTCTTTTTGGAGATAATAATGATTTTAGTGATACAAGTTTTGAACATTGTAGTTGACAGGAGGTTTACTATCATAGTAAATCGAATTTGTGTTGATTGATTGCTTCATTCATTTTCTACAGCTTGGCAGGTTATTTACATCCAGAAAATATTTTTAGATTGTAAGAATTTTTTTTTTTTTTGAGATAATGGTTTAGGGATACAAGTTTTACTAATTATCCCATAGTTGGGGGAAGAAGAGGTGGATTCATACCTTTCCCAAGGGTATTTACACATAAGTGAATATAACGAACCGAACTGGAATTGGAACTCGGCTCTCTGATTAACAATTCCAAGCTATGATCCATTACACCATCTGCACATCCAAGCTTACAGCACCTGGTATTTCTAAATGGTCACCCATCTAGATACTAACCAGGTTCAATGTTGCTTAACTTTGGTGATCATACAGGAACCAGTGTTTCAACATGATGTTGTGGTAAGCTAGTCTGGAATAAAGCCACAAATATAAGACAGCCAATGACCAGTACACTAACTCTTACGCTCTACAAGGTACCTGTATAGGTATTGACTAAGCATGGCTTAGTGGATGTGTGTGTAGTGTAATGGTTAATGGCATGGAAAGTGGGCATGTGGCAGAGCGGTTAGAATGTTCACTTTCTGACCATGAGACTCATGTTCGATTTGTTAGGATGTTATCAGTCTAGGGAGGCAATCCCAGCATGCAGCATATTTCAAAGTGTCTGAAAACCATACCACTGTCATATTCACAATGTTTGTACGCTCCAGGATTCTTCAGGTGATTAGAATTTCAAACCAAACTCTTTACTTTGTTCACCAGGGCAGATTGTTCTAGGTCCACATGCCATGCCTCTTCCGGATGTCTCAATTATAAAGGGTTCAGTTCGAAATTCCAATCACTTGAAGACTAGAGCATACAACAGTTGAAACATTGTGAATATGGCAATGAAGATGAGGATAACAGTTTGAATAATGTAAATAATCATAATATTAGGTTGGTGCAAAAATATTGACGTATTAATGTCGTTTTTTTGACGTTAAAAAATACGTCAAAAAACGACATTATTACGTCATTATTTTTGCACCAACCTAATACCTCATCTCAGAGATATAGATAGATACCATACCACCGATTAACCAAAGCCTTGTGAGTGAAATTGGGTAGACAGAATTATTTGGGAGCTGTCGATGGTTGTGATCAAAGGTTTGCATTTACTGGCCTTGCTCAGACTGTTGATCCCGCCAGATAATGCAGTCTCTCCCAGTATTGTTTTGTCTTTGCATGTTTGTTTTGAATGCTATTATACATCCTATAAACACACATCCTGTCAACATGGAAAATGCAAATACAAAACAAAAATATACAAGTTTGACAAAATAAGAAAGCAAGGAACATTTTGTATATAATTTATGAAGAAAAATGTCACATAAATAAGGTTTTCATTCATGTCTAGTTCAGTAAATCAACATACTTTTCTTTTTTTTTTTTTTGTCTCTTGAGAAATTCTGATTTCACAAGATAGATATTTCTCCATTATTAGAGTACATTCAAGAACAAAATGTTCCTCCACATTTACTTTCCTATCAATGGACTTTCCTAAAATATGATAGAGATTATATTTTTCAGTCTTTGCAGAAAAGAAAGCAGATAAATAATTGATGCTGCTGCTTAAACTTAGTACAGATCTAAAGTGATGCACTGAGACAATATTCTCCTTTTGAATCCATTTCTTTTATTGTCCTGTTTGTTTCATTTTCAGTAACCTCGTGTATCCTCGTGGCTTTGTCTTGCTTAAGGTGAAAGTGATTTTTACAAAAAGAAAAATATATACAATAAAATACATCAGCTAAAGAGCAAAACATTAATGCTAGCAATGTGAAAATTCTATTTCATCTCAATGATTTAATCAAGCTCTTGCTTTTTCAAAATGCTAAAATGTCTACGTATGCATTTCATGGGAAAGAAAGACACAGATGATAAAAGGACTTAAAAAGGAGATTCTTCACTGCACAATCAAGATGATTGAAATATTTATGTCTAAAAATTTGTTTATTCTAATTTATTTTATGCTCCTGCCAGTTGACATTGGGTTCAATACTTATAAAAAAAGAAAGAAAAAAAATTATACAACCACAAATACAAAGAGGCTATTTACCTTCTCCCTCCTGACACAAGGTTACAGTTAATATGGAATTATAAGGTAATTCCAAAAATTGTTCTGTTATCTTGGCACTTCCCTCAGGCATCAGAGACTGACCCTGACCCACAATAGCAAAAGTGCAACCTGGGTAACTGGACTTTGATTAATTTTTGCCCTAGGTTTCATAAAGAGGCTAAGGTGATCAATAACTTAAACACGGCCTTTGTGTTTGTAATGTTTAGAGAAAAAAAAAAAACAAATTGAAAAGAAACTGAATATAATGGTTTGTAGGTCATTATCAATCAAGGTTGTGAAAAGACTGTCTTTTTTTTTAATGAAATTCTGTCCCAGAAATGTTAACTTTTATCATCATTTAACAGCAGAATTGTCAGCTAATCAGTTAGATTTATCTGATAACAAAATTCAACAAACTACATTTCTCAAAGTAAACAAATCAAAATTCCTATTTGAAAACAAAAAGAATGTGGCGAGGGGTCCATTTTAAAAGCCAAGTAGTCTTTTTTTCTAGTCAATTCCATTTTACTGTATATCTTTTTTATTAGTCATAACAATAACTGGTAGTTAAATCAAAACTATTTTTCAGTTCTTGCTCCATAGAATGGTTTTAAGGCCAGGTGACTAAAACTAGCCAAATAGAAATCATACTAAAGACACACAATAGAAAAGTTCATACTTCAAAAACAAAAAAACAAATTAATATTCCTCCCAATGTAAAAAATACAAGAAATTGATTATTTAAAAATAAAAAAAAAAAAAATAAAAATACACGTTAGCTGGCAAATATAAAATCCTAAAAAGTTTTTAAAACTGTGCTCAATAACATCTTTGGACAGGATGAGAGAAACGGTGCAAACAAATATTAACATATAGTAAAAACAAACAATGATATACTCTGTCATGACATAAGACTCCCTTGCTATGATTTCTAGCTGTAGAAGCTTATAGCCATATCACATTGAAACACTGGTTCTTGAATAATCAACAGTTAAGCAATGTTGAGCTTGGTCTATACCTAGATGGGTAACTGCTTGTCAAGTGCTGTAAGCTTAGATATGCAGGTGGTATAATGGATAATGGCTCGGAATTTGAAATTGGAGAGTCAAGTTCCAATTCCAGTCAACTTTGTTATATACACTTACATATAAATACCATTGGGAAAGGTACGGGTCTACCTCTTCTCATTCCGCCAGCTATGCGTTAATTAATGAAAAACATTAAAATTCCCTTCCTTTCTGCTGTGCAATGATGGCCTAGAGGTAAGGTATCTGACTGATGTCAAATCAAATGGGTTCTAATTCTGGCTTGAAACAATCGGATGTCTAGCCACACTGATGAGCTGTGATACAGCAAAAGAGTCTGTCTGTGGATGACTATATATATGCTCCCAGAATTCTGGTTGAGCTCTCTAGGAAAAGGGTTTTTTTTAAAAACAGTAGCTCCTACTGCTATTAAGCATTACTCTTCAAGTATGAATTGAGTTCTCCAAGTTGCTGGTGTATTTTGTATAGTAAAAAATGTTAAAATTCCCTTCCTTTCTGCCGTGTAACAATGGCCTAGGAGTAAGATATCTGACTGATGTCAAATCAGTCAGGTTTCGATCCCAGCTTGAAACAATCGGATGTCACACTGAGGAGCTGTGATACAGTGAAACTGTCTACATATGATATATATATATATATATATATATATATATATATATATATAATGGATCAATAATTTCAAAGTCTGATATTAACTGAATTTCAATCTAACATTTTTATTGCATAATATTCTATATAGGTAATATTCTGCAGTGAATTTAGTGCCTTGACAAGGAAAGAGATTATGATAAAAAAATAAATATTTATTGTGTAAAGTTTCATTAGGCTTAAAACCTACTGATACTGGTGTTTTTTTGTTTTTTTTATTATTTCACCCCCAGCAAGGCTATAATGTCACTAGGATGCAGTAAGTTACAGGGAGTGAAAGAAAACAAAAAGACATTAGTGAGGAGGAATGAGGAAAGAATAATAAAGGAACAGGGTTCATGAAGACAAGGATGTTGATTGACACTGCTTTTAAATTTATGAAGATCATAGGTGGCAGAAATTGTAAGGGAGTTCCACAGGTGAGAAGTGAGAGAAAAGAAACTATTAGACTAGCACATACAGTTACATCTAGCTATTTCAGCATTAAAATGGTGAGACCTAGCTTCTAATCTACTAGCACACTTAAATTTATGTTGTCAAGGCATCATGGAAAAGCATGCAGGCTTTATGCAAACATTCACATCATATATATATATATATATATATATATATATATATATATATATATATATATATATATTGGTCAATTTTTGTTTTTAAAATACAGGCGAACATCATCTGTCTATTCACGACACCAATTTTGTTTAAGAATGTTGAATGACAAAGAAGAGAAATTCTTCAACATGCACATAAGACTTATAACCAGATGTTAATCTTTTTCCAGATGGAACCAATGCATATATATAATTATTAAATTAGAAGTAAAATTTTCAATACTTATCAAAGGTCAACTTTTTTAGTGACTCACTGGGTCTCTCAAGAAACATGATTATCACTCTAATCTATAATGATCATTTTGTTGGTAGAAATTCTCTAAAATTTTACATATGTTAAATTATGTGATTTTATATATATATTATTTCTTAGTATTAATAGATAGAATTTTTATTTAATTTTATTATATCTCTCCCTCATATATATATATATATATATATATATATATATATATAGATATATATAAAATGTTATAACAGAGATCATGTTTTGCCAAAAAATAAATACCTATATAAATTTGCCCAGGGGGTTATGGAAGATAAACCATATTTATAATTAAAGTGCTCAATAGCAAAGGATAGAGCATTAATAGTAACAACTAAAGTTAAATATTCACTTATCCCTACTCTGAGTTTTACAGAGACCACATATACTCATAAGGAGGCTTGATAGTAAAATTTTGCAATCTTTTTTTACAATTTTATCCTAAAACCAGAGCAATCCATCCCTATGGTGAAAATTCAGAGTAGCGGACATTTAACTTTATTTGTTACTATATAAAAAGAGAGAGAGAAGGATACTAATTTAGCTTAGTAAGACACAAGGCTACAATAGAGGAGGATTAATCAATTATTGTTCAATTCACTAGCAATGGGCTATAAGAACAATGGCCTATTAAACTTTACTCTCTAGAATATAATCTAATTCTCTTAAATATATTTGGGGTATACGGATATTACAAGGTAAAAGAAATGATTATTGTCTGTAACGTGGGTGTTGAAACTTTTGCCTATATATTATTACATCAAATATTATTATAATGGATACTCATATTTGAAATATTATGTATGAAATATACATTGAAATACATATTTTTAAGTATTAGGTTGGTGCAAAAATAATGATGTAATAATGTCGTTTTTTGACGTTATAAAATACGTCAAAAAACAACATTATTACGTCTTTATTTTTGCACCAACCTAATATGATGAACTCTCCAACCTTTTAAAAATTATAGTTAGACATGAGAGTCCATCATACATAAAATAGGGAGTTAGCTTTCAATGACCCTGTATATGTATGTGTGTGTATTTACATAGAGCCACTCGGATATTTGCAAATTCTGAATATAATCATCAAGAATCAAAAAAGTGCATTTTGGAATCTGCAAAACCATGTGAAGAGATCAGTAAATATCTTATTTACGCTTATTATTAATGCCACATCACTCAATACTAAGCAATATCATTACAAAAAAAAAAAATTGATTGTCTAAAAAAAATTAAAAAAT
Organism: Acanthosepion lycidas; assembly: GCA_963932145.1. Taxonomy (NCBI): domain Eukaryota; kingdom Metazoa; phylum Mollusca; class Cephalopoda; order Sepiida; family Sepiidae; genus Acanthosepion; species Acanthosepion lycidas. Next base: position 27,785,634 of record OZ010602.1, read on the forward strand.
AGTCTTACAGAAATAAGCTGGTTGATATATATATATATATATAGGGTGTCCATAAAAATCTGTGTGCAATTTAAAATACTTAAGTATTTTAAATTGCACAGAGACTTTGTGGACACCTTGTGTGTGTGTGTGTGTATATATATATATATATATATATATATATATATATATATATATATATACACACACACACACACAGTGGCAACAGTCTGTGATTTTCATGTCCTGAAGATTGTATTCTGTGTTCAAGCATGAAACAGACTACCACCATTTAGTATTGACCTCAGTGTCCACTTTTATATTTACATACGCTCTATCCATGATATTGAGCACTTTCGCCCATAAATATACCGTACCTTAAAAAAAACTATATATATATATATATATATATATATATGACACGCACAAAATGTGTACAAGCAGATATACAAATTAAAATAAATAAATATACCATACCTTAAAAAAACTACATTTTTATTATTATATATATATATATATATATAAAACACACACGAAAATGTGTACAAACAGATATACAAACTAAAGCTGACAAATGTGAAAACCAGCAATATTTCTTAAAAAGAAATCTAAATAATAAACCATTGGCTTCAAAATGCATGCACACACGCATCTCAGCATCAAACTAGAAGGGTAAGGAGAAAAGAACAACTCAATAACGAAAAGGAAGGATGAGTGGCATTGCTTTTTGTCTTTTCATCTTTCCTTTTTTTTTCTCGGGCAGTGGAGGTAAGAGAGAATTATCAATACACACCACTATATCATATTTCCATAAAAAGATTTGTCTGTCAGCAGATCAGTGCATTAGAGCAGGCGAAGCCCCACCCTAATACGCCACACCATTGCCACTGCCCCACAGCTGCCGTCCTGTGGGCTGCCTGCCTGTCTGCCTAAAGAGACCACAGGAGGCAAGCAGGCAGCTTGGGAATGGAATAATGAAAGTGAAAGTGCCAACGACTGCATCGTCCTAGTAATGTAGGTTCTCTGGTTGTATCAGTCGCACAACTAACACTCAGTATACTAAGAAGAGTCTTATGTACACGGCTACAACAAGAATAGCTGCACATTGCTTTTTCATTTGTCAGCTTCAACCACTACTTTGCTTTCCTTTTGCTTCTCTCTCTCTCTCTCTATATATATATATATATGTGCGTGTGTGTGTATGTGAAAAAGAGAGAGAGAACATCAATAAGTTCATATATCTAATGATGAAAAAAAAAAACAGTTACTTAACACAATAAATATTGATTTTTCAACATAATCTCCTTCCTTTTCAATGCACTTAACTCAGTGCTCCTCTCCACTCGTATTGATCACAAAGACTGAACATTATATAATAAATATTCCATGCCAAATTTCAACTAATAATGATATCAACCTGCAGAATTACTGATACCTACATGTGCATATATATTTCATATTACTACAAACATTATTTTTATTGGGTACATGCATTTGAGGCCAACTGTTATAAATAAAAAAATAACAGGTATATCAATGTAAACATGTGTACCCATTAAAAATAAAGCTTATAACAATAATTAATAATATCCATTCCCCACCAAAAAATATATATATATATATATATATATATATATATATATATATATATGTGTGTGTGTGTGCATGTACATATGTATGCACAGGCATCCCTCGATTAATGCGTCTTTGATTAGTGCACTAAACTTTTTATATACCAAAATTTGATTAGTGCATACATAATCCTCGATTAGTGCAGTAAAACATTCTCCAGTTTAAACATAGTAATTGAAAATTGATTTTGTATAGTTACTGTTGTACACATCAAGGAATTCCTGCACACACAAACAAAAGAGAGAAAAAAAATATAACCTTACATATGTAGAAGCATATATACAGAGGAAGCCATATTTGATAATTGCCAATAATGTAATCAGTCATTGCTATCAAAATCAGTTAAAGATACTTTATAAGATAATTTCTAATAATCAAATAAATTCAAGTCAATAAACTTTGTATAATTTTTTTTATAAAGTTCTAGAAACTAAACACAATAAGTTGCTACTTTCATATATGCATCTGTGTGTGTATATATATATATATATATATATATATATATATATATATATATATTAGTTGTTTTCACTTATCATAATTACACTTAATGTAATCAAGCAATTATTACTATCAAAGTCTGTCAGTCACAGATACTTTATAAGTTATAAGTTAATCAAATAATAATTACAAGCTAATAAATTTCATCTTAATTTTTTCATCATGTAAATTTGTTCATAGCAATGTATGGAAATTGTTTTAATTTTTATATCTTTTGCCTCGTGTCACCAGCTGGTTATTGTTAATTTCTAATTTCTGTTGTACACATGTGTGTGAGATAGGGACCAAAGCTATCTACATAAATATGCATAAATTGGATGATATAGCATAAATATGCATGTGAGTACCTTTCATTCTATTTGTGTGTCTCTCTCTCTCATACATTATATATATATATATATATATATATATATATATATATAGTGTGGAGAGATGTATGACAAAATGGTAAAACGTTTTGTGTGACATATTTCATTCCTTAGGGCGTCATCGGATTAAGTTTGTTTACATTGATGCAACGACATATGCACATGAACAAGACATGTTGGGAATTTTTAATTTAAGAAAATTTCTTTTCAATTTTTTTTCATATGAGTTTTGTGTATATAATCGAGCCGGTTTCATTGTTATTTTCATCATTTTTGTTATTAAATATCCCACACTGTTATAATAGAAGATCTGACAAGAATGGTGAAACGTAAGAACCTGGATGTAAATTTACTGTGGAGAATCTAGCAAATAAAGCACTTTCTGAACATTTTTGTCTTTGCGAATTGTTTTCTCTTAATTAGAGTACCATATTTAATATCAAATTTTAAATATTGTTATTCCATATATATATATATATATATATATATATATTTTTTTTTTCTTCTGTTTATACATTACTTTTATAGATACAATTATTTTAAGTAAATGTTATGTTTATAATAAACAGTATTAACTACATTTATCAGCCTGAATATCCAAGAAATTTCATAGAATATGTGTCCACTGACAGGAATTGAACCTGTATCCTACCCAAAACCATCATTTGGCCTGACTTGCTATATGCTTTGAGCAAAATCATAGTAAATTGGAAATTTGTTGTTTAAAAACAGTAATTTGACTTTGCTAACCAGATGCTTCCTCTGTAACTAAATGGTATAGCACACTAGGGTATATGATGATTCCATGTAAGATACAGGTTCAATTCCTGTCGGAGGATACATATTTTCTATGAAATTTCTCGGACATTCAGGCTGGTAAATATTGTTAATACTGTTTATTATAAACAGAGCATTTACTTAAATAATTGTATTTATAAAAGTATTGTATAAACAGAAAATATATTCAAATAATTGTTGGACTTTCATATTCAAATAATTGTTGGAATTTCATTATATACATATTATATATATATATATATATATATATATATATATATATATATGTGTGTGTGTGTGTTAATTTGTTCTAAAACTACGCAATATATTTTATTGAAACAAAATATACAGAAATTACAAACAGGATGAATCACTCAAAGGAATATAATAAAAAAATGCATTATGCCAGTTGAACAAACCAAAAATAAGGTAATTATCTAGTATAAAAGATTCAAAACAGCCAACCTTATTATCAGCAACAACAGCTCACCAGCAAAATGCAAACTATATAAGACCAACATTATTTATGAATTCAAATAATCCATAGGGAACGACATTACAGACAAAAATTCATAAATAATTATGTTGTATATACCATCACTTGCTTATCAAGATGACAGACTTTACATTTTGCAGATCAGATGTCCATATGCACACGCATTTAAACCAACATGGAAATATAACGACCTTGATACACAACATACTTGTCAAGAATACAAAACTTTTTGCCAACTGCAAAAAGTGTCTAAAAATAAGTCCTTATCCTAAAAAAAAACAAAACAAAGACAATATCAACTGTGAACACAACAACAATGTACTGGCATTATTCAATTCAGGAATTAAAAATGTCTACTTTTCAACAACTTTTGGACTGTTTACAACAGAACTTAAACACCAATCACAAAAGAACAACCAAAATCCTTATTAATACATTAGCCAGAAGTACTTGGAAGGAACAATCATTTCGACAATTTCGACACCACCCACAAAGTCTAAAAAAGAAAGCTTGTGTGAATACAAGAAAAATAAAATGAAAACATAACAGAAATACCTTATCGGTCATTTTTAATGAAAGATATATATGTGTGTGTGTGTGTGTGTGTGTGTGTTTAAAATAGAATCCTGATAAAGTTTTTAAGAAATTTGACAAATGGAAAATGTTTCATTGAAACTAGACTTGACTACACATTTCATCTTTTTAGGGTTAATCAAATACAAAAATGAAAAGAAAGAAATGCATATTTGTGTGTATGATTAAGTAATGAATCATAGTACTTTTTTCCTAAGTTGGCATATCTCGTGAATAGAGAATAAAGAAAATGAGTGACTTTTAAAAAAAAACGTTAATTCTGTATCTTTACTTTACATGTTGAAAGTTGTTAATATATTGTCCCCAAATTTTTGTATTGAATTAAAGGTAAATCATCATCTCATTTTCAGAATGACTTGAAGGTATTCAATACAAAAAAAGCTGGGGGAAAAATATATATTTTCTATGAAATGTTTTCCATTTGTCAAATTTCTTGTATCTATAATAAAAGTTGTAACCTCTGTCTGTCTTACTAAATCTGCTCATACACCTGACCATGAAGAACACATTCTACAGGCTGTTGGAGACGATCCAGGTATCAGCACACGTCAAATAGCCCTAGCATGTCATACATCTCATAGTACCACATGGAGGGTACTTCAAGAGCAGCTCCTGTATCCATATCATTTGTAACATATACAGGGTCTCACCATGGAGAACTTTTGCTGATGATTTATTGCACAAACTGCTGATCTGTTATTTGTCTCTACATTTGAAAGAGATGGAATAACAAATTTATACAATCAACATTTGTGGGTGGATCGGAATCTTCCGATGGTACAATACAGGCTATACATCAGCATCAGTTTGCGATTAATGTGTAGGTGACTGTCTGGTATTAGGTTGGTGCAAAAATAATGACGTAATAATGTCGTTTTTTGACGTATTTTTTTAACGTCAAAAAACGACATTATTATGTCATTATTTTTGCACCAACCTAATAGATCCCAATGTTCTCCCAGAAAGTCTTATAGGAACTGTCAACAGGGACTTTATTTCAAACACACTTCCAGACCTACTTCAGGATGTATTAATATGAAGACTCATTTGGTTCATGCATGATGGAAATCCAGTAGATTTTAGTCAAATTGTTCACAATGAACTGGCTGACACCTACTATGAAAAATGGATAGGTAGGGGAGGACCCATTTTATGGCTTACACTTACAGCTTTGCCACCAATATCAGCTTCTGACACCATGGACCAATATGATAAAATGGGAGACACTACTTTGAGACTGACCTGTGTGTATGGGAGGAGCACATATTATATATATATATATATATATATATATATATATATATATATATATATATATATGGTCGGCGCAAAAATAATGTCGTTTTCTCACATAGTAACATATGTGAGAAAACGACATTATTTTTGCACCAACCTAATATATATAAGGTATGGTATATTTATGATTTAAAGTGCTCAATATTATGGATAGAGTGTATGTAAATATAAAAATAGACACTGAAGTCAACACCCAGGCAACAGTCTGTTTCATGATTAAACACAATTGTCAGGCCTTTAAATTTTTATCTGTTGGGTCAGCTAAAACAATTGATTTATGCAGCAAATATAAATAATGTAGAGACACTTCAACACATCATGGGGGCCTGCAATACCGTTCAACACCATGTGGGAGTATTAGAAAGGAGCTGCCAGTCAATGATCCAACAGGTGCATGCACATATAGAAGCAAGTGGAAGACATTTTGAACATTTGTTATGATTTGTTCTGTTGAGGTACAACATTGGTCTTTTGGACATATGTTTATATGGTCATTTTACCTTGTTTTGGTGTCAGGAACCAAAGTTTGTAAAAGTATTTTTGAGACACCCTATATATATATATATATATATATATATATATATATATGTGTGTGTGTGTGTGTGGGTGTGTATGCAGACAATGACGACAATGAAGTTGATACCCTGAGGCAACAGTATGCTTCATGCTCAAATGCAATTCTCAGGCCTGACAATTGTGTTTAATCATGAAACAGACTGTTGCCTGGGTGTTGACTTCAATGTCCATTTTTATATTTACATATATATATATATGCTCCCCACCCTACACACACACACCATCCTGGGTATGACGTTAAATTGCATCCAACAGGAAGGCCTCTGATCAGGTTTTGAGGAGTGTGGAACCACCTCTTAATTGCTGGTGTTCCCAGGTCCACCCTGACCCGGGGTGGTAGCACCTGTTAGGGTCCCAGCTATGGGCAAATAGTAAACTTCTAGTTTTTTCCAGATCTTACCCACGTCCTGGGTATGATGATAAATTACATCTGCATCCTGAGTATGGCGATAAATTACATCCGCATCCTGGGTATGGCGATAAATTACATCCGCGTCCTGGGTATGGCGATATACTACTTCCGCGTCCTGGGTATGGCGATATACTACTTCCGCGTCCTGGGTATGGCGATATACTACATCCAACAGCAAGGCCTAAGATAATGTTTCAGAAAAATAATGTTGCCAGCTATACATTTTTGAAAAAATAATGTTGCCAGCGTATAAATAACTAACTCATGCCAGATAGAAACATTTGAAACCATTTACTTGAGTAAGAATAAACAAGCTATGGTTTAAGGACATTATCCTCAAATTATGTTTACAAAGTATATATATTTAATATATATGTGCAAACTGGATTTGGCATTAAATAACCCATAGTGGTTGATATGCTATAAAACCCCAAACAACCAACCAACTTACACACACACAGGTCAGTCTCAAAGTAGTGTCTCCCATTTTATTGGTCCATGGTGTCAGAAGCTGATATTGGTGGCAAAGCTGTAAAAATTCAACCTTCCCACCAATAACCCATATTTTTCTTTTGCCTTCTAACAGATAGCAGCTGAGTGACACTGTGGCAAAATGGCACTTACATTCATGTAAGTCTGTACAGAAAAGTACATCATTGAATTACTCATACAGAAAATCTCCTCACTGATATTCAACAATACTTTCTGAATGTTTGCACAGACCAAACAATGGATGTGAACACAAGTAGATGACAAAGCATTTCAACAGTGGTGACAGCTTTTTGCATGACAGGCCATGCTTGAACTGATGAAAGATGAACTCTGTGAACAGCATTCTCCAGACAGGCCACTACTGGAGAAATGGAAATATAGTGCTTTGGAACATGTGCGATCCAACATTGTAATTGTCTGTTGTAGTTTCCATGGAAACAAACAGTAGGCACAACTTTTAGAGCAGCATTTGTATATGGCAGGAGAAAGAGATGAATAGATAAACCAAGACAAAGCTACAAAGACAAAAAAGAAAACAACACTGGGAGAACAAAAATGGATAGACATATCTGATAAATATGAAAAAATAACACAGCTATATAAATATCTCATTATGTCTAGCTTAGTCAGACAATATAAAATGAAGTAAAAAGACGTGTTAATTTTCTGAGTGGAGAAAGGGCTTGCCTGCCTTCAAAATGAAAAGTTCTAGCCTCAAACACTGATCACTGGTCGTGGTGAGGGAATCGATAACTTTCTCAACTACTAAGCAGACCCCCAGATAATTATATCAATATGAACAGATTAAGTTTGAGATAGTGATGAATAAGGACAGACAAACAGAAAAAAAAATTAGATGGATATCAACAGATCAAAAAATCAGAATTACTTAGCTATACAGACATTTACTAAACTTAGCTCAGTATGACACATGGCCATCATAGTGAGGGACCCAAAGAGGATCAATTAATGAACTAAATGAAGCTATTAATATCTAACTTGAAAGTTGAAGTATTTAGAGTTAATTTGAATTTAACTGAAAGTATTTAAGTTAAATACAAAAAAGATATACTAAGTTTAGTCTGGCACAAGGCTTAAATACAGATAAATGGGAGTCAAGATATGGAGATGGATTCCATGTTTTGAAAATCAGGATTTTAAATTCTGGCTTTTTATTTGGGCTTGAACACACCAGCAATTGAACTTAGTAGAAAATAAACAACTATATCAACAAGGCAAATTCACTGTCTGGATATTTACTTATCGGATCATCATCTAGCACAAAGCAAAATTGGGATTCACTGGGAGTCAATAAAATTGTGATGCACCAAGTATTTATATAGAGAGAGCAGAGCAAATGCTTGCTGGATCTGTTGTTTTCCTCCTATCTCTAAACATTCAGGTTATAATAGGATTCACATAATTTTATATATATATATATATATATATATATATATATATATATATATATATATATATATATATATGTGTGTGTGTGTGTGTGTGTATGTATGTATGTACTTTGTATTACTATCAACATTATATTTAATAGGTAAACAAGTTTGCATAGACATACTTGTTTTTTAAATAGTGAAATTAATGTCTACCAAATTAGAAATAAAATGTCTTAAAGAAAATGTGCCTACCAACCTGTATTCTCATTTTATTCTGGGAAACCACTTTAAAGGAAAATGTAAAGGAAATCTTTTTAATCCAGCATTATTTCTTATTAACATTAATATTATATATAATAGATATATAGTAGATATAATAATAATAATATATATATATATATATATAATAGATATATAGTAGATATAACACTGATAGTAGTGAGAAATAATGTTAAATTAAAAAATTAATTAAATGATAATTGACCCAAACATAATTGAAAATATCAGTGTTTTCTGTCTTTGTCCATTTTCTCTCAATCTCTGATGAAGCTTTAATAAAAGTGAAATATGTTAGATTAATATATGTTTCCTATTTGTTCTTTTATTTTAGCATCCTGTGAGATTCTCATCTAAATTTGATCTTCAAATCTCTCTCTCATATTATATATATATATATATATATATATATATATATATATATATATATATATATATATTATGAAATGGACAAAGTCCGGCAAATATTTTAAGACATTTTTTACGTTTATACGTTCTTTTTATAGAAACAAATATTTAAGTAAATGCTCTGTTAATAATAAACAGTATTAACAACATTTACCAGCCTGAATGTCCAAGAAAATTTTCATAGAAAATATGCGTCCTCCGACAAGAATTGAACCTGTATCCTATACAGAACCATCATATAGCCTGACGTGCCTTAACCAATTGAGCCACAAGAGTGTTTTGGTTAGCAAGGTCATTTTTACTGTTTTTAAACTACAATTCTCCATGATTTTCTCTCATATATTCATATCTGCTCGATGCGTATCCAAATGTAAACAAATGACATCACACATTATGAAATGGACAAAGTCTGACACTTATTTTAAGACATTTTTAAGAAATGTTGTTAATACTATTTATTATAAACAGAGCATTTACTTAAATATTTGTATCTATAAAAATAACATATAAACATAAAAAATGTCTTAAAATATATGTGTGTGTGTGTGCGCGCACATGTGTATATATAAGTCTATCTGCAATGTATCTGTTTTGAATATCTAAAAAAAAATTTACATAGCTCTGATATAACTTGGCAATAAATCAAAGGATACCTTACTGCATATACATGAACTGACGCTTTTCTATGGAGTTATTCCAGTGAGAAATTTAGCCACCATGCAGTGTTGATTCCTATATGCTCTACTTCTGATTTTGAAGACTGTATAACTGTATATACCCAGATATATAAAGGCAAATCAAAGAGTAACGCTTGTTAAAATTTTGAAAGTATTAGAATTCCAAGGGTTTGTTTTGTCAGCTATAAACCAAAAAGTGTTTATAAGTCCAGGTGAAAATTTGTAGAGTTACTTTCTCTTTTTCTACACATAGTCCTCTTTCAAAATGTATATCTCACAGGGCAGTTATAGAAAGCAAAGAACTATTATATAATTTCCGTTTTTAGAAGGGTAAGTGCTACAAACATTCACAAGAAGTTAGTGAATATTAATGGAATGAGTGCACTTAATGTAAGCACAGTCAGAAAATGGTTTATTCCAGTTAATGGTAATCCTAAAGAGAAAGAAAAAGCTAACTTTGGTGACAAGTCACCTGTTGCATTGAACAAGGATAAAATAAACAGACTGACATTATCATTACAGCTGAAAGAAGAATCACTATGAAAGCCTTCAAGTGAGCTATGGTATTCTTTCTTTAAAAGAATAGATAACTGCCCAAGAGCTTCTAGAGTTGCACAATTGTAACACTAGAAAAAATGACTTACCTTACGGATTCAGACACATCTCTCATGAAAATATCCCCAAAAAGAAAATGGTGGCTTTATAAGTTGTATATTTAAAAAAAAAAAAAAAGAGAGATCTCAGAGTCAGATAGACTTTCACGGGAATCTCTTTTAATCTTTGCAAATTTTCACTGTCACTCAATCTATAAAAAGTGTTTAAAGAGGAGATGGAAAGAATTCCAACTGCAGTAATGAAAAGGAGACATGTGTTGTTGGATTGTTTGACTTATTTATGCGACTTTAGGGAACTTTATTACATACCAGATGAAACTGACTCCAACAATACAGATAGTACCTCCCCAAGAAATGAGGCTAGGGTTAATCAATATGAACCAGACAGCAAAATAGGACAAATGGAGTGGTGAAATCCAAAAAGAAGCAGACTCTATAGGAAAAGTTATGGCCATTGTGTTTTGTGATCATAAATGATTCATACAATCAAAATTTGTTCCCAGTGGCACTGCTGTCAATTTTGACTCCTATATGAGAACACCATCAAAACTTAGAGCAAGGATTTTTCAAGATAGACTACATTTGAAGATGACTGATCACTGTCATAATGTAGCTTCCCTCTCTCTTTTCTACAAATATTTTCATGTAAACTGTTCTAATGAGCTCTCACCTTTTTGTACCTCAATTGGATAAATTTAAGCGTAATACTAGATCTTATTGTTTTACTGTTAAAATAAATGTAACCATAAGTTTTATACTAATAGTTTCTTTTCTTGCATTTCTCACACTGTGGAACTCTCTTCTGATTTCTGGCTTGTCTTAGTGGCATTATTGCCTTGCTTTGCTATTTATAGCTAGATATAACCATAAGTTTTATACTAATAGTTTCTTCTTTCACACCTCTCACCTGTGGAACTCTTTTCTGGCTTCTTGCTTACCTGTCAACTACGATCATCAAAAATTTAAATGTAATGTCAAATACAATCTTCTGTCTTTGCAAATCTTGTACTTTTATTGTCCTTTTCCTCACTAATGTTTTCTCATTGTCTTCCACTTCCAGTAACCCCTTGCATCTTAGTGGCATTATGGCGTTGCTTGAAATGAAATGCCTAAAAAAAGTATTCGCAACAGTTTAAAGACCAGATAACCAATTACAGTGCATAATTGGATAAACTTACCTTTATCTACTTGGGCTATGAAGGACATACTAAGAGTAACAGTTCTCCAATGATGATGAAGCAAAATATTTAACTCACATGTGGCTAAGAAAACAGCCAAGAAGCTTCTCCAGGGTAGGTGTATATGCCTTTATTCAAAAGTGGAATACCATGACTAAGAATGAACAAGGCTAAACTAAAGTCTATATGTGGAATGCTGAGAATTTTGTGACATGATGGTGTCTATGCTAAGGCTAAGGAAGAAGTTATCAGAGCTTAACATGTTAATTCTTTCAGGATAAGCCAAGATAGAGAAATGTTAACAGAGAGTGACATTGAAATCAGGCATGGCTGTTAATATAATCAGGGAAAAGTGTGGTCAGTAGTGACTGTGAAATGAAATCAAGCTGATAGAACACTGGAGGATAAGAAAATTAAAAGAATCAATACACATATCAGATTCTGACACTTTTCTCAGTAGAATTAGCATGAAGATTGTTGTAACCTAGGGAAGATTACTGAATAAAATAATCAAACGAAGATGGTAATGAATGATAATATTTAGGACAATAACAACACATATAAGATTCGCCAGCAGCACATAGAAGAAATAGTTAACAGCTATAGGTGAATCAAGTAAATTCCATAATGAATCTCCAACTGCAGACCAACATAGTGCATTTAATACTGTATTTATATGAATGGGGACATACCCATTTTCATCTACAACAGAGATTAATACCATTTGGGAGCCTCTGATTAAGAAAGGAAATTGTACCACCTATGTACAAACTTTAGGTTTAATAGACATGTCTTCCTAATACTGATTGGAGTGTCCTTCATGGTTAAAACATGTTTGATTCCGAGGTAGTTATAAGTTCAATTACCGAGTCAGAGTGTGTGGAAATTTTATATACTCAATAAAAGAAATGGACAAGCATCACAAAAGTGAATAAAAATGTGTGAGTATTAAGGGATATAAAATATCCTCTAAGTATGGAAAGTGGAATGAGAACAATCTATCCTTGTGGATTGAATAAAGGATTTGGTTCAAAATTCCCAAAAGGTTACCAAGTACAAGCAAAATGAATAACTTAGTCTGAATGGAAAGGCGTATTAAAAGCATGTGTTGTATGAAATAAATGCTTTATCAACAATGGAATTATTGATTACCAATGGACTTAGTGACTACCATGTATATATATATATATATATATATATATATATATATATATATATATATATATATATAGTGTATTGGAACACAGATCATTATTTAAACATATATTGTTAAATATAACAAACAATGAATGTCTATTATATCTGATCATGAGCGGTTCTAATGTTCGCTTTAATTTCTGACGAAAATAAAGGCAAAAATTATCAAACATTTGGATATTTTTTTATTAAGTTGGTCCTAAGTTTTCGGCTTCCATGAGCAATCCTCAGAGTGGTTATACAGACAGGACTGTCAAGGATGATATTCTGTTATGCTGACATAAAAGATTGCTAAGCAATGATAATGGTTGCAGAATAGCAGACGCAGATTGTAAGTTCATGATGCGGTTCTATGACATCAAACCACGTCAGAGACTGAAATATTAACAACAAAACCATGTCTAGATGCAAAGTAATGTGTTGCGACTAGTTTGAAATGTAATTTTGTTGAATGTGGGTTGCTTTGTTTTAATGTAGATGGCCTCCAATATCTGAAGGTTCTTTTACTGTGTTTATGTGTGAGTATTATTGTGTTATCAACTGATTTCTGTCTAATATTATGTACATGGCTATGTTTTACTAAGAAATGTTGTTTAATAGAACTAAGATCAGAAAAGTGACAGGTAAGTCTACGAGAGAGTGTGGTTGTAGTAAAACCAATATATATATATATATATATATATATATATAGTAGATTTATTATCAGTATCAGAGATACAATCTCTGAACGGACATGTAAATAATAGGTAGAAATGTTAATCCCATTAATAATAATAAACAAGTTAAGCTCATCATATATTATAAAAAATTTAAAACAATTGACATCATAGTCTCTAATAACTCTACAACCAGG
>OZ010602.1:27801853-27824353 GCA_963932145.1 Acanthosepion lycidas
TATATATATATATATATATATATATATATAAACACAGTCATAAATACATACACATATATGCACCATTTTATATATATATATAGTATCATATATACATATCTATGCATGCAAACAGAAAATCTCTCATATAAGATTATCTGGCAAAAGGCAATATTCCAGCAGTCACCTTGTATAAGATTTTTTTTTCAAGTCTACCTCATAAGATCTGCTTCAGGATAATTTCTAACTGATGACACATTAGAATCAATAAAGATACTTTGATGATATGGCCAGCAAGAACAGTAGGGGACAAAATGATTTTGATAAATATAGAAGATAAGATAAGCAATGGTATTTCAGGATAATGGAAACCTTTTTAGATTGGTAAGAATCTACACACTTACACACTGACTTTGTCATGTCCGACTTAACATTTCAAGCAAATACGAGATATATTAAAAGCTTATGAGCCATGCAAACATATGACTGCATATATTAAGGTGCAAATATATAGGCATACACCCATATATATATATATATATATATATATATATATATAGTGTAAATGTTACGTTTTTGGGGATCTTATTAAAATCTGACAATCATATGCATCAGGATAAGTTTCATGGTAACAGATGTCAAATGCTTAAAATTAAGTGTCTTCCATTTTTTGTCTGTATTAATTGAAATTAAATTTCAATTGAATAATCATTTTTATTATATATATATATATATATATATACACACACACACACGCATATACAGAGTTTGACAAAAAAAATGTATACACACCTCAGGAAAGTGTGTTTTCCTAATTTTATCAAATTGTGATAACACTGTTTACTGTAGTATTTTCTCAACAGATGGCATTACCCTCATGGCTATAGCATCAACAAGTCCTCAAGGATGTTGTGTATTGCAGAAATCCAACTATATTGCCAGCTCTTAGACAAGAAATTAAAAATGTATGTGCAGCAATCCCACTGGACAACTTTGCCCAAGCAGTAGTTCACCATTCTAATAAATGTTTGGAAGCTAAATGCCACCATTTTGAGCATCTCTTGTGATTGTCACGTTCAAAGGCAACCTGTATTAATCTTGTGATGTCTGAATAAATTTAGTATTACCATACCTATGCAATTTTTTTCTTTCCTGAAGTGTGTATATATTTTTTTTTTTGGTCAAAAAAAAAAAAAAAAAAAAAAAAAAGTGATACCTACGGATTAAAATGTATTTTTAAAAATGAAAAAGCTTTCTTGAAGTTTTACTTTTAATTTCAATCTAATAGATTAAATTTAATATTTCTAATAAGCAAGATGCTTTGGCATATTTCAAGCTAAATTTAGATTAATTGAAATGACTTTTTTGATTATCATTATAAATGCTAAAATTGTCCATATTGACAAATCTGTCAACACAACATAATTCTCTTTATTAAAAAATCCTTGAAAAATAAAATATACTTTTCTTAAACTTTATTTGAGGAAGATTAGCTGATTTAAAGTGTAATTATTATGATTTGAAACAAATATCACTTTTAGTTTAAAATATCACAGAAAAGCACTTCTTAATATGGAGGTGGGTGTTTTTATGAGGTGTTGACAACAATAAAAATAGACTTATGTTTGGGAATTTCTTCTAAGAGAAACATAACTGTAACAATTACTTGATGAATATAATGTGAATGCTATTTTTATGTATTTTTTAACTATACAGCTTAAAAATTCAAGAAAATATTCTAAGCCATCTAATATTTTATTGAATTTTAGATACTCTGACATTATAATCTAACTTACAAAGATGCTTTTTGAGGAAATGTTAGAAAGTTACCCATAAATTTTAACTTTACTATACTTACCAGTCTTATTTCTTTTATTTTTTAAGCATTTCACTCCAAGCAAGGCAGGAAGCCACTAGCATGCAAGGTGTTACAGAGAGTTGGAGCTAGAGCAAATAGGAGTGATAGAAGAAAGGATGAAGAGAAGGATACAAGATAGATCAGGGCATCTGGAGACGTCAATTGACATTACATTCGAATAGTTGGAGATTATAGCTATCAGGGAAACAGGAAAAAGGGAGAGAGTTACACAGGCAAGAGATATGAGACATGAAGCTATTGGAATAGAAGAGACGGCTACATTTAACAGTTTTGACAGTGAAAGGGTGTTTCTGATAATGTTGCATTTGAACCTCTGTATTTACAAAAATCAACATGTTTATACACACATAAAATAAATTCAAAATTCTTTTTAAAATATTCAAGTTCATTGAATTGTAGTAATGAAAAAAATTCTTGTAAAAATACATTATTCATTGAAAGACAATAGTGTCCATAATATATTTCAGTCACAAGCTTTTCCAATTAAATAATGTCTTAGTTTTATTGCATTTTTTATTTTACAACTTGGAGCAGATTTTCATAAAATAAGTTGGGGTTAACAGATAAAAAAAAATTAATATTTTAACAAAGATTTTCTAAAAAAGAAATATTTAAAAAATAATTTAATTCTTTTGTGAATAAGTCCTGAAAGTTTCATTAAAATCTGACAATTATCTATGTATGGCATGACAATTGCATTTAGCATGAAACAGACTATCATCTCTGGCTGTTGACTTCAATGTCCACTTTATATTTGCATATTGAGCACTTTAACCCATAAATATAGCATACCTTAAAACTATATTTTATTATATATGTGTGTGTGGGTGTATATATATATATATATATATATATATATATGTATGTACACACACAGAGATATACTCACAAGAGTGTAGGGAAAAATTATCTGACCAACCAATAAGTCCTTCCAAAATAGTTCTGATGTTTGGTCATTTGGCCAGTTGATCAAGCTAAAGACTTTTCCACACCTCTTCATGTGTATGTATATATATATATATATATATATATATATATATATATATATATATATATATACACACCAAATTTGCACATATAAATGCATAAACTTATGTAGGTAATTCAATAAATCCATAGAATATGAATGAATATCCTTTTATTTTACACAATTATTTTTCAGCTTATTTTTCTGTTCTTGTCAATGCACTTAATTCAGTGATCACATAGAATCAACCATTATATAGTGAAAATTTCATATCAAGTTTCAGCTGATAACATGTGAGCCAATGAACTTTTTAATCTATATAAACACACACACAAAGGCCAAAGGTCACTTCTAAGGATAATGAAGGTCACCCAGATATAAAATAAGAAGCAATATAAAATTACTGATAACCCATATTTAAGACACAATTACATCAATATTTTCGATCTGATATTATAATGGAGCAATCCATTAGAGAAAATACTGACATTGTGCAATCTTCATAATACCCTACAGTTCAAAAGTTTGACGTTAGCTCCAGAATTAGTATAAGGATGAACTTGACAGAAGAGTGAAAAAAACAAAAAAGAATTCTTAGATTCATTGAAAAAAGAATGGAATCAATTATTAAAGTTATACTTTGAGAAACTTTAGCAACAAATGACAAAAATGTGTGTTGCAGTAATCAAGGCAAAAGGAGAATATTTTGGTGAGAGCAAAATTTAACCATAAAATGTGTTTTTGACATAATAAAATTTCTAATAAAAGTCATGTCTCACTTATTTTTAACCATGTATAATAATTTTCTCTTATTTAAAGTACTAAACTACTTTTGGGGCCAGTTTAAAAAATTATCAGGGGCAGCCTCAATCTTTTGAGCTGTAGTGTGTATATATATATATATATATATATATATATATATATATATATATATATTTTATTTATTAAAGACATTTTTTATGTTTAACGTTCTTTATATAGATACAAGTATTTAAGTAAATGCTCTGTTTATAATAAACAGTATTAAATAATATTTACCGGTCTGAATGTCCAAGAAATTTTCATAGAAAATATTTGACCTTGCCTACCGAACGATCCTTGGTGGCTGAGCGGTTAGGCACGTCAGCATAAATGACGGTTCTGTATAGGATGCAGGTTCATATCCTGTCCAAGGACGAATATTTTCTATGAAAATTTCTCGGACATTCAGGCCGGTAAATGTTATTTAATACTGTTTATTATAAACAGAGCATTTACTTAAATACTTGTATCTATAAAAAGAACGTTAAACATAAAAAACGTCTTTAATAAATAAAATTGTCGGACTTTGTCCATTTCTTAATATATATATATATATATATATATATATATATATATATATATATATATACACATACATACACACACACATGTGTGTGTGCATGTATATCTATATAATGATTAGCTTCTGATGTAGACTTTCATAAAAATGTCATGTATGGTGTCTAACTCATTCAGAGATGTCTTAACTATCAGTTATATACAAATGTTTTTTCAAATCAATGATTAAAAAATGGTTTTGAGCCATTCTTGGAGAGGAGATGGCCACTGCAAAGTTATCTCAAAGCCCACTGAAAGAAACATGAAGAAGAAGAATCAAAGCAACACCATGGCAGATCAATTGAGACCAAGATCAACAATGGCCACGTATCCCATTGACTCACTCATAGATAGGCATAACAAGTGAGTGACTGAAGCAAGAAACACCATCAAACTACCAACACAAGGTACAATCATTGGAATGTGGATCGTTCACACCATCTATGCTTTCAGAGAAAGAGTGGACAGATATAATAATGCCAGAAGTCATGAGAGACACAGGGAACAGATAAGCCTAGAGGAGGTTGTCTATTTCTTCTACTCTCAGGTTTACTCCTGACAACTGAAGTAGTCAAAGGAATGATTATGATAATGATTCAAGTGAATGAATCTACTAAGTCTTTAAGAAGATAATCCCTTGGCAGATTTCTTAGATCACAGCCAATCGGACCCTGACCTACCCCCAGTCAGGATGAACTGTTGTCCTCCTCGGGGAGGTTCTGTGTCTTGAGAGAATATTGGGCCTTAAAGTCACATGGAACTCGTACATATGACCCATCGCAAATGATACAGGAAAAAAGGTTGGCACCCTATGCCACTCCAGTAAATACCTGACTCCTCATGCTATCCTCTACCATTACAAGAGTTTGATCAGGCTGGGAATGGAGTACTGTTGTCATTTTGGGGTGTGAGCTGCCCAGTCCTCACTTTTCAGTCTTGATAGAGTTCAAAAGTCCTTGTGGGTGACAAATTATTTTCTGCCCTCCAACCTCTCTCTCACTGGTGGGGTGTGGCAAGCCACTCACTGCTCTAGCGCTAATTCCATGGAAAATAGTCAGACAAATTAAATTCCTTGGTTCTGCCAGTCCTAACCTTCATGGCTAAGACCTGCCATGTCATTTATATTGTAGCAAACCACCCACATTCTCTCCATATTCCATTAGTGAGAGGTTGTGGGCACCCACTTACATTAGTATTGTCATCCTCTCTCTCTATTTCCTTTCTCTCTCTGGGTCTTTTATCCTTTGGTGATAGCAGAGATGGCTGTGAGTCAAAGAGCGTGTGTAGGCTACCAAAATCCAATTCATGTGAATGGCCTTGACAAAGTGTCTTTGATTAATCAATAAGAAGTTCCACTTGAACAGCTTCTTTCTCCGAACCACTGCTCTGTGGAACCAACTCCCAAGAGGATGTTTCCCTGATCACTTTATCTTAACCTATTCAAGTCTAGGGGTGACTGTTATCTTCCCCTCCTATCCATATAAACTGCCTCTTAATATACATAACCCTCTATTTGAGACCTTGTACAGATTGAACCTTAATTTAAAAGAAAAAAAAATATTAGCACTATAGTATTAGAAAGATATTGTACCAAATAACATAAAACACATCCTTGGAATGTCAACCAACAGCATTAACAACTAAAATGTGTAGTACATGTAACTAGAATAGGAAATAATGGTACACTGAAGATGTTGACTTTCCATACTACCTTAAACATAAATTTAAGGAGAACACTCCAGGCAATACTATAAAGGGTAATAACAGCTAAGGGACTTTTAAAACCTATTTTCCTGAGCAACTTATTAAGAAAAAGATTTTATCAATTTCAACCAACATTAATGCTAACTGTTCAGAATGCTGAATGTTTCCTTGTAAAGAAACAGCTAATCTCACCATTACCAAAACCTGTTTGTTGATATATCGCAGCACAATTTGTGTTTGTTCAATGCCATTAAAATCCTTTAACTTGATTGTTGATTCATTTTTTGCAGGTTATTTAAAGCCAGAAAGTATTTTTAGATTGTAAGAGTTTTTTTGAAATACTAATGGTTTAGTGATACAAGTCTTGCTAATTAACCCATAGCTGAGAGGAGGAGAAGTAGATTCATACCTTCTCCAAGGGTATTTGCATATAAGTGAACATAATGAACCCAACAGGAATTAGAACTTGGCTCCCTGATTAACAATTCTGAGCCATTATCCATTACATCATTTGCACATCCAAACTTGCAGCATTTGGTATTCCCAAGCAGTCACACATGTAGGCTTAAAGTTGCTTAACTTTGGTGATCATACAGAAACCAATGTTTCAAATTCATGTGGTCATAATCCCCTTTAACTTGAAGAAAAAAAAAATCAAATTCCAGTTTAAACAGGATACCAGTTTCTGAGTAATTTTTATTTAAGTATAAACTGAAAAAATGTCTATCTAAAGGATAATTTGCCATTATATAAGCCCATAAACTGTGAATTAAAGTTTTTTTTTCCATTTTTCTCAATGCAAAAATCATAAGAATAAACAAGGAAAAGGTCTGCATTACTTTCCTTCAGCCTTAATGTCATCTCAGTGATAATATTTGTTTGAATCATAATTTTCATTTTTGTTCAAATAAATAAAGTACCATTATATTCTATTCAATTAAATATTCACTGTCATTTGCAAAGACTTCTTTCCACATATCAAGCAATTCTTTCATATATTTTGAGTAACTCTCGAATCTGGTTTTCATTAGAATAATATTTTTATCCATCAAAGTGTTTTGCAGCAATTGAAAAAGGTAATAATCAGTTTTTTTTTGTTTGTTTTTTTAGCAGCATATCAACACTTTATGGGTCATTTAATGCTAAAATTTAATTTTCTTGGGAGCAATAGTAATTTCTTTTACAAAAATGTATTGCTGGTAATATTTTTTGCTCCTTACAGAAATGTATTGCTTTTATTTTCTTTTTTCTTTTAAACAAAAATGTATTGCAGATAATTTTTTTTTACTATGAAAATGTATTGTTGGTATTTTTATTTCATAATGTGTTGACCACAGTTTGGGGGTTAACTATTTGCTCATAGTTGAGACCCTACCACCCCAGGTCAGTGTGAACCTGGGAACAACAACAATTAAGAGATTGTTCCATGCTCCTCAAAATCTCCTGATCATAGACCTTGCTGCCAGATTTAGTTTATCACAATAATCAGTTAGTGCCAGGTCTAGTAAACATGGCGGGTGAAGAGAGCAAATTAACAAACTTCCAATATTATTTACTTTTTCTGTTATTCTTGCTATTTGCAACCTTACATTGTCATGGAGCAGAATAGCATTTGTTCTTTAATCCACTGTGTATGCTGCCACTACCATGCAAAAACTAATGCATGATAATGTACTCCAAATTTATCCTTAACTGCTATGTATGATTAGTACTTAGGATGATACTATCAGCATTATAACTGGTGGCCAAAAATGCGAATTATTTATGGCTCAACATTATACTTCAATAACAAACTTAATGATAATTGGCATTTTCAAATAATAAAAATTTTATAAATAGTAAGAAAATTGACATTAAACCAAGGCTAATGAATTTTATTGAAGCAAACCTTAACAGAATCTTGAAAATAATAAATTCCTCAGTAAAGATTTTTGATTATTTGTATAGAATTTTTCTAGACTTAAAAAAAATGAATTATTGTAGTTTCAAGCAGCCTAAATAACTTGACAAAAATAAGTCTTTTGAAAGATTTTATACTCCAAAAATATAAGCAAAATTAACAGCCAAAATATTTTTAGTAATTTTACAAAAGTAGGTCTTTCTAGCTAGTATCGATGTTATATCAGTCTCTAAATAAAACAGTCATTCAACTTTCCTCCTAGCTTCACCAATCTAACCTCTTGCCAACCCTCCAGACTTGATATCTCACCTCCCCAACTCCTGCAACTAGGACAAGCATCAGGTAATGTGACTGTCACCTGACCCACTACCAATGAAAATCCTGGCTTTCAGATCGTGTATGTGAAAAGTGGCAGAGTAATGAGACAGTGTGTATGTGTGATGTGACAATTATGGATTATTGCACAGTTAATCCTGCCTGTGCCAAGTGGTTAATCTAAGAAGAATCAATAACTTACCCTCCAGTTCAGCATCTTCCCTCTCCTCCTGATCTAACTCTTGCTCTCCACCTGCCACTAAACTTTCCCTACAGGTCTCACCTAAGTAGAGGTTTCCAATAATTATGTCTGTTCATTCTGTCACTGCACTAAGGTGACAAGGGTTTGGTGTAGAGAATGATGAAAAATATCAACTTGTGATCAGCAATAATGTTTTTTAAGACAGAATAAGACCCTGCTTGAGCTCTGAGGGTTCACAGATCAAGACATTTATGTTTTTTCAACAACCAGAAAGGTAACTTGTGTGTAATGAAAATGATAGAAAAAAAAAAAATGTTATGAAATATTAAAAAATTAAAGGTTTGAAATATTTTTAAAAAACTGTTATATATGCAAATTATATGTAAATGTTTATATGTATTTTGTCTGTATTTATTGGCCCCTTAAATAGCGGGGGCAGGTAGATTTAGGAGAAGTAAAATGAATGCACTCATCCATTTAGCTTGACAGGGGTCAATCCCCGTGGGAATGAGTGCAAAACACTTGCTCCTCGCCAATTTATAGGCAAAAGCACACAAATGGATGCCGGGATATTTTCCTAACCAATAAAATAGGCCGGTTCGCATTTTCATCTTACTCAGTTCCGGTCTGTCTTGTCTTGAAGTCAGAATGCTATGTTCACTTGTTTGAACTTGTTTTTGTGTATCGACTCCAATTCTTAGTGAACTTTGCCTTATTGCTGTTAATTTGCCTTGCATACAGTATTTGCTTGCTTTATATTACATTTTTTTTGCCCTGTTCTTTTCTTTTCTTTTTTTTTTCTTGTCCTTGCCTATTGCAAACTTTGTCAATTCTGTCTGATAGTTCTGTTACTTATTTTGCATTAAACATGGCTACTCACTCCACATACTGCAACTATACCAGCAGACCTTAGATACAGGATCAGTAATTGAACAAGGCCAGCACACTCAAACACTTCTTACTTGCAAAACTGTCAACAGCTTCTGAACACTTTCATCTACCAAATTTCATTCATAAGGATTGTGTTCACTTTTGGTATGGCTTTCAGATACCTCATGGCTTGAAACAAAAGTTTGAAATTCACTCAAGAAACATTACAAAGACAATATTTATACATAGATTTATTCAAACACATATGTATCATTCTGTTCAATTAACTTTTGTCATCTTTAAGACAGTTCCAGGATTCCATTCTCCCAGAATTTGGCATCTTTCTAGGTGATGAAATAGTTGTTGAAACTTGACTAATGCATGGAATAATAATGCAACACAAAATGTACTTAGAACAAAATGTATTGAAACAAGAAAGTGTACACAATATTTACATATAGTCTTTTGTATATTCCTGGGGAGACCGTACCTGGAGAATGTGTTGACTGAGTCGTAGTCGGGAAGAGTCTCTGGTTGAATCTCTTGATTCCTTCCCTCTCTTCCCAGTACCAACCATATTTATATGGTCGGTACTCCACTATGCAAATTAGGTGGATCCTACCACAACAATAGTCTAAGTGGTTTCTACCGGCTTCCAAAGAATTGAAGTTCTTTTGGTTAAAATAATTTTGTAGGGATTGGAATAAGCAGTAATCTGAAGGTAGATGGTCAGATGAATTTAGCAAGTGTTGTAGGAAATCCAAACTGTACCAATTTCTGATAGTTCTGCACAGAGATATGTGATCTGGTGTTGTCCTCATGGAAGCCAACACTGTTTCCGATCACTAATGAGTCCCATAGCCCATTAGGGTTATAGAAGCACCACATGTACTGCAACCATAGCAGTAGTTTACATACTGTCCACCTGATTATTCTCTTCTCTTTCTACTCATCATTAATGTTTCTGTTTCTAATTCTTACACACCCTGTAACCCCTTGTATTTTAGTAGCATTACTGCCTTGCTTGGGGTGATTCCAATTAAAAAAAAAATAGCGTGTTTAGGATAAAATAGTCTGACAGAGGGCCATCCCAATTCAGAATTGTCTTTCTCTTAGACAGGTTGCCAACCAAGACTAGAGTGTTCATTCTGCTATGTTAGACAGATCATAGATGAGAGGAAGAAAAAATGAATTGCTGCCCTTCCCAATGGTATTAGTGCAAAGCAAACAAACAGCATCTCAGCTGACATTTGAACTCACCTTAGTTAATCGATTAGTTCACCTTCTATATTTATCTGCTTGAAATAAAATAAGACCTCATGACACACATCTCAATGGTTTTAATGTATGATGCATATTAACTGAGGTTTCACAAGGGAAAGAAGGGGTTTCCAAAATATAAAAGTATAACAAATATAAATAAAAATAAAGGAAGAAATGGTTGACTAATGACCAATAAAGAAAAAAAAAGAAAAAAAAAGGAAAACAGTAATGGGGAGGGTCAGATAAGGAGAGATCTTTTGTTTATTCTAAAGCCTACAATAACAGGTTGTCTGTCCTCGGTTCAAAGCAAACCCTTAGCTCTTAAGCAGTCCCTTCAAATCTGTACTTAACTGTACCTTTTATTGCTTTTCTTTACCTTTTTTTTTTTAATTGTTTTTCTTTCATGTCCAATTATTCATTCATTCTTTTCATTCTTTTCATTCTTTTCATTCTTAACTTTCCTTCACTTGTTCATTATTTTGCTATTTTGTTTTTCAATCACTTTCCATTTTCATTCTTTTCAGATTATCATTCTTCCTTTTTACATTCTCTCTTTACTCTTTCATTCCTCAGCATTCTTTCTTTCAATGATTTTTTCTTCTTTCATTCCACTCATTTTTATTCTATTTCATCCCTCTCTTTGTAACTCCCATTATTAATCTTTATTTTCATTCATTCACTTTTTCTTTCTATTTTAATCGTATTCTGTTTTTCTTCTAGTCTTTCTGCTTTCTTTTCTTCTTTTTTTTTTTTTTTTTTTTTTTTTTTTTACTCTCCCCATTTTTTAAAATTATTTGATTTGCTTACTCATAAGTAGAGAATTATCTCCCCTAATAATGGAGATCTTAAACTATATATTCATTCTCTTTTCTTTCTATATATTTATTCTATTTCTTTTCTCTTTCTATTTTATTTGCTTTGTCTTTTTGCCTTCTTCCTCTTTTTCAGCTATCAATTTAATTTTTTTTTTAAGTATTTTTAAAAAAATACTGTTTATACATTTTTTCAGACTAGTATTTTAATTTTTTAAAATGTTACCTGGCCTGATAGATTCTTCAGCCTTCAACTCAAAATATATGTTGTTATTTTGGAACTTCAGAAGACAGAAAAATAGAGAGCCCAATACAGCAACTTTGGTAATTAGCTGTAGTCCTCATTAATATAAATAAATAAACTTCCAACAATTGTGGCAAAAATTTAAAACTGAAATTACACTTTTACAACATGTGCAGAAGTTGATTTTTCTGGATCCATCATTTTTTATAGTAAACAGTCTTATTATTTAAAGTACAGACAAACCTCTCATCTAGGGACCCACCCCATCAACGGACTTCAGATGCAATGGACAAAATCTGCAGGCAAAATAAAGAAAAACTGCAGGAAAAAAACTTCCAAATTGTCAACGATGTATTTCAAAATTTGTGGACTTAGTGGAACGAGTCATATTAGTTCTCAAAGTGACCACTTGGTGGCAGTAGGGGCTTTTCACTTGTAAACAAAGATGGATGTACAGTATATAAAGTACAATACATTATCAAATGAATGAGAAAGCTGTGAGAAATCTATTTTCATTGTGTTGATTAATATATCCATATTAAGTATATATTTATTTATGCCATATATACATGTTTATAGTATTTACATTATGAGCATAACTAGTGGGAGTTACTATAGCGGTTTTATAATTAAAAAATAACCCCTTCCAATCGACAGACAATCTGCTTTAATGGACCAACCCATTCCCCTATTAGTCCGTTGATGAGGTTTGTTTGTTTTCAGAAATGGATAGGTGCCTGAAATTAAAGAAAACTTTTTACAGTTCAATTTACAGGAGAAATCAGAGTACAAGTGTATTGTCTTAGAGAAGCTGACATAGTTTCAGTTATCAGTGATTTTTTTTTTATATCTCTAACCACTTCACTTTCCTGTTTCTGGAATAAAGTATATATTTGTTTAGATGAACAGACATTTTTTTTAATTGACTGGCCACAACCTGTTGCAAAGTCTTGTATTTATCTGTGGGTTAACTTTCCTTCAGCTTCCCAATTTAGTATGCACTACACTTGGGTGATCATGTGACCAGTCAGTGAATCCCAGTCTGTACTGAGGACAGTTTTGGTGTAGATGCCACAAAGAAAAGATGCTTTCCTGACCTGTGGGGAACACACAGCCTCTTGCAACCTGATGTGTTGGATTTGTGAATAAGCACTGATTTTTAACATCCACTAACTTTCTTTTCAGAGAGAAGACATGTAACACATTTTTATACTTTGCATGCTCTCTTTCTAGAAAATAAAACCATAATTTACTTTCTTTTGACTTCTATCTAGTCATTATTATTTCTTTATTTTAAATGTTTGAGTAAATACCTGCACCAATGGCAGGTAGTAATAAGGCTACCCATATCTAATAGGGTAAAACCAACATATTCAGTTTTCAATGTATAGTGTTTTTTAATTTATTTAAGTCAACAACAGTTGGTAGAAAATTCTCTTTTTATACCTTGTAAACGGTTTTCTACTATGCCCAACAATTAAAAATCTTATTTTAGAAATATGTATTGGCCCACATTGTGTATTATGGTTTTTTGAAATACCTTTGAAAATGTTAAATGCTACGAGCTAATTAAATGATTAAATTCAGAATATTATTACATAAGAAAAAAAGCACATATGGAAAAGCAAAACAAAATAGGCCCCCAAGTATACGAGTTACAGAAATTCAAATCTCATACGAGTCTTAGTCTTTGCTCCCTTCTATACTGATTAGTGCTTACTTAGTAATAGTAAAATGGAAATCTGACTTATGTGTTGGAATAAGAAAAAAAAATTAAAAGTAATTAAAGATTATCCAAAAATTATTGATCATATACAATCTGTGCTTTATCAAAAAACTTTCTGTTTCTCAGGATTAAACATTTTAAACAGCATTTTTTCATTCAACTTTTTTCTTTTCTTCTTTTCTTTCAATTTTCTCCACTTTCTTTCTTTTCCTTTTCAATCTTCTTTTCCTTTTTATTTTCCCTTTCATTCTTATTTTCCTCTCTTCATTTTTCCTTTTGTTCTTTACCTTTCTTCATTTTCACTTTTGTTCTTCTTTTCCATTCTTCATTTTCCCTTTCAACCTCTCTCTTTATTTTCCCTTTCATTCTTCTTTTCCTCTCTATTTTCCCTTTAATTCTTTTGTTTATTTCTTTTCCTTGCTCTTGCTTTCTTTTCTCCTTTCCTTTTTGGATAGCTGCATCTATAACTTTTTTTCACTCTTCTCTCATCCAATTTTTTTCTCCCTTTTTCTTCAAACTTTACTCTTTTTCTTTTGTCAATTACAGCCTGCAGTTAAATGCCCCTTTAGATCAAGGAACATACTCAGGTTAAGAAGAGTTATTGTCAGCAGATTAAGCCCTGTATCTCTTACCTACCTTAGTCCTATCTCCACCAGGGGGCATATTAAAAAACATACAACTAAGATTGTAAGAAAGAGAGAAAGAAACAGATACCATGTGACAATTGACAGGGGGGGGGTGAAGTATGGAGGAGGTGCAATGCATTTAGGGTGACTTTCCCTGTGCCCTCAATTATTGCTATTTAAAATAAATGAAATCAACATAAAAAAATACAACTATAGTGTGCGATTAGAGAATAGGGAAATGCTTGTTAAGTAAGTGCTCAGCAGTTTAGATAGGGAAGAGTTCTTTGTACACTAAAGAGGACAATAATTTACATTCTCTCTTTTTCTCTCTTTATTTTGTCTTTACCTGTTCTCCTCTCTTGATGTACAATGGTGTAGAACATCAAGAAGGTGTTATAAGAGGAAAAGAGAGTGGATGTGGTGAGCAAAAAAAAAAAAAAAAAAAAAAAAAAAGTGTTCAACTATTTATTTCTTTTAGAAATTTAAAAGCAACAGATTCAATTCACCTTATGGTTTTTGCCTCTTTTTTCTGCCACCCCCCCCCCACTCAGCATTTTTCTGTCACTGTCTGATTCATGTCAGTTCTACTGACTCTACTGTGACACTTATTTATTCACTAACCCATGAGGGCAAATTAGACGCAAAATCTGGTTAAGCTTAACGTGGGGCCTCGACACATGTACAGATGGGTAGACACAAAAAGTGTCTAGTTCCCTGGTAACTTCATCCTTGCCTTTTCACATGCCACAAGCACCAGGCAATAGCCCTGGCCATATCTCTTAATATAATGGGGGTGCAGTTTGAAAGAGTAGGTCCTCTGAAACTAAGTACCATACTTTGGAAAGCACAGGTGTTGATGACCAGGCGGGGTGCAGGTCATCCCACAAAACATGTAGTACAAGGTCAGATTTTTTTTTTAAAGTGGGGGTGGGCGAACTAGGGTTCTCTAAGGTCCCCTCATATGATATGGAAGATGGCACTAAATGGGTTTTTGTTAATGAAAAAAAAAAGAGTGAAACACTTCAGTTTACTTCAGTGCAATAAGATGATACATTACAAAGTGCAATATTTATTTAATAAGAAATTTGCAAACAACAAAAGACTGAGGCTGTTACCCAAGCTGCAGACATCAAGAAATGCATTGTCCCTCTCCTTTAAGTATAATGAGGAACTAATATCTGGGAGTTTATACTGAGATCAGGCAATGTGAGTTTAAAACTAAACCAAATGTAGATTTACAAATCCAAAATCACATTATATCATCTTAATCTGGCTACTCTAAAACTGTATCATTGTGCCAGACCAAGAAAGGCTTAAGAAATACTCAAAATAATATGTTGTTTGACTGATTTCTTACACAGGATGAGTTTGATATATACCTTTCTTTTAAAAGTCATATACATCTATTTATCTCTCTCTCATATATGTCTGATTGAATAAATTAAAAAAATTTATGTCTGCTTATTTCTTTTATAATTCTTTCTATATTCACAAATATTTTTCTGTATATTACAATCAAATATACAGAAAAATATTCATGAATATGAAAGGATTATGATAAAAATAAGCAAACATAATGTTTGTAATTTATTCAATCAGACATGACTAAAAGAGAATTTGCTGCCTAAATATACAAATATATATATAAGTATAACATATTCCACAATGAGTACTTGTGATAATAAAAGTGCTCAGTGTAAAATAACAGAGTTAAAGTTTATACTACAGGTTGAGTATCCTTTATCCAAAATTCCAAAAACCTCAAAAATCTGAAGGTTTTTCAGATGTTGACATGACTTGCCACAAATGGAAACTTTCAGAAAGCATAGGGAAGGTTCCTAGGTGATGAGCAGCTGTTGTAAGTGACCTCACCTAGCCTGGGTGGGGGTTCTCTAGCCTAGCTATATAGCCTATGTTGGCACCGGTTTTTTGTTAGTGATTGTCACAGCAACACTTTTGTTCGTGGATTACTTACCAGGTGTTTTGTGCTCAGTAAAGATATTACTCAAAAAGTCCTGCATTTATATATTTTTGTAAGTAGTGATCAAGTTTTTTTGTTTATGTACAGAAAGTATAAAACATTATTCTTAATTTCACCACTTAGCTTTACTTGACTAGCATCATTAGCTGTATCTGTATGTACACAAAATTTATTAAATTTGATATAAAATCTTGAGCTTATATGTATAAACTGTGTTACAAAATGTAAAGGGATATTGTGTTTATGCTTGGGTTCCATTCTCAACCTGCCCCCATTTTATAGATGCTATATACAAATTAAATAGCCTGGATTCCAAAATCCAAAAACCAATGCAATTCCAGTTCCAAGAATTTTGGATAAAGAATTCTCAAACTGTATTAATAATAAATATATATTTTTTCCTCATCATTTAGTTTTATACCCACAACAATCTTCAGGTACCTGTAGATTGGTGTGTGCATGAAACTCAGAATTGTACCTAATGATGAAGTAAAAAATAGTATATTATAAATAGTGCACACACACACATATATATATATATATATATATATATATATATTTCTTATTACTATGTACATTATATTTAGTAGATGCATGTGTTTGAGTAGACATCTGGTTTTTAAGCAGTATATTTTTATTTAGCATCTTTAATTAAGAAAAATGTGCGCTACAAAAAAAACTGCATCCCCCGTGTAAGGGAAAGCACTGTATAGCCCAGTACATCATCTTTATTAAAAACACAAGATGCTGGATGAAAATATACTATTTAAAAAATAGAGGCGTTTAATCAGACACATGTATTCACCAACATATAACATAAGATATATGTCAGATTATGAATGAAAATCCATTAATTCCTTAAAAAATACTTTGCTTCAGATGTGAAAATAGAAATTAACAGATATGGACTTTGAAAGCTCTTAATGAGAGATGAGCTTTCCTTCATACAAATAATTCAACCTTTCAACATTTAAGTCCTTCATGGCTCGGACAGTCTAAAACCATGCTGGGCTATAGACACAGTGGTTTCCCCTACATAAGGCAGATAAAAGTTCAAATTCAGCAGAACTTGTCCTTTGTATCTCTTCGTAATTTTTTTCTTTTTGTTATCTTTTGTAATACCTGTTCTTTCAATCCAATACACAAGCTTGTTAGTAGGTTATGCACTATTTTCCTGTCCCTCTTGTCTTCCATATGTCCTGTGAGCATCAAATTTTCTAATCCTTCTTTCCTCATTATGTGCCCTAGACATTTCAACTGTCTCATTTTGATTTTAAATTTAAGTGTCCTTTTTGTTTCCATTTTCTCTATAAGAATCATAATAAGTTTTGCAATTGAGGAATTCTATAAGACTGTGTAAATGCGGGCCAGTCAGGCTACACATGACTGAAAGTATCTTCAATGGGCATGTGGGTATCAGAATTTTATGTATCATTGGAAGAATGTTTTCTGGGTTCAACTGCCTTTTTCTCATTGTAAGTATAAGTTTCTGAATTCTGGAAACTTATGCACACACCTAATACTAAGATTAACTTTATACAGCAAATTAGTATTTGAAATGTTAGCTTTTTACCTGAGTGTGAATACTAATCTCTGAAAATGATGAGAAATACATGGTTAACTCAGCCCCAAGGCAAGCCAAGTGAATGTTTTTCAAGAGAATGTCAAGGTTCCACATAGGGGGCTCTGAATATGATGTCTGGCAAGTTGCACCTTCGAGTGGATGGACATCACTGGTCCTCAGCCGTCTCCTAAATCTCTCACATGATGGTTCCAAGTTGCCATGCTCTGGTAAAGTGTTTCAGATGGCAGACCAAACTCACATGAGGGCATGGTGTTAACATAGTACCACTGGGCAAAAGACCTCCTCGACACAGGTCACCAGACATGGTGGAAGGGTTCCTCAGATGAACTGCAACAGCCACATGTTCACGGCCAAGGCGAGCCACCTCGTTAGAGGACATTGGTTGTGATGTAACCTGAAGAGGGATGGGCTTCGTCAGGTTAAAACACCCAAGACACGCCACATGATGAGCATACCAAGAACCATTTGCAGAGACCTAGACTGGCACATGGCCATGACAGATGGAGGAGAATGGCGAAATGCACGCAGCACCTCAATGACTCCTTCCGAGGTCAAGGGCAAATGAAGAAATCTTGAAAAGAAATGTACATATTTCTGCAACAGCATTTAAAACTGTTTAAAACAAATGATTGTCAGTTTTAACAGTAGAACTTACCTATTTTGTCCATGGATTGTCTCATATTGGGGATGTTGATTTCCAGTCCATGTTTCTGCTTCTGTCTTTTCATATCGAGCCAAAGCACTTTCTGTGAGAGCAAGTGTACTAAGCTTCACTGGCTAAAAGAAAATGAGAAAATTCTTGAAAAAATCTTTTGAAAAATGAGAAAAATCTTGAAAAAGATATGAAATATCAATATTCAAAAGTAATACAGTTTTCAAATAAAATTAAAAAAAAAAAAAAAAAAAAAAAAAAAAACACAGCACATACATTTTATATTTAATAAACCTATTCTGTCAGTAACATTTGTATTAATTCCTGACAACCCCACTTTATTCCTGATTTTCAATCCATTTATCCTAGGCATATATCTCTCTGCTATCACATACAGTTTTGAATTTAAAGCCATATCTAGAGAATCAAGTCTACCCTGCTCTTCAAGAGAAAAGATGGATTCCATTTGTACAAAAGTGAATGTAATTAACATGACCAGAATTCAGACTCAGCTTGCTGATTTTTCAATCCTAGCTGCTATCCAATACACCACCTGTACATCTCAAATATGCATATAATAGTCATATTCTCCCATTAATGCTTGACTTAATCTCCAGTCAGTGTCGCTGACTTTCTTCCTAATTTTCAAAATATCAATATATAACTGAAACTTAAAAATAGTAATCTGAGATAAAAAAAAAAAAAAAAAATCTGGTCCTCTGTTGGTGGAGATTTCTTTTTGTGTGCCATACTGCTGCAGTATGTGATAGGTAACAATAAACTACAGCAATGCAGCAATTAATTTTAATTGCTGCATTTAAGTATTGCATTAATATTTAAACTTACTTTTTAAAAGTTTGATGATAATTCTTTTGCCACCACTTAAAAACATTTTGGTGTGCGTAGGTCCTTACTTTCCATACAAACAATTATTTTTATTTCATGGGTGACTTTTGCTGGATTTCACAGTTAATTTTGATTATACCCAAACTTATTTCCAAGTTTTAAAAATTGTTATCATACAAAAAAATTACTGACAAAAATTCACGTAAAAAAAAAAAAAATCACCAGAAACAATTACAGTAATGAAAACTTGGGAATCCAAAATCTCTGTAAAATGAGCTATTGAATATTAGAGAGTTGTGTCCCTTTAATTGAAAAAAGTGTGACACACTGACATTCGCATTTATTATATTGAAGTTTATTCATTTTTGAATGGATAAATGGCAATTTTGGGTTGTAATCGTTTTTTTTACTAAACAGTCTGGTCAAAACTTAGACTTATTTTTACTTATATCTTGCAATATTTCTTGTACATTGTTTTATTTTACATAAAAAGTTCAAATAATTTTAATTCTCCGCTCAATTTTATTCTGATAGAGGATATCTGGACTAAGTCTAAATTAAAACTTAATAGACAATATCCAACTATAAGTTCTCTAACTCTACCCTAATGCATATATTCAGAGCTAATCTCCATAATTTCATTTACTATTCATTTACTTTTTCTTGCTTGTGATGGCATTTCCTGCTCCTTCTAAAGTCAACTTCAACTCTATATTTCTAAACTTTGAAATTTTATTCACTAATTATCTCTTTATTTTTTCTTCTCCCCCAATAAGAGAAGATATTACATGTATTGTCCGGTTCACAATCCTCCTCAGTCTTTTGAACAGGAGTAGAGATTTATCCCTTGCCTCCTGTTTAGGATTGGATTTTCAGTTCCTTCGAAAGTCTACTTCCACACTATAACTTGTGATGTCTTTGCCTGAACTCAAAATTTTCTAATTAAATCTTGACCTCTTCAGGTTAAGGGTTTAGCTATTATTTTTCCTGCACAGCCTCAAGAACTTCATTTCTTGCCCTTTCTTACACTAACACAACACCACACAGTAACCCTCGCTATCAAGTGGCTTTTTGGCCTTGGATTGGGTGAATTTTAGTAAAAAGAAATTTTCATTTTACTAACTTTATATAAAGAATCTAACATATGTTTACTTAAATGGTATATAAATAAAAATGTTCCTAAATCAACAGGCAAAAGAAAAAATGCATCTAATGTCTACTAGACACACACACACTTATGAATATACATTATCATCTGAATCCCATATAGACAAACTACAATTATTATACATTTACATGGATAAAGCAATATTTATAGTTTTTCACTTAGGCTTGGATTGCATTAATTTGAAACTTCAAAGGGATGCATTGCCTTTCTTTCAGAATGCCATAAATTATACTAATATTTGTTTAACAAGTTGAATGCACATGAAACATGATTAACCAATAGGAATCAAACTCAAAAGTAAAAATACCAGAGTTTATCATTCTTTTTCTCCATATCTCATTCTCTGATGAAGCTTTAATAAAAGTGATACATGTAAGATTAACAAACATTTCCTAATTTTTGAAAGAATTTTTTTTTCAATCTAGCCAAATTCATCTGTATTCTTTTTATCTCCATCACTTTTGTCTCTGATTATCCAACATTGTGACAACAAAAAATCTACCAAGAAACGTGACATATTCTAAGAGTTTGGACACAATTTTAAACAAATTTAAGTTTAAAGAAATTTAAACAAAACATTACCTGAATGCAAAAGGGACATTTTAAAAAACAACACACAGAACGCATTGTTTGATCATTGTAATGAAACTAACCCAGATTTTGACATAGAGAATGTTACTTTCTTTAAAAGAGAAAATAATCCACACTGAAATGAAAATGTCTGGAAAGTGCCTTGATCAGTAGGTTCAGCCACAGTAAATTTGCATCCAGGCTCTTATATTTACTAAGCATAACACGGATGTGGCACAAGGATGAAAGTATGAAGCACCGAGTAAGGATTTAACTCACTATTGAGTCATAATTGATCTAGTGAGACAAGCTTGTTAATGATTACATCTCATTGAAGTGACCAGTATATATATATATATATATATATTGGTTAAGCATCTAGCATTGCAGGGTCTTCAGTATGGCTTTCACTTCTTTAGATCAACAGATAACATGTTAACGATTATTGCTGAAGGAGTTTATGAAGCTGTAGATAAGAATGGTGAAGCTTTGAATATCTTGAAAGCATCTGACAGGGTTTCACATACTGGTCTTTTTCAAAAGTTGAAAGGTTATGGTATTTCTGAACAAATTTTTGAACTCTGCCTGTCTTATTAAATCTCAAAAAAGGTGTTTTAAATGGCAACTCTTTTAGGTCTTTTTGCACAAATGCAAGTGTTCTTCAGGTGTTTACTAAGATTTTTTTTTTTTTGAATAAGTAGACTGATAGATGTAATACACACTGTTTAATAAATAAAAATGAGGCATCTATTTCAAATACAAAGTATGCACTATAATAATGGTTGAAGTAATAAAAGTGTTAGATTAAAAAGAAATATATGAATTCTTTAGAAATATATATAAGACGTAGTAGAGAGTAGGGAAGTAATAGGAATGGGAAGAAGACATGGAGAGACAGTCTTAATGACTGGATATCAAGAGACAAGGAGTAAAAGATGAAAGGCATGAAAAGCTGTGATTCCTGAAGACATAGAGCAAAAAAAAACCCCCCCAAAAAAAAACAAGAGGATGCAGCAGAAAATATTTCTGCCTGTTTTCTTCACATCTAAAACTAATCCATGTTTATATAACATCTAGATTAAAACATGGCAGATCAGCAAAGATTGGAAAGGATTAAGGAAAGAAGAGCAGATGTATGATTTCATGGATAATCTTAGTTGTTAATAACAGTGGAATTTCTGTGGGTTCTGTGATTTATTGTTAATCTGTGTGCATTCAAGCTTGTCAGTCATTTTGTTACCACAGATTTTACAAGTACACAAATCAAATGATGGTAGAAAGCAGTGACAGTAGCATAGAGATCTCCCCCTCGGCTGAAATCAGAGGCAGTGAAGATATTGAAGTTTACATTCCAAAGATCCACAAGACCAACTCAATGTCTATTGTGTATTAATCAATATTCTAATGTCTTGATACTGATTGATCTGCAGATGTGTATGCATTGATCAAGGTATGCATATATTGATAGGTATGTGCTGATCTATATTGACTCATGCTGATTTACGTAATTCTGTCCGACTTTGAGTTTAATCCATTAAAAAGAAAAAGTGAGACAACCTCCTTTGCAAATCATGTAATATGTTTAAAAGAAACACAGAGAGACAATATGTCAGTCAATAATATCTTTGCTTGTCCCTTATGTAGATACTGACTTACTACCCTTATCCTGCTAAATAGTGAGATAATGTTCAGTCAAGTGTTAATTTGACAGCACATTTTTCACCAGGGCTTTTGCCTGTTTGCATATTGAAATCTTCTAAGCTTAACTAAATATAGTATAAAACCAAATGTAAAGAGGAATACGAGGAGAAAAACTGCTTACTTGAATAATCATTTATATACAGGGTATTCA
>OZ010602.1:27829353-27876853 GCA_963932145.1 Acanthosepion lycidas
ACATATTTCCCAAAGGTATTTCAAAAAGAAACTAAAATTGAAACTTTTGGGCTCAGCTGTATCTTACATTCCTTATCTTCTGAGCTGTCTATTTGTTATCTGTAGATGCAGCACTGTTCTAATACAGCACAGCTATGCACCAGTCATGTGAAGACATTGCACAGTAGCTGCTGTCTGACAGATGCTGTGAAATGAATGCCTTGGTTCAGTGCCAAATTATAGATACCAAAGAATAATGCAGTGGAAAATGCATGTCTGTCAGTAAACAATTGATTCATCTTAAATGCATTAGATAACAGCTGCACATCTGGTAAATATCTGTTTGGGCATCATAATATCTGAAGCATGTTTCAATAGTGTGTATTTATTTCTATCTTTTGCAGAATTCACTCTTTCTTATAGGGTTGCAGATACAAGTGCCTAATGTTAATGACACTTGGCAGAAGTCTAAATTACATCTATAACTAGACTGATATACCTACTGTAATATCTGTTGGTATTCCTAACAGATGAATGAAGTATAAAAAGGTGTTTATAAGACTAAGCTCTTCAGACCTTAAGATGTGCAATTTGTGTAATCTGTTTGTTTTTTTTTGTTTTAAGGAGGGAGATTGGCAAATGAATGCTGCATCACAAAATGTAACTTACCAATATTTTGTGAATAAAGAAGCTTAATGATTACATATTTAGTTTTATCATGGCACTTTATAGAGTAAGTTGGGACATCTGAAACATTTTCAAAAATTAAGAGTGGTTTTTATGATCTACACAGGTCTGGTATATCTGTTGACCTGGTGGACCATTCAGAGTGATTTTCATCTGCGAGTAGCATCACAAAAAGTAATTCTTCAATTTTTGATATTCTCTTTTTGTTTAGATTAAATATTTCCCAAAGGTATAAAGTAAGAAAAGACATATCTATGATCTGGATTGGATCGGGCATTAGTCTGGTACATCTGCTGATCTAGTGGAACATCTAGAATGATGTTCAGTTATGAGTAACATCAGAAAAAGTAAATGATAAACAAGTAAGAAAGGACAGATTTTAGAATGTTTATGATCTAGACTCCATCTGGCACTAGACTATAAAGGAAGTGAGTCTGATATAAGGATATGACAAGATATTTGTTATTTCTAAATTACTATTCCTATTATATAGGAGTTGGAATCTGACAAAATGATCTCTTGTTTCATACACATGTGTAGATGCAGCAACATCAACAAAGTCCAGTTTGATGAAATCCTAAGGGATGAAACATGTCACAAAAAACTTTTCCCAATTTGTCATACTATTTTTTAAATACTATTTATTGATATATAAAATTATACAAAATTTATATATATATATATATGTGTGTGTGTGTGTGTGTGTTTCTTTTATTCATTTTTATTTTATCTAGCTTTCTTACCTGCAACTTTTTCCTCTTTTACTACGTCCTCCTTCTAAAATTAAAAAGGAAAAATGTTGATAGATGTTGGATAGCACCAGAGAAGAGAAAAAAAAAAGTCTACCCTGTCAGTGTCCCAGGTGAGGAGACAGTAAAGGTTTTAAATTTAATTTTTTTTTTTTTTATTTAACTTTATATTTTTTGGATACATAGTCTAGCTGATTTCATTTAGTTTGGTTTGTTTGTGTTTTCATCACTTTTTATATTAAATATCCCATGTTGCGATAATAGAAGATCTGACAAGGAAGATG
Organism: Acanthosepion lycidas; assembly: GCA_963932145.1. Taxonomy (NCBI): domain Eukaryota; kingdom Metazoa; phylum Mollusca; class Cephalopoda; order Sepiida; family Sepiidae; genus Acanthosepion; species Acanthosepion lycidas. The sequence goes on from OZ010602.1 coordinate 27,831,053, forward strand.
AAATTTTGTAAGAACCTGGATGCAAATTTACTGTGAATGATCTAGCGATTAAAGCACTTTCCATACATCTTAGTAAATGCAACTAGACTAATGTGGAAATTTATTGCAGAACACAAATACTTGGCTGTGGAGTTTGAACTTAACACACCAATCCGACTTCCCCCATTGGTATGCACTACACTCCACTACACACATCCTATGGACATAACAGGTATGCATAAAAAGATAAAAGAAATAACAGAAGAGAAAATGTTATTTTCAACAGGATGCATAAAATCTAAAACGGGGGACAATCATAATAGAAAAGATACAACAAAAATGATGTAGATTAATTGGCCATGGTTAAATGTAAATTGGCAGAAATGCCCAACAAACAGAATTGACAAAGTTTACAATACACAATAAAAGAAGAAAAGAACAGGGCAAAATTAATATTGAGCAAACAATATATGCAAGGCAAAACTACAGTAATAAGGCAAAAAGTTCACAAACTAAGAATGGTGTTAACACAAAAAGGGGGATTACAGACAAGTGATCACAGCATTCTTACTTCAAGACAAGAAAGAACAGAAAGTCAGATGAGAGCAAGAAGTAGCTTGTCTTTTTGGCGAGAGAGAAATTCCAGCATACATCTGTGTTTTGTCCATATTCTTGGGGATGGGGATTTTTTTTTTTTTTTTTTTTTTTTTTGCAGTCATTCCTATGTAGATTGAAACCAACAAATGGAATTAATACACTGGAGAGCCCCTCCCTGACAACAGAGAAGATAAATTTAGAAAGGTCTCATAATATTAAAATCTGAGAATCTGGTAACTTGAGTTTTATGGTCTAAATTTCCTATAATGTTTCAGTACAATTTAGTAAGAAAAAGGGATAAATGGTTATATACTGATTGCATATTAACTCGTAGAAGAAGGCATTTTCAATGTACCTTTGAATAAATTATATTTATTTTTTATTAAAATGGTGTTTTCTAAATCAAAAAGTTTGCACTGGCACAGGCATACAGGGTGCGATGGGTAAAGTGTTGCCATTTTTTTCTTTTTAATTTTGTGCATGCACATTGTTTTTTTATTTTGTTGACTGCACAGTATTATAGGGTCAGTTGAGCACTGTCTATGAGAAAAAGAGCACCATGATGCTATTCACTCTGTCAGAAATTTGGAAACGGCATGCTGTACTGATTAGCATTCACACTGGTAGCTCCAATACAAACGTTTTAGGGTGTTCGGGTGTCAATCTGAGGACAGTGCAGAAGATTTGGAAAGAGTTAGATAATATATTCAATCAACATCATGGTGTTTGGAGTGATCACAACATTATGCCTCCATTCATTTTCCCAAAGAGCCTCAGACTCAACACAAAGGCCTACATCAAGTGTCTTGAAGAGGTAGTACTGCCCTGTGTCAAGAGGGTAGCTGCTGAAAGATCCTATGTCTGGAAACAGGACTCTGCACCATGTCACACAAGCAGGAGAACCCAGTCATGGCTCTCAAACAATTTCTCTGACCACATCACCACTTACATCTGGTCACCTAACTCTCCAGACTGCAACCCTTTTGATTATTATGTGTGGGGCACAGTTGGACAACAGACCAACAAAACTCCTTCTAACACCAAAAATGAACTGAAAGCAAGTATTATGGCAGCATTCATCAACTTAAACAAGGAGACCAGTCAAAAGAGTTTGCAGGAGATTCTGAAGTTGTCTGGAGGCTGTGGTTGAAGCCAATGGTGATTTTATTGAATAAATTTACTCTTTCCTATTTCAAGATATTCTTGTGTCATTTTGGTAAATATATCTGTTAAAATGAGATGTCAATGTTATTTTCATTTTAGCATAATTTAGATGACAATTCATCGCACCCTGTATGTTGAGTACCTTGTTGAATTGTAAGTCACTTTTATGTCTGTTTATTCCTTTCTTTAAATCTCAAGATGTTTCAACAACGCATTTATAAGAACATTGTTTACTTTCTGTGAAGTAAACTACTTCTAATGTAAATTCAGCTCTTTCTTTTGCCTTGATTACATTTTAATTGGTTTTGAAGCATTTGTGATAATTTTTATATTGAGATCAACCGTTTTATGACTTCAGTTGACAAGTCTCAACCAAATGGTTAGCAAGTGGTTGATGCTGCCCATTCTTATAAATTCTAAAAATCAACTGAAATTTATATGAATTGGAAGAAGTGAAGACAGAAAAAGGAAGCAATGCTGTCTATTTTCTTTTTCATTTTTTTATTTTATTTTGAATTGTATAGAAGATAACTACAATAATGGAAGATTTTACACGTATTTTCAACAAGTTTTTTTTCTTTTACAGGGGCTGAAAATTCTAAGGACTCTTAAATAAAAATATAATTATTCTAGATTGTATTATTTTAGTGATGCAGATAAAAACTTATGAGGTTGTTTTTTTATTCACTGACTTAGGGTAAAAATTTAATTTGAGCTGATACCAGTTCACATTAACAGAATATCAAGAAAAGATAAGGTGTCAAAATATATAATGAATTTGCTTAACAGAAATCACATCTCATTTCATACATAGAGATTTTCTTCTTGTGAAATAAAAATTATTTTATTTACACTATTTAAATTTCAACTATCTTTGTTGTTGTTGTTATCACCTTTGTACCCTCTGACCTTCATCAGGTGCATATTGATCAGAGTAATCCTATGAAACAATAGCCTAGTGGAAAAGGCATTGGTTTGTGAATTTTATGATATAGTAATTGATTTCAATCCCTGGACTAGGTAGTGTGAACTTGGACTTAGAGAGCAATAACTGAGCATCACTAAAAATAAAATCTAGACAATATCCCTAGACATGGCAGTGGAACAAGAACAGTCTACCCCTGGTGATTAAAGAAAGGGTTCAGTTCAGAATTCCATGTAGATTATACGGATCAATACACACCTGATGAAAAGGCTGAAACGTTATGATAGCAACAACAAAGATAAGCACAATAGTTCAAATAAAATTAGTGTAAATAATGATAACTCCTCATTTCAGAAATTCACACAGAAAAAAATATTTTACTGAAGATGCAAGTTCATCGGCTAAAAGATGTAAGGTAAAACAAAATTTTCCAAATTCTCTTTGACACACAAAGTAGTGCACAAAACCTTTTGGAAATTTGAACTTATAACTGAGTTGCATTTTTTTTTCTGCTATCCGTTTTGAGATAGCTAAACATCTTGTTTCCCTTTTAACTTGTATCAAGCTAAATAAATTTTTTTCAGGATCAAATTCATCAAACTGTTGTGTAGAATTTCATATTCATGCTGTGTGAGAGAGTTGTGCATTTAACACTGGATACTGTGTTCAAGCTGAGCTTAAAGCCAAAGTCTTGAATGCTGATTTTTTAGGATGTGCAGATACTTTACTCTTTCCAACTACATATATTTTATTTATTCAGCCCTGAGATTAGTATATGTGTGTGTGTATATATATATATATATATATTTCCATCTCTAACACCAACTAATCAATTCGGTTGCACCATTTTCCTTCCAATAACCCATTCAGATGGATAGCAGAAGCCAGAGTCAGACCACAGGAAGAAGAAGCACATAATATAGAAGGCTGTATACTGAACTATATGATGTTGGTTATCAATATAGTGACAGAATATAATCCAAGTACTCTTCAGCAGGACTATTGCCAACATCAGCCATACTTATACAACTTGTCTCAACCCAGCACAGGCAGAGTTAAACCAAAACACTGACAAATCAAACATTTACTCATATTTTCATTTTATAAGTTTGACCATTTTATTTTTAAAAATTATAAACTATCACCCAATTCTGTCAGTAATATTTACCTTGATTCTGGACTATTGACAATACCTTTTGGCTTAATTTTCAATGTATTTCTATAGTAAGAATTTTTGGCAATACATTTCTTTAGTAAAAATCATAAACAATATTTTTATATGATACATGTGATATCCCTATTGTATTCATGTAATGGTTATATTATTTCCTGAACAATGACAATCCCTTTCTTCTTGATTTTCAAAGAACAATGTACAGGATGAATGTCAAAAGTCGCTTAAACAAAATTTGATGTTTAGCCATCAAGTACTCCCCCCACCCTAACACCTGAAATATTTAAGTTTCTTCGTACAGAAAATAGAGGAAGCATGGTGGAGTAATTGATAATGGCTCACACTGAGGAATTGGGGAGCCAAGTTGAATCCATTACATTCACTTACATGCTAATACCCTTGGGAAAGGTATGAATCCTCCCCCACTTACAGCTATGAGTAAGTAGTAGGACAGACCAGGTTCTGTAGCCTTTGATGGCAACTGGTCTACTGCAGAAAGAAATGGCAACCTACTATGAGAAAAAAAAAATCTGCCTCATCAGTCATGTATCGAAAGATGCATGATCGCTTAAACGCGTATCACGCATGGCACATAACTGACTGAGTACAGAAAATAATTAAGATTAAATATTTTATTTAATCTAAAGATAAAGATAATAAAGATAATAAGATGCAATAAGAAAAAACAAAACCTTGCCTGTGTACTTTAGGCTCAGACAAAATTAATGTCAAAATGTAATTGTGTTAATTTTCTATGTCACTTAAGATGTAATCAAAAAAGTGAATTAAAATGCTGACCAATTCATTTGATACATCCTATCAAAGTTACATAAACTGCTAACTGTTTTACTTTATGAGAATATTCAAGTATATTGAAAAGTGTAAAATTTAAATGACTCTCAAAATTATTAGGTTGTTACATATATTCATTTGTTTTTGTTTTTTCGAACATTCTGCAAATGATCTCAAAGAATAATCTTTCATAGAATTTTTTTGTTTCTTAGTAGCTCTGGTTGTCCTGTGAAACTGATGTCTAACATTATTTTAAATTTTATTTCAGAATAGACACATCTGGAATGCCAAGTAGACAATAATGGAAATGTTCAAACATCTTCTCTTTGCATTTAATCAAGGTCACAAAGCTGCACAAGACAGTTGTACTGTGTATGGAGATGAAATGCTTCAAAACAACCAAAATGGTCAATGCAGAGTTGCATGCTGACCAAATGAACAGGCTTAAAAGAGATAATTCATCTGAAAAGACATGATCAGCAAGACAGTGCCATTATTCAACATTACAACACATTGCTAATATGACCAAATATGCAATTAAAGAGCTCGGTTGAGAAGTTCTGCCAGATCCACCATATTCTCCTGATTTAGCCTCTTCTGATCACCTTTTTTCACTTGCTTTCTAACAATTTCAGGAATGTTTTTTTTCAACAATGATGTGGCACTTAAAACATGGCTGGATGAACTTTTCTAATCAAAACCTAGTGATTTATATCATCCTGGTATTTAACAGTAGATCATTGGAAGGAGGTCATAAGCAATGAAGGGGAATACATTGTTGAATGATTCACCAGAACTATGTTTGTTTGTTTGTTTGGGTTTTATGGCATATCAACCACTGTGGGTTATTTAATGCCAAATCCAGTTTATATGAATTTTAAATGCCTATTTTGTATAGAATAAAAAACGTATAACTGGCAACATTATTGTTTAAAAAAAAAACGTATAGCTGGCAACATTATTGTTTAAAAAAAAAACGTATAGCTGGCAACATTATTGTTTAAAAAAAAAACGTATAGCTGGCAACATTATTGTTTCAAAAAAAAAAACGTATAGCTGGCAACATGATTGTTTCAAAAAAAAAAAAAAAAAAAACAAAAAAAAAACGTATAGCTGGCAACATTATTCCTTTTCTACAAAAAAAAAAACTTAGAGCTGGCAACATTATTGTTTCAAAAACTTAGAGCTGGCAACATTATTTTTCTGAAAACATTATCTGAGACCTTGCTGTTGGATGTAGTTTATCGCCATACCCAGGACGCGGATGTAGTTTACCGTCATACCCAGGACGCGGATGTAGTTTACCATCATACCCAGAACGATCACCAGAACTATTAATAAATTATAAAAACTGAACAAATTTATGTAACAACATAATAATTTTTTTTTTTCCACTTTCCCATATTATGATAGACATTTATATTAGGTTGTTACATACATTCATTCTGGGTTTTTTTTTCAGATGTTCCATGAAGGATCTCGAAGAATAATCTTTTGTAGCATTTTTTTTGCTTCTTAGTAACTCTGGTTATCCCGTGAAACTGTCGTCTAACATTATTGAAATGTTATTTCAGATTAGACACCCGTAGACAAGAAAAAGCATGTGGATATCCAGTGGATATAAGTGTTGGTTGGATCCAGTGACTTGACCCTAAGAGTTATGTTCAATACTTGGCTAGTGCAGTGATGAACAGTAGTTGAGTCAAAGGGAAATAACTGAGATATCTGTAAGAGACATGGCATATGGAACTAGAATAATTTACCCCGATGGATGAAATAAAGGGTTCAGTTTGAAATACAAATCACCTGAAGAAGGCTAGAGCATACAATGGCCAAAACATTGTGAATATGCCCCCCACCAAAAAAAAAAGGACAACAGTCTGAAGAGTATAAACAGGGTAAAGATTGAGCATATTCAACATCTTCTCTTTGCTTTTAATCAAGATTACAAAGCTGCCAAAGCTGCTTGAGATCTTTGTAATGTGTACAGAGATGACATGACATGGCTTCCCTCTGTCTATTCTACAAATATTTTCATGGCAACTACTCTGATGAGCTTTTTTTCCCAAGTGCTCTAACTACACAAATTTAAGTGTGCTACTAGATTGACAACTAGGTCCCACTGTTTTTCTGTTGAAATACCTAAATGTAACTGCCAATTCTATTCCAACAGTTTCTTTTCTTGCACTTCCTACCTGCAGAAAATTCTAGTGACATTAACACCTTGTTTGGGATGAAATGATTAAAAAACAAAAAAAAAAAACACTTTATTACTGACTGAATATAAGATACTTCAAAACAATCAAACAGTCAATGCTAAGCTGTAGGTTGAACAAATGAACAGGCTCAAAGAGGTAATTCAGCTGAAAAGATCAAACCCGCAATGCAGTATGATTATTCAACATGACAATATTTGCTTCCTGTCGCTAACATGACCAAACATGCAATTAAAGTGCTTAGTTTGGAAGCTTTACTCTATCCATCATCTTCTCCAGATTTAGCCCCCTTCGGACTACCACCTTTTTCAGTTGCTTTCTAACAATTTGAGGGGTACTTCATTTGACAATGATGTGGAATTTAAAATATGGCTTGACAATTTTTTTTTTGAGTCAAAAACTATTGATTTCTAACATCGAACAGTTGGCAGATTGTTGGCGGGATGTTATAAATAATGGTGGGGAATCCATTGTTGAATGATTCATCAGAACTATTAATAAATAATAAGTATTAAAACAGATTATCAAAAAACTAACGAAAATATGTAAGAACCTTATCTATGACAAATATGACAATTTATCCAAAAGGACTGACTATATTGTGTAAAATTCTTCCATAGATTTTCCAGATGAATATCATCATCTTTATTACAATGTTTCAACCATGGTTTTCTTTAGTCTTCTTTAGGTGCAAATTGTATTTGATAATATTTAAAAGTCAATTGGTATTTTCTCTGACTTATCTTCTTGATAGCAACAATGCAATGCAGCTCAAAAATTTGGGAAAACAAGAGTCAAAATCTCATGCACATGTGAGAAACAAAGTGACTTCTGAAGACTACCAAAAGTAACAAGGACACCTTAGCTGCAGAGAATAGTAAGTTTGATCCTAATAGGGCTCCCCTTACTTGTGGCTTTGTGTCAAACTAAATTAAACTTCATAAGCCCCTTTCCACATACATGCAATGTTGCAACACTTTAGCTACTTCCAGACACTCTAATCTTTAGCACCACTAGATCAGAACTTTATAACCAAGACTAAACTTGTTACATCCACAAGAACTGAATCACTTATTTCCTCTTTTATTCCAATGATAAGAAGAATGCTCCCATCAAGAATATCTTTCCTGAAGAACTACTACTTTGTGAAACAGGCTCCTACACTGATCTTTGACTGAAAATTACAATCTTAACCACTTCAAATCAAGGATCAATTGTTATATATCCTCCATAGCTTCATAATCGTCACTTCCTAGTTCTTTCTCTTACATTCATATTATACCTCCTTCAGTAACCCTCTACCTCAAGTGGCTCTTGAACATTGTAATATATAAGTGAATGTTAGAAAAAAAAAAAATTGGCAACATGCACCTGGCCAAAAAAAAAGAAATTTCTGCTCAAGCACAATGATAAAAACAACATGAAAATCCAAGTGTAATATGTAACATAAAACTATTTATCTTGCTCTGACCTCTTAAAATTATATATATATATATATATATATATATATATATATATATATATATATATATATATATATATATCACTCTAAAGTTATCTCCTGAGTTTTATATATGCAGTAGAGGTATGTGGATGTCTGTTTTTTACTTATACAGGATGTGACAGAAATACCTTTCACATAATGGTAAGACATTAGCTACATGAAGACACCATTGCCACTAATGTCTTAACATTATGTGGGAGGTATTTCAGATTTTTCGAGTTTCTAAGTACCTCTCAATATGATTAGCAAGCTTGTCTCACTAGAACTATTATAACTGAGTAGTAAGTTCAATCCTCACTGGATGCCCCATACCTTCAGCCTTGTGCCACATCTAAGCTATGCTTAGAAATCATCAGACAACAAAACAAAGACCAACTCAGAGAACAATTCTTTCTGAGATTTAGAAAAATAGCATACTACAAAGATAAAATGACGGATAAAAATTTGAAGCTACAAATACTACAGTAAAATAATGTCAGCTTTATAAATATAATTTTTTTAAAATAATTTCACCCCAAGGCAAAGCAATAAAGCCACTAAGATGCAATAAGTTACCGAGTGTTGAAGAATATGAGAAAAAATACTATTAAGGAGAGAGAACAATAAAAGAACAAGAATTAAGAAGACAAGATAACGATTGACATTGCATTTAAATTTTTTGAAGATCAACATTGGCTGGGAAGCCAGGAGCCAGAAGAGAGTCCTACAAGCGAGAAGTGTGACAGAAGAAAACTGTTAGCATCAAACTTACAGTTACATTTAGACATTTCAACTATAACATGATGAGACCTTGCCACCAATCTAGTACTCTGCTTAAATGAAAATATTTATAGAAAAGGTGCAAGAAAGGTACAAGGAAGCTACATTACAGTGGTGGGAAAATGACTGAAGCTGAGATGCTATGTTAGGACCAATCACATTGCTGATTCTTTGGATTTTATCAAGAATCTTTAAATGTATAGCAGGAGCACCAGATTATATGTTGCAACAATAGCCATTGCACAGACAAATGGTAGACTTATAAATATGTAAGATAGATTCTGGAGAGAAAAATGATCTTGCAAACAAGGTGAACCAAATTTCCTAGCAGCAGACATAGCAATATAGTATTTTGTTATGAAATTCTTTTTCAAAAATATTGTGTTGAGAGGAAAAAAGTTATTTTTCATCATCTGCTAGCACTTTAAAAGTCAACAAACTGACTTAAATATATATATATGTGTGTGTGTGTGTGTGTGTGTGTGTGTGTGTGTGTGTGTGTGTAAAAATGGTTTACATTATGAAATAATATCTTTTATAACAAAAAAGAAAATATGATTTATGAACATAAACCCAGTTCATTATCAAATCTGAAGAGTGGATGTGATTTCATAAAAACCAAGAAAGAGCTCAAGCATAACAGCAGCAGTGGTGGCAGCAGCAGGCAGGCAAAGCAATAAGAATATTAGATTTAAGGCTGCAAGTACTCAGTTCAAAATTGTCCCACAGGCCGAGCTGATTAAAGCTCTGGTTCATGAATTTGGTGGCATAGTAATTTTGAGTTCAATGCCTGGATTAGGTAGCAGACTCAAACCCAGCATAAACTGGACTAGAAATAACTGAGTAAATTTATGGAGAAAATGTCAGGATGAAGCTAATAAAGATTTTTCTCTATGATATAAATACTGCTAACATTTCTGCTACTGGCTAGAGATGATCAAAAGTATGTGAACAAAAACAGTATAAACTTCTTAATTCTGAATGTGTGACAAATAAGCAAACTGGAAAAAATGATATAAAAAATTAAACAGACATTTTGATCAATTTTAATGAAACTTGTTTCAATGAAATCTTGGAACTGCTAAGTAACCTTGACAGATTTCGGAAGGAAATTAGAATAATCTAGAACCTATATTTACAGCAAACTGACCTGATTGCATACGAACAGAAAATGTATTCCATAAATGTACAAAAAAAGAAAGTGGATGTAAGACAAAGATGCCTCTTCTCACTGGACTTATTCAACCTATGCAGCAAGGTGATTCTTAGAGAACTATATATTTTAACAATATAAGATATACAGATGACACAATGTTAATAGCAGACACAGAAACAAAACTACAAGAACTTCTACAGAAAGTAGTGAAGGAATGTGTGAAGAAAGGACTAAACATCAATTGCAAGAAGACGGAAAGCATGGTTGTTAACAAAAGGAACAGTCCAACATGCAAATTACAAATGAGAGATACCAAAATCAAACAAGTACAACAATTTAAATATCTGGGAAGAAGTTTAACAGAGAATGGAAAATGTGACATGGTGATCTACTTGGTCATCAAAGAAACCTGCCAACTCACATGATCCTCATGGAGCTTCAAGCCATTGGTAGTAAAATCTTTTAGAGTAAGCTTCACAATACTACCAGACTTGTTAATGATTGAGAAAAATAAAGCCCATATATATAAGCATTTTTCATCATAAGACATGGATTTGAATCTAATCATGGTTGATTTCTTCGTCAAGATGATTTATTTATGTTATAAACTTGGCTATCCCAGTATGCAGCACTTCTGGAAAGTGCCTGAAAAACCATGAGGTAACCAAAATTTTGTAAGTGAAACGATGGTTGTGCTAGCAAGAAGTCACAAGTCATCATTACTGAGGATTTGAGTGTACTGGCTTTGTTCAAGAAACTGATCATAATCAATTATGTGCTGACACACACAAACTGTAACTCAGGTTTTCATGGCATAGTTGAAATATACCCCACAGGCAGACACTGTGGATTGAAAGCTGCAATTACCCTGGCGGATTGGTGTACTCAGAAATGAATAGTAGCTGGCCATTATTATTATTATATAAACACACACATTCTCAGAATCAGTACTGATTTTAGAAAGGGTCAGGACAAACTTTTCATGATTCCCTCTTTATACAAAAAAAAAAAAAACTCTCTTTCCCTTTTCCAAATGATCTAATGCACAAATTGTTCTTTAGATACAAGCTACCAAACACTGCTAGTATAGTAAAGTTATTAAAAAACAAAAAGGCTTAACACAATGTAGAGATTACAATTAGGTTGTATAGATGGCTGGTTAGTGATTTGATTGCATACAAAACCCCTATATACTATCAATATACTGATGTGAAGTCTGGCATTCTTTGATGGGAGACCACACCATTCTGATTGGCCAATTCTAGACACTTTTCATCAATTGCTACTTTAATCAGTCCAAGTAGGAACAGTATTTGTCTAAATTCAATATCTGATTTTGCAGAAGGAACTTGTAATATATAATACCTTTCCAATGCCACCAAATACACATCAACATTTTCGTTGGATACAAACCAACTTTTAAAGCACTTCTTTCACTCTATGTTGTTGTAAACAGTTCATTTATCAATGCCTGTGATCATTCTTTTCAAAAACGGATTGTTTTTGTTGCTTTTGAGAAGAGGATCACAAATGGAACCTTGTGAAACACTTGCAAACAGTACTCTCAGCTATGACACCATATTCATAAATGGCACATATGTCTTTTGCTGTTTGTTCAGTGTTTTGTTTTTCCTTTCTGGGAATAAAAGAGCATCACATTTTTAATTTTTTTTTTTAAATCAGTATCACCCTATGCAAGACAGTAAAGCCACTAAAACACAAGAGGTGTAGAGGAATTAGAAACAGAAACAATAATGAGTGAAAAGAGAAAATAGTAATTAGGAAAACAGTAGATAGCAATTGACAGTGTAATTAAATCTTTGCAGATTAAAGTTGGCTGGAAAGCATGGAGCCGGAAGGGAGTTCCACAAGTGAGAAGTGTGAGAAAAGAAACTGTTAAAAGTTATGGCTGCATCTAGCCAGCTCACAACTGTCAATTGATGAGATCTTGACACCAGTCTCATACTATACTTAAACTTTAGGTACCATAGGTAAAAAGTGCATCCAAACGATTACAATGAAAGTATTTATAGAAAAGGCACAGAGAGGCAATCTTACAGCAGTGGGAAAGTGATAAAATAAGGAAAATTCATCTCCTTTTCCTTCCTTTTCACTTATAACTTAAAAATATTTGAAGTTCATTACTCACATAAATCTTTTAGAAAGATTCATTGAAATGTCAGTTTTAAAATATGTATATATGTCATGGCCGATATCAGAAACTTGAATTTAAAAATGAAAATATTATTTTTTACCTTAAACCCTCTTACTGCATGAAGAAACTGATGGAGTGAGGGGGTAGGAATGGCATCAACAAATGTAAATTTATAACAAAACATAACACTACCAAGTCATTTCCAAAGAAAATTAACAAAATTTATAAACAATATTCTTTCTTAAATTTGAACAAACTTCTTACCTTGACTTTGTCTTGTTAATATTGAGAGAAATAAATAAAAATCTCACAATTCAATTTCTAAGAGATTTCAGTCACGTGTGAAATGAAATCATGTGATCAATTACCAACTATTGAAATATGCTATGAACTTTTGTTCTAACCTCAATATATATATATATATATGATAAAATGATTCATATGAAATAGACAAAGTAAGATGAAATACGTGAAAACAATTTCCATGTTTAATTTTTTTTTTTTTATTCTGTTGGCAATGTTTTGTTCAATAAGAACATCATCAGAGCAACTATATATGATGAGATAAAGAACGAATAGAAAATGTTTATTAATTAAACACATTTTGATTTTATTAAAGCTTCATCAGAGTCTGAAAGAAAAGAGACAAAAAGGCAGAACTTTGGTTATTTTCAATTTTGTTTGGTTCAATTCTCATTGGTCAGACATGTATCATGTACTTTGAGAACTGGCTGAAGCAAAATTGAAAATACCAAAGCTCTGTCTTTTTGTCTCTTTTCTCTCAATCTCTGACAAAGTTTTGATGCAAGTGAAACATTTTATTAGGTTGGTGCAAAAATAATGTCGTTTTCTCACATAGTAACATATGTGAGAAAACGACATTATTTTTGCAACAACCTAATAGTTTGATAAATGCTTCCTATTTCTTTCTCATCGTCCTGTTGCATTCCAATCTCCATTTGATCTTTAACTCATATATATTTTTATAAAATATTATATTATAATAATTTTATCTCCTTTTGCATTCATTCGTTCTATTTGCTCATGATTTATCGTTTAGCCAATGAAAATTGTCATATCTTTTCATTTCAGGGATTCAGTTTTTAACTACTTCACTTTTTTGATAAATGACTTCAAAAATAGTAATTTTTTTTTCCTAAAAAATTATACTTGAATTTCTGACAAAAGGTGTGATTATTTTCACACTTTGATTTTTCCAAAGTTATTTCCTGTACATTATTATCTTTATCACAACCTGTCAGCTACTTAGCACCCCCCCGGACCCTTCTGTTTGAAAGTCTAAGGTGCGTTATTATTGAAATTGTACAGAGATTCTTTCCGATCGGTTTCCAATAATTACATTCAAACATATATCAAAAAATCGTTTCAGAGTATTTCTGAAATAATCTTTGCAAAATGTGCCTTCAGCTTCCTTTTCATCTTTTGCCTTTTTGTTCACAATCAAGAAAAATTGACTGGAAATCAACTAAAAAAAGCAAATAACAGAAAATATAAAAACATGACGCTTGTTATTATGAATTTTCCTTCTCAATGCACTAAGAAAAAAAAATCTTACAAACATTTCTACTTGCAAATCTTTATCCAAGTAAGTTCATGTCTGTGCTTCTGCGGCTTTGTCAAGGCCTCCAAGGTAGATTGGCAAAGGTCAAGTAGACATTCACAGAAATGGAATAGGGAATAAAAATTCAGCCATGGCAACACACTCAGAAGAAGGTCAACAGTGAAAGACAGTGAACAAGCCATGAGGCTGAATCACCACATCAGTAACTAGAATGAAAATGGTTGAAGCCAAAATGATACAGATATATACCTATATTAAAGAGGTGCCTCACCCAGAAAGAGTAGTTAAGAGCCTAGTCCCAGAGACAATTACGGCAATAGATAGATGTCTCACAGTTGTGGCGAGTGTTAGAGAAAGCTAAAGTTAAGAAAAACAAGATAGCAATGCTCCATTTTCGAGTCAGACTGATACATAATGAACAAGCCAAACTCATTGCCCTGTGGCAGACTAAGCTATATTTACATGTGTACAAGAGTAATTGTGCCATCTATTCATACAAACCTATTAGGTAGGTTACTTTCAATTTCCCTCTGCCTCTCTTACCTTCATTGTCCTCTGAATGTTACATTCTCCAGGCCCTCTTTCCTCATTACACATCCTGAAAATTTCAACTGTCCCTTTTTGATCTTAACTATAAGTGACCTTGTAATTCCAATTACATTACTAGTATTCTCAGTATCCATCAGTAGAACCACATATCTGTGGCTTCAAGTATCTTCTTTTATCTTTGAGGAAATTGTCCAACATTCACTGCTATATAAAAGGATTGATGCTATATACCAGTTCAGTATTTTTTCCTGTTTTTATGGACATTTTCCCATGCCTTAATAATTTGCTTAGTTTCTGGAAGGCATCTTTTGCTAATCCTATATACCTGTGTCACATTTTCCATCATCTTCTACACTACGCAGTTGAATGTCTGCACATGCTTGATTTTAACATTCCTAAATCTTACATCTTTGGTTATTTCTTTTGCTGATAACCATGCATCTAACTTCTTACAGTTAGTCCTTTCTTCTTTTCCTTTACAATGTTAAATTTCATAATAATAATTTTGATGTGCACTGGGCATTTCTGCCAAATTAATATTTTTATTTTTTTTCTCCATAAAAAACTTACTAAATTCTGATTTTCCCCATCAAACTCTGAGGATAGACACTTTTAAACCACTTGAAATGCCATTCATTCTTATTTAATTTTTAAATTACCATCAGATTATTTCTTGTTTTAGTACGAAACAAAAGACAACGTAAGCGTGAATTACTGCTTAATGCAAAATACAGAGCTGCACATTATTGTACTAAGTTGTTCTGAGACCTATGTTTTGATTGTATTGTTCAATTAAGATGTACATACACCTAATGTTTATTGATACCCAGCTTACTGAATCAGTATGAGCATGTGGCCAAGTGGTTAGAACATTCGCTTTCTGACCATAAAACCCAGGTTCAAATCTCGTCAAAGTCGATTTATCAAGAAACTGACAATCCCGGATTCCATGCACTTTGGAAAGCGCCTGAAAACCATACCACAGGTTGACTCAAGCCTTGTGAGTGAAAATGGGTAGACAGAACTAATTGGGAGCCATCAATAATTGTGCTAGCATGAAGCCACAAGTCATCATGACCAAGAGTTTGAGCGTACTGATCTTGTTGACCATACCAGGTAATGCACACTTTCCCAGAAATTGTAACTGAGGTCCATTCAGTATAATTACAGTATAAACTACAGGTGGGCTCTGTGGGTGTTAAATATAAATGTTCCTGGGCAGATTTCTGCCACCCTAGTAGACAGGCATATTCAGATACAAGTGGCAAGTCACAACCACTGAGTCAGTCTGCCAATAGGCTTCCTGCTGGATAATCAAATTTAATTATCATGCATGGTTTTATAAAGATGTATTGGAATGGTACTATGAATAAAAAATTGTAGCTACATGCCCCCTCTTAATACCTCTCACATAATGGTAAGATGTTAGCTATATGAAGATACTATTGCCACTAATATCTTACCATTATGTGGGAGATATTTCTACTGCATTGTGAGGGTATATATATATATATATATAATTGTGTATTTGTTTAGCAATCCCTCTTTTATACAAGATCAATTAAAAATGACTGACTAGGTACTGTGGTTAAGTATCTTATTTAATTTTTCTAGAGTTAGAATTTTTTTTCTTTTCTGGACATAAATTATATAGAAATTGTCTGAATGTTTTGTATTTCCAAGCACTTTTGGCTATTCTTTTAGCTATTATCAAGAACGATTTTATTTTTACTTTGATTGCTGCCCTAATACACAACTATATATACTGTAATAAACTAAGGAAGGTTACTGAATAGAATAATCAAACAAAGGTTGGTAATGAACGATAATACTTAGGACAAAAACAACACAAGATTTGCCAGCGGCACATCGAAGTAGTAGTCAACTGCTAGAAGTGAGTCAAGTGAATTCAATGAATCTCCAACTGCATACCAACATACAGTATTTACTACTGTATAGATATGAATGGTGACATACTCATTATCGTCTGTAGGTATCTCATGATGAGCAATCCATCATGTTGAAAAGTCATTAAAGGTGCTCCAAATAGATCCTTCGATAAGAAATTTGATTTCATCTCAACTTCACTTCCTTCTTATACAATGTATGTATTTCTTTTCCTTTGTCTGTCTATTACTTTGATCTTTAAGTTTCATAATATTAGGTCGGTGCAAAAATAATGACGTTAAAAAATACGTCAAAAAACGACATTATTACGTCATTATTTTTGCACCAACCTAATATTTTATTTTTAGGCCTTATATTTCAGTAATTACTTCATAAATTAGTATGTCTGCTAACCATGTTCCTTAATTCATATGAAAACCAAAAACATCTGTGATACAGAAACCCTTTTTCTCTACACAGAACAACTTATTATTAAAACACAGAGTTACTAGAATTTGTGTCTTTGTCTTGTTTATTATTGTTATAATTTTGTATATTTTGGCAGCAAATATTCTTTAAGGCAAATATTATTGAAGACAACAGAAATTTTGTGTCAATTAATTTTACTGACTGACTTTTCCAAATTACACATAATCCTTCTCAGACAAGAAGGAAATTCCATCAGAAATTGTTTGAGGTTCATTTTGGAAGAAAAGTTAAAAAAAAAGGTCCAAGCTCAAGAAAAACTTGAAAGCTTAGACCATATTCCTTACTGGAGCAGTACAATTAACCAACTGTTTTTCCAGCATCTTTAGCAATAGATCAGATAGTTCCACTCAAGGTCTGGAGAGAGCTTGAGCTCCGATAGATCTAGCAAAGGAAGGAACCTCCTTGAGAGAACACCCATCCATCATGATAAGTGAAAGTTTAAGGTCTGCTCAGTATTGGTGTAACATTCTTCTTGTATCACTAAAATAAAAATAGTCAGTTATAATTTGTATATACTAATAATTATAATAGTAGATTGTAAAACCAACTCGCAAGAGATCTTTACACAATGTAAGTTCTGTCCTGTTGATAGGGAGTAGAATATGCAAACTCTATCCCTTACAGAAGGATAAAACACCCAAAAGGGGCTATCTACCTAGTAAATTCATATGCATTCAAATAAAGACAATATTTACCTGTCCCTAAACAAAAAAAAATGGGGTCACCTACTAAGTAAATGCTTATAGATTCAAATATAAAAAAAAAAGATTGATTTTGAAATTAAATAACCCAACAAGGATTAATATGTCATAAATCAATCCAGCTCGATGGTTGTGCAAGTACCAAGTCACGAGTCATCGTGACTGAGGGTTTGAGCTTACTAGTCTTGTTCAGACTGTTGATCCCGCTAAATAATGCACTCTCTCCCTGAAACTGTAACTAAGATCCACTAGTTGCAGTATAAACCACAGATGGGCTCTGTAGGTGTTGAATACAAATATGCGTGAGCAGATATCTGTAACAAGGATCAGTTAGCCACCCAGACAGGTATACTCAGATATGAGTGGCCAACCATTAATAGACAAAATAAAGTAAAAAAGGAATATTTTTTTTAAAGGAATTAATGAATTTTTATTCATAAATTACTTTTTACTTTTCAAATATGAAAATAAAAGTTAGTCGATATAGGCTCAAAGTGATATTAATGATAGATGTGCTTTCCTTCATAGGAATAACTCAACTTTGCTTTGCATTGAAGCCTTTGCATGCTAAACTATAGTGATTTTTCTACATAAATGGAGACACAGGTTCAAATCCAACCAAAACGAAGTTTTTCTATATTATGAATTCTCAAAAGACCCAAGCCCATAGACAAAAAATATACTGCTTAAAATATAGAAATGTTTATTCAATTATGTGTATCTAGTAAATATAACATATATAGTAAAAAAAAAAAAAAAAATGACTATTATATAGAGTAATGTTTTTTGGGATTTTTTTCTACAATGATGGCCACCCTGAACAAGACTCAAGAGCCACTCAAGGTAGAGGGTTACAGAGTAAGAGTCACCACCCACAAACAAGGTGATAATGCAACCAAGACACATGGGGCCACCAGAAATGAAAGAGAAAGAAAAGACTATAGAGAAAACAAGAAACAATGGATAAACCTCTACTCCAGTTCAAAAGACCGAGGAGTAGTGTGAACCAGATGATAGGCAAACCGCTCAACTACTATTGAAGAAAAAATATTGTAAATATATAGTAAACAAAAGTTTGGAGTTTTAGGGGGAGACGTTAGAAGTATAGAGTTGAAATAGGTATTATAAATTAGAAGCTGATCATTAAATATTGGATTTACTGGGACTAGCAAGGAATATAGTGATTTACTAAGTGTAGATCAAACTCACTATTAAGTTGTAATTTATCTAGTGAGACAAGTTTGCTAGCCATTACATCATGTTCATGTGCACTAATGATTTTCTAAGCATTGCTTAGATGTGGCATAAGGTCAAAAGTATGGAGCATCCAGTGAAGATCGAACTTACTACTCAGTCATAATTGATCTAGTGAGACAAGTTTGCTAATCATTATACCACATCAAACCAGCAAGGAGTATAAATGAACAGTTATCCAAAAAGTGCTCAAAGAAAATGTTGATGATCTTAATTTCATGTCCAGGTAAATTTTTTTGAATTAATGATATAATTTCTTACCAAGATATCAGCAGAAAAATATTAAAGAAAAAATTATAATAAATACTTAGTTGCCCTTTCTCGAGCTTTTATGACAGTCTTAATTCTTTCAGGCATGTATTTTATTAATTTATTGTAATATCCTTTATCAAAGTATTTCCAACTTTCCCAAATGCTAGTTCATAGATCTTCTTTGATTCTAATGGACCACTTTTTCTTTTTTTTTTTTTTTTTTAAATTCTCACCACAAATCTATACTTGGATTTAGATCTGGACTGTTTGCTGGCCAAGTCATAGATTTTATACACTTTTCCAAAAGAAAAACTTTAATTCTCTTTGCTCTGTGACAAGATACATTCTTCTTCTTTAAGTGCAATATCCCCTCATGATATAGGTGATCATGGCTCTCCACAACTTCCTGTCCTTTGTAGCTCTTAATAAATTATTTCTCCTAAACCCTGTTCTGCCACGATCACTAAGTATGTCATGTGCTGTTTTCCTCTGCCACTCTTGCCTTCAATCTCTCCTGTGAGTATCTCATTTTTCAAGCTCTCCCTCCTCATTATGCACCCTAGAAACTTCAACTGTCTTTTTATGGTGTTAAGTATAAGTTTCCTTTTTGTTTCTATTTTCTCTAAAACTTTGTTGTTGCTCACATGTACAGTCTATGGTATCTTTAGCATCTTTCCTGAGAACCACATTTCTGTTGCTTCAAGTCTCTTTTTCATTGAGGAAACTGTCCAGCACTCACTGCAATACAGAAAGACATATCACATAACAGTTTAATACTCTTTTCCTTGTTTCTAGCAAAATTTTTCTATTTCTTGATACTCTGCTTAGCTTTTTGAATTCATCTTTGGCTATCCCAATGAGCCTTTTTAAATGTAGTGCCACACATTCTGTAGTCTGCTAAAACACTTCCCAGTTATTTAAACTCCTCTGAACTTGTTTGATTTTGATATCTCCAATTTGCAATACACATTTTGGGTTCATCCTTTTTGCTAACAACCATGCATTCTATCTTCTTGCAGTTGATGTTTAATCTTTTCCTCTTGCTTTCCTCCACTACTTTCTGCAGGAGTGTTCGTAGTTTTCTTTCTGTGTTTGCTTTTGACACTGTGTCATCTGTATATCTTATATCGTTAAGATTTTAACCACCAATGATGAACACTGGTAGGACTTCTAGTTCTCTTAGAATCGCCTTGGTGTATTGGTTGAATAAATCCTGTGAGAAGACACATCCTCATCTTACACTTCTTTTTGTATATTTGCTGAACTCATTTTCTATCCATATGCAACTGGTTTGCTGCCAATATAAGTTCTTGAGATACATTATCATCTTGAAAAATTACTTAATCATCATCAAACCAATCCTCTATTCCTGGAATAAGAAAATTATTCAGGATTTCAATGTACATATGTGTATTGATTGTCGAGGTAATGACTGCCATCTCCCCTGGTCATTTAAATGATATACAACCTCGCATCATGAATGACTTGGGAAATTTACTTGTTTTCTTCAGGCAGTCATTTCTATATGTTTCATTTCAGTAGTACTAGACAAAACTTCTAGCATCATCACTTTGGCCAATGCAGATTCTTGATTCATCAGTGAATATCATTTTCATCCAATCATCCACATACAGGATTGTTTCTCTTTAGCCTACATTTACCTCATTTTCTTCTCTGTATAACTGCTGGTTTTTGTTTGGCTTTTTGTATGTAAATCTCATTTCATTCAGCTGATTTCTTACAATTGTCTCACAAACACTGACTTCTCTTTCAATCAATTTGTTTTTTTTGTTTTTTTTTGCCATACATTTTCAAAGAATATCGCTTTTATTTTTCTATCCTGACATTTTAATCATTCGGGGTTTATCTATTTGTTTTCCTTTTTTTATAATCTTCCCATTCCTTTTATATTTGCACCAAATTTTAGACACAAATGACATGGAATAACCGTCTTTCACCATGGTTCACTGTGGACTGGGGTACTAGCATCTGTTAGGGTACTAGATATGGGCAAACAATGACCCCCACCACTCTGAACAAAAATAAAACACTATGAAAGTATAAAAATACATTTGTTTTTTTAATAAAAACACAAACATTTTTATATAAAAAAAATTACCAACTATACATATTTATAGTAAAATGACCAACAATACATTTTAAAGCAAAATGACCAGCAATAAACTTTATTTGTAGTTGAAGGCATACAATAGAGTTTATAATATATTTAGTTGAAGCCATAAAGTTATGTTCAAAATATTTTGGTTTTGGCATTTAATAACCCATACAGGTTGATATGCCACTAAACAAAACCAACCAATCAAACATTGTGAATTGCCTTCTTGAATGAGTTTTATAATCCTTTCTATTGTATGTTTCCTTTCAATTTGGTAATACCTAACTGCTTATTGAGGTGTGCAAGAACTCTTAACTCTAGACCAATTTGCATGTCTAGGATTCTTCTGGTACTTGTTTTTTGGAATACAAATTGAAATATTTTTCCACAGCATGGATTAGAAAAAAAATTACACAATTTAAATAATTTAATCAAATTTGTTTAAAGTATATTTCATAAAGCCAGGATGCCCAGCTAATAAATAAAAAATGTTTGTTTTATCTGCTAAATAAAAAAACCCTAAGTAATCATCCTCTAAGTGTGCTAATTCTATAATTTTGCCAAGGGTTATATATATATATATATATATATGTGTATGTATGTATGTGCAGTACTTAGTGGCTCAGATTGAGGAATCGGAGAGCCGGGTTTGAATTCCAGTAGAATCCATTACATTCACTTATGTGCTAACACCCTTGGAAAAGGGTATGAATCTTCTTCTCCCACCACCACAGCTATGGTAAAATAGTAGGACAGACTGAGTTCTACAGCCTTGGATGGCAACTGGTCTACTGCAGAAAGAAATGGCAACTTACTGTGGGGAAAAAAAAATCTGCCTTGTCAGTCATGTATTGAAAGATACAGGATTGCCTATGCGAAGTATCATGCATGGCACACAACTGACTTATTGAAAAACACTCAATATCAGTGACAGAGATAACATATTCAGTTATATTGATATGAGTTTGTAACCCTGGGTTTCACACTTTTGTGATCATCAGACAAACTGGTATATTTTTTAAAATTGGATCTATTTATGCTTGTTTGATTTTGTTTGGTGTTGGGAGGGGAAATCTTCATGTAGATGCGCACATACACTCCTATTGGTCTGGCTCTTTGGTTAAGCTGGGTTCAGTTTGTGGGTATGGTGATGATGATGATGCTTGTATTTTCAACACTAACTGCTTGTGTGTTGTTGATGATTGTGATTATGCTGGTAGTGATAATAACTGTGATATTAATTATTATTAATATGTTAATATTATTCTATTACACTATTTTTGTTTTAAATTCAGTTTAAAATATCTCCAAAACTTTGTGAATTGAGGAAATCAATTTTGTTTCTTCAAAATGCCAAGGAAGTGGAGTTAAAGTGAGAAGTTTTGTGACATGAGGTTTTCCAGTTCCACAGAGATTGTGATTTGAAGAAATCAATTCTTGGCCTGAATTTGAATTTTGGCCTACATTGAAGTTTCCACCCAAATTGGTCTTTTGGCTAGAACTGAACTTGTAGCTTGAATCAGAGTTAAAGTGAGAAGTTTTGAATTTCCATGGAGTGAATTGAGCAATTCAAAGTTATTTCTTCAAAATTACCATTGCTGTTTTTGAGGCTGGACCAGAGGTCACTTCAGTTTTGAGTCAGAGGCCCAATTAGTGTGAAGTGTGGCTTTTAAGCTAGTATTATATAAAAAGAAAAAATTGCAGACACTCCAGATACAGTGCTCAATGTAAGGTATTAAAATATATACAAAATCAAAGCAAATATGAAATATATGAAAAACAGTACTTAAATGTTATTGTTGTCTGTGACTAAATTTAAATATTATTTATTAAATAATATAAGCTGCGGGATGACTCTTCTTTTATGAGTATTATATTACTTTTTTACTACCTGAGGATTGTGTGAATGTAACATTACCACTTTTACATCCACATGAAACTTTTAGTTGCAGGCAACAGTAATATTTAAATACTGTTTTTCATAGATTTCATATTTTTTATATTTTCTGTTTATACATTATTATTATTTTTTTTTTATTTTTTTTTATAATGCTCTGTTCTCTAATCAAATAATATTAATTGCATTGACAGGCCTGGATGTTCAAAAAATTTGTATTTGACGAATTTAATCGATTTCCTATGATATATTGTCATTGTTTACGTTAAGATACGAATAGAGAGCAGATATGATAGATTGAGAAAGATCAGCGAAAGTGTGTTTTTAAAAGCATTAATTCAAGCTTTAGGTAACTGGAATTTCTCTGTGGTTGAATGTTTATATCAGGATATGGTTAATGGTGGTTTCTCATAGGACGCAGGTTCAATCCCTGCTGGAGAATGCATATTTTCTACAAAATGTCTTGAATATTCATGCCAGTAAATGTAATTAATACTACTTAATTAAAAAAAAGAGCATTTACTTAAATAAGTGACTCCATAAAAAATTAATGTATAAACAGAAAATATATTAAATATTTGTCAGATTTAATCCATTTCTTATGATTGATATATTATCATAATTTATTTTTTAAAAAATATGATTCCATCGTGACACATAAATTACTATGTTTCAAAACTGGTCAGCAGTATTTAAGTTTAATTCCAATATTAAACCTTAACCACTGCATGGCAGTTTCATCCTCAAGCATTGTTTTGATGTCTAAACCTAAAAATCTCATCAGGTGTTGAACAATGATGGTCATCTTTGTTCACAACCTGATGAGATGCTTATGTTTAGTCATCAAAACAAATATGCATCTTTGTAGTGATTACTTTGTCCATATGTAACAACTTATAATAAATAACTATTGCTCTACTTTTTGTATTGAGCCCTCTTTTAAATTAATGTTATGAATTTTTGAATTTATATTCTTTTTGTTTTCATTACATTTGGATAGAAACACACACACAGAGCCCAAAATCAGTTCATCCCAATTCTAGTCTGTCACTGGGATACTATGCTGGCCTTTTTATGCCATTTCTCAGGAAAATAGAGATTACTTCATGGCAGCCAACTCCTCTCCAAGTACCTGAATGCTTTGCTCAGAAATTCTCATCAAACTAAACACTTGACTCCTCCAAAGTACCCACACCTGATTTCCCCCTTAGAACTGAGGCTCTGTTGAGTGAGATAAGCATAACCCCATTGATGGTATAGGACATCATCTCTAAATAAGACACTTATAAAACAAGTGGTGGTGACGGACTAACAGCTGTAGTCCGAAAGAAATGTGCTCCTGAGCTGGTTGCAGTTCTCTCCAAACTATATAACTATTGCTTTCCAGCCTGCTGGAAGTCCTCATCTGTTGTCCTTGTTCTTAAAAACTTTGGAGACGCTTCTGACCCATCTAACTACCACTCCTACCACTCTTTAACAAAGTCTTCGAGGCTTTAATCAATGCCGAAATGGTTAAGCACCTTACCTTCCATGATGTACTCTTTGACAAACAATATGGTTTTCGCTTTGCCTGGTCTACTGCTGATTTGCTTATGGCCATAACTGAATTTGTATTCCAAGCTCTTGATAAAAACGGCAAAGCTTGAATTAGATATCTTCAAGGCATTTGATAGAGCTTGGCATGCTGGCTTTCTATGTAAGCTTCAGGGATATGGTATTACAGGATGATTATTTGATTTAATCTAATCGTTCCTGTCAAACTGTGAAATGAAGGTCATCCTAAACAGGTTCTCTTCAACAGTTTCTTTCATACAAACCCAAGGCTCTATCTTGGGTCCTACACTGTTTCTGATCTTCATCAACAATATTTCTTACATCATCAGTTCTCAAGTAGGCATCTATGCAGACAATACTACCATTTACTTCTGTCTCAATAGTAAATCTGACATTACTGAGAAAGTTAACCTGGCTGTTGGTCTCGAAAAGAACCTCCAATCTGTGGTCGACTGAGACAGGAAATGGCTCGTAAATTTTAATGCCTCCAAAACGAAACTGCTCTCATTTACCCACCATAGAGAAACCTCCCTGCCTCTTATCAGCATGGCTGATGTCCAACTTCACGAGAATGTCTCTCTGTGTCTTCTTCACATGTCTTCCACTGACCTGAGGTGGGACAACTACATTGAATCAATAGCTACATCTACCACAAGGAAAGTCGGTTCCCTCTGTCATGCCAGAAAGTTTTTATCATCCGAGTTCATCCTTCAAATCTACAAATCTACCACTCATCCTTGCATTGAATACTGTTGCTATATATGGTTTGGTGCCCCTGCTGTTCATCTCAAGGTTCTTAACAAAATCCAAAGATGGATATGCAATGTGATAGTTCCTGACCTGACATACCAGTCACTTTCTCACAGATGTGATGTGGCTTCCCTCTGTCTTTTCTACAAATATTTTCATGGCAACTGCTCTAATGAGCTATTTTCACTGGAGCCCCAACTGTATAAATTTAAGTGTGCTACTAGGTTGGCATCTCGGTCTCATCCTTTTACTATCGAAACAGTTAAATGTAACCACCTCTCCTACTCCAACAGCTTCTCTCACACTTCCCTGAATTTGCTTCCCTGATAACTATAATCTTTAAAAATTTAAATGTAATGTCAATCGACATCTTCTGATGCCTTGACCTTGATCCCTGTCCTTCTCTTTATCCTTTCCACAAACATGCCTCTTTACTCTTACTTTCACTCTCTGTAACCCCCTTGCATGCTAGTTGCACTCCCACCTTGCTTGGGGTGGGGATGCTTAGAAAAAAAACAACACCCAGCAATAATATATATATATATATATATATATATATATATATATATATATATATATATATATACACACACACAGTTCAAAAGTTTGAAGCCATCCCCAGAATTAACATGGGATGAACTTGACAGAAGAATGAAAAATAAATGAAAAAGACCAAAGACTTCATAGAGTCATTGAAAAAAAAAAGAATGGAAGCAATTATCAAATTTATACTTTAAGAAGCTTTTACAATGAAAGCCAAAAATTTGTGGTGCAGTAATCATGGCTAAAAGGGCGATATTTTGATGAGAGTAAAATTTAATTATAAATTTTTTTTTTTTTCTTCTTGTGATAATAAAATTTCTAATATAAAAACATGTCTCACTTTTTTAACCATGCATAATAATTTTCTCTTATTTAAAGCACAAAACGACGACTTTTGTGGCCATTTTAAAAAAATTAGCATAAATTATAGCTCTGCATTATTTTATTCACATCAGCATTCAATGTGCAATATCATGTATATATATATATATATATATATATATATATATATATATATATATATAGAGAGAGAGAGAGAGAGAGAGTGAGTGAGTGAGTGAGAGAGAGATGGGGAAGGGTTCTTGGTCAGTCATTTTTTGTGTTTGTGTGATTATATATATAGATAGATAGATGGAGAGAGAGACACACACACACACATAGAATGAACATAGCACAGTAAGTTTCATGCCTCAAGTGATATTCAGATTGTGTGTGTGCGTGCTTGTGTGTGTTTAAATGTAGTGAATATCCATGCTACATTTTAGCCAAATGAAATGCTTCAATTCAAGAAAACAATAATGATGATAATAATAAATCATAATGTGGATGATGATGATGATGACCAGAATGACAGTAAATTTCTCTTTCTCTAAGAGTGAAAACCTTTGTACAAAGTACATATAATTCCCATGTCATATAATAAGAATACTAAATGTGTCATGAATATTAAACGAAATGAATGAACTTAGCACCAATCAAAGTCTTTGGTTTTAAGTGATACTACAATGTTGCAACAAATACTTACATTGAAATGCATCTCTCTAAGTAGATGACACTAAGACAGAGTATAACAATACCCCACCCCCGCCCACTGCATATACAAAGTATTAAAAATATTATAGCACAAGAAATTTAACCAACAATTTTTTCACATTTGAAAATCTATTTTTTGAAAAAGGAAAAAAAAAAAAAAAAAGATCCCAATATTAACATGTGCCCAATAGACTGGTATTACCTATGCTTCTAAGACGTGTGCACACAGGCGTACTTTTTGTATACATGTGTTTATCTTAACATCTAGCTTCACCCGTCTCCACAGCGTTAGAGTGTAGTATTGATAGATTCACGTTTTTTTTTTTTAGGTTTAGGGAGGAGGGACTAAAGCATAAATCGAAGACTAAATTTGTCTTCAATCTGACAATTTGATTAAGACTGAAGTTGTATCCTTTTTGCCTGAAATCACTTACTGCCATAAATTAGAAAACTTCATTTTATTTTTTTTTACCATTTTTTTCTTCTTCCATTGGCTTGTAAAACTTACCGGTATATATGAACATCTATAGGTGTCATCCCAGAAAATAAGTACAAGTGAAAAGAAAAAATGTGTACTTTAAATGAAAATCAAAAGATTTTTTTTTTTTTTTTTTTTTTTTTTACACAGAAGAAGAGTAATGATGTCTATTTAAAAAGAAAATGTTCATTTTTTATTTGATCAGCTACACCCAGAATCTTTCAATTACAACTTAACATCTACTAACTTATATCACTAAACAAACTCCAATTTTTATTTTGCAGTGCCCTAATTGTCTTTCGAATTAGTCACCTTTTCTAAGGGTTGTTGCAAAAGTCCGTATCACATTCGACTCTGATGCACTGATTATTAAATTGTCCGAAGATTTATGAAGCAACTCGCGCGCGTGTACCTAATACCTAGGTGCACGCGCGTGTGACTTTTAAGAATTATCGGATTTTTTGAATGCGGAATATTTGATATCCATTATGGCATTGGATGCATGTAAAAATATATCTGTACTAAAAAGATAATATGAATAAATTTGTCTTTTTCTTTTTTTAATTGTCTCGAATGCACAGGCCAGTAAATTTTACTCTTACTTGAAAACTTACTTAAAAAAAAACAAAAAAAACAGGCCCTTGCTTGCTCAAACACATCTATCCACTAAAAAATATAAATTTGACGTTAACAACAAATATTTATTCGCCTAAAAAAACAAAAAAAAAAAAACGGTCAACCAGAGTAATTCTGGAAGATTCTACAAGTAGTCTTTGTAAAAAAAAAATATTTCTCGAAGAGTGTGAATGTACGTTTTTTTTTACTTTTTTTTAGACCCGCACAAAAGCATATGAACAAACAAAAATATAACATGTACCATTTTCCATCAACAGAGAAGGTAAGGATAAGCCAACACCCACAAACATTCAGCATATATTTCATTTTTAAATTTGAAATGCCCAAAGTTCTTTTTTCAATATCATATTTCTTAGATAATCAGTCTGATAAAATTATTTTTTTTTTTTTCTGATTAATTTAATATGTAAATTAAAATAAAAATGCATTGTAAGTCAGGTTTGTCTCCCCCCACCCCTTCTTGAGAATCTCGTGACGATTGATGAAAAAAAAATCTTTGGTCAGAATTAACGAATTCCAATGAAAGCAAATTCAGAGTCGCTGAATTAAATGACATTGCAGACAGCGGTGTCATGATGCGATCTTGGTGCTCCTAAACACTAAAAAAATATATGCTGATTTGAGTTTAAAGTCTTCTCTTCAGTTCAAATTCAATTTAAGGATTGCCAACATCAAATCTTTTACATATCAGTTAAATAAATAAATAAATAAATAAATTTTCTTCTTTTTATGTTGTAACTTTTTTTTATATTTAATTCAGGTTTATCATCTCATTTTGCAAAGACAGGACGTGGTTTTTATTTTATATTTAAAATTAATTTAAAAGAATTTAGAATTCGTTCAAACCGTTAGAAATTTCATAATTTTTTTTATTTTTTTTTTTTAAAGAAAAATTTAGAAATTAAGTTGTCCTATAAATTACCTACCTGCTAGAAGAGAAGGAAAAAACAAAAGAAAAAGAAGAAAAAAGAAACTGCTGAAGGAATAGGATGATTTAAAATCTAAAAGAAATCGTTAAATATTTTTTTATGTCTCAAGAAGATGTTGGCGACAATGGGTTTTTATTTCTTTTCCTTTTTTTTTTTTTTTTTTTGTTTAAAGAAGAATGCAATTGACAGGCAAGTGATAAAATAATTAATAGTCAATTAAAAAATCATTCATTAATCAATGGATATAAAAACTAAGAGATAAACAATAAAACAACACAAAATAAAAGAAAATGTTGATTTGCAACAAAAAAGAAACTGTTGCTTGAAATTTATTCAAGAACATTTCATCTTTCCATCAACGGAGCAGCTTGGCAACGTTGTTTTATGACGTCAGCTGTGATGTCATCAATTACGTCAGTTCGTAAAATTAGAAAGGCGGCATCTCATTTATTATAAATCTGTTCAATTCATCAATTGTGAATTATTTTCGATTATTCTTCATTATTTTGCTACAAGATTTAAATAATAGCCATTATTTTTATCGTCCATGTCGAGAGTAGGTCGGCCAAGTGGCAATCAGCTAAGTCAGCCCATAACAAAAAGCATTTTTTATTTTCTCGTAAAATCTTTTCTTTTTCTTTCTTTTTTAACTGTCAAGAGGCGTGTGCCCGGGTAACTGGGAATATGGGGGTCGTACTGAAAAATTGATCTTTTTCATGGATTTCAAGAGCTTATCATCATCTGAGGACGGGGAGGAGATATAAAAAAATAATAATGATGATTTAAATGATATGAACAAATTCAGATAAATACTAAAAAATGTATTTTTGTATAATAATGCAGATTTTAATTACGAGAACAACGTATTTGGCTGCTAAAAAAAAAAGGGATAGAAATATTCTTTTGCGCCTAGTATCCAGGTGGAGAGCGACTGTCTATTTGAAAAAAAAAGAAAAATCAACTTTCACTATATTCTCAGTATTCTGGCTTCAGACAGATGAACAGATGATACAGTTATTTAACCGGCTTAGTTTCTTCGTCTGACACAAGTGGGGGGGTACGCTCTACGCCAATCTTTTAAATGGGGAGGGGCTACCTACCTTGAAAATCGGCATAAGTAACGGCCTTTTCCTTTCTATTTTAATAAGATTGGTAGCTAGACATGAATTAATACAGAGAAATACATATCTAATGAGATAGATATTAACAGATTTTAGATACGTGGGTAGAAAGAAACAAATAAATTCAGATATGAATTGATGATGATAGATACCTAAGAACAGAATAAGATCGATATGACTCGGGCAGGTAGATAGATAGATAGATAGATAGATAGATATTATATGAACAGATTTTTTTAAAAGATATACATGCAGAATGAATGGAAATGTATATATACTGAGATACTGTCTTAAAAACTGATAAATTTTTTTTTTTTTTTGAAAGGAGAAAAAAAAAAAAATCACGAAACCTCCATTACGTATCACAGTTAATTAATTTATTTCAAGACTAGATTTTTTTTTTCTAATTTTTTATATCGTCTTTATGAAAAGAAAAAAGATTTTAATTCATTAAATATTCATTAAATATTCACTTCCTTTTGTTAAGAATTTGATGATTTGCAACAGTAAATTATAAGAGAAAAATAAATAATTAAAATAATGTTGCTCAGGAATTACAATTTTTCTCGCAATGAAACTGAAACTAAAAATGATATTTTTTATATAAAAAAAAAAATCTATTTATTTTAACAGCGTTTCTTTTATTTATCCGTGACTTTTTCTTCAGTTTTAAAAAATCTACGTTTTTTTTATGAATTGAGCTTTCAAAAAGTCTTATTATGGAAGCATTATTGTTTCGTTTAAATTTTAAGACGAAACGACAATAAATTTAAAAACGAAAAACTCATTACAATACTTTAGTTATTTTTTATTTTACATATATATTCTCTTCTTAAACACACACACACACATATATATAGCGTGTGTGTGAGAGAGAGAGAGAGAAAAGTCCGTAGCATAATGACTGATGAATTAAAAAAATAAAACATTCACATATATTTATTTTTAATGTCCTTCCTGGTCAATACCTTTCAATCACTAATCACATCAATTAGTCGAGTATTATACAGTGAAAATTTAACAAAACAAAATTAAAATGCTGATAAAATTCAGCTGCATTATTTATTACAGTAATAATAAATAATAATTATTATTGTAAATAATTAATGATAATAAGAAAGCACCAGTCTACAGATTTAATTCACACTCGGACATGCGCGTGAGCGCACACACACATATGAAATAGAATTAATAATAATAAATTCAGTTTTTTTTTCACAATCAAGTCACCCGCCAAAACTTAGGGTAATAATTCTATTTCATATTAATGTTCTACCTCATGATATTGAACACTATAATTACAAAAACGTCATCTTCTATATATATATATATATATATATATATATATATATATATATAATCAGGGCTGGGTTTAGATGAAGAGAGGCCCTAAGCTATTCCACTTGTGAAGCCACTCCAAATCCCCGATTCTTACGAGAGGGAAATGGAAAAGTGTTAATTAAATTAATTAAACAATTTGAGTAAAGAAAGCAGAGTGTGATCACGGGTGTTTAAAATTACTGAAGGGTTGTTTAGTGAGTTATGATGACAGGATGTGTAAGAAAGGCCGATGACAGTGTCAAAAAGTTTTACACCTTGCCTGGAGGCCTCCTAGATTTTTAGTCTTCAGCCTGCTAAACGTATAGGTAAATCCGGCACTGATTAACTATGAACATGGACACAATATGTTGACTGTGACTTTGAAAATAAAACATTCCAAATACATACATACAAGAATCTATTCCCAGTTAACTAAGTAATTCATTCTTGAGAATGGCTAAAGAAAGGTACCGAATGCGCTCGGAAAAATAAAACGTTTGAACAGTTTATGCATAATTTATCTAGGGAAAAGAAAAAAATATAAGATCACATGAGAAATTATATAAAAAAATTAAAGCACCTTGTCTGTCAGATTTAAAATGAAGCTTAAGAAGGTCGACATCAATCTGTCTCTCTCTAGGAGAGCCATATGGAGAGAGACTGGTGTCGATCTTCTCGTACACTTCCATTTTTCAGGGTATATAATCCTGGATGTAAAGTTGAATTATTAGACTAAAAAATCTCTTTTCTAAAAATCGTTAATGGCGTTATACTTAAAAACATTAAATCGCAAAACAGTTTTTTTCCCCTTCGAATTGAAATTTACACACGATTACATTTTTAAAAAATGCCAATATTTCTTTTTACTCCAATCTTAACAAAATTGTGCGTAAGTATGAAATGAACTGAGTTAAGAAAGTACGTGCTGGAATTTTTAAAAATAGCAATTCCTAATCCGTTATAAAATTTAAGACAAGTGTAAAAGAATTTCACATCTTAAACAGAAAGAACGTTGTAAGGACAAACAAAATTATTTTCGGGCTTAAAATCTGTCATTACTCATTAGTATACTTTTTTTCCTTTTTTTTTTTCTTCCATTATTTATTTTTGACACATTTTTAGTTAAATTAAAATTAAATCTAGGTACAGATTTGAAACAAAGAAAATAAAAAAATAAAGACTAAAATAAAACGTTCCGTTTTCAAAGGATGCTAAAAAGTTCTCGAACCGACTGACTTTCCAAAATCTGACCAAATGATTTTTTGTGTTTATCGGTCGGTGTCCGATAACTTTTCAGCTACCCTTCGTTTGGACGGATTTACCTTGTAGCTGACGTTTTTATCTACTACACACACCTAAAATTAAGTGTCTATCTTTTCTATTTTACCTACTATTACTATTGTACGCTTTCTCACCTGCTTTTAATAATTTCGGTCGTTTACCTGAAGAGATGTTAATAAAAGAGAAAAAAAGGGACAAAGAAAGGTTAGAACATCTGAATTATTTTAGTTAACATAAAGTTTAAAGTAAGAAGAAGAAAGAAAAAATATCACGAACAATTTTTCAATGAATGAATATTGAATAGCGTAAAAAATATATGGGTTTGGTTTCGTCTTTTTAAATTTTAAAGGTTAGATTTTAACGAGAAAATGGTAAGCCTAAGAATGAAATGAAATACTGAAAAAGCCATTACAGTGAGTGAATTATATTTGAATGTTAGTCGATTTCTTGAATGAAAGGAGCGGGACAATTTTTCAAGTCGGCTTGAATGAGAACTTAAAATCTACATAAACATTATAATGTTTATGTAGATTTTAAGTTCTCATTCAAGCCGACTATTCCGATGATTATTCTTTTGTCGAGAGAGAAAAGAGAAGAAAACGAAAAGAAAAGAGAAGAAAACGAAAAGAGAAGAGAAGAAAACGAAAAGAAAAGAGAAGAAAACGAAAAGAAAAGAGAAGAAAACGAAAAGAAAAGAGAAGAAAACGAAAAGAAAAGAGAAGAAAAGAAAAGAGAAGAAAACGAAAAGAAAAGAGAAGAAAACGAAAAGAAAAGAGAAGAAAACGAAAAGAAAAGAGAAGAAAACGAAAAGAAAAGAGAAGAAAACGAAAAAACTAAGAAAATGAGAAGACAAAAAAGAAGAAAACGAAAAAAATGAAGAGGAGAAAAAGAAAAGAAAATGAAGATATCGAAAACAAGAGAAGAGGAGAAAAGAATAGAATGAAGGGAAGAAAAGAATGAAGGGAAGAAAAGAAAAAAAGACGATTAAAAAAGACGATGAAAAGAGAAGAAAACGAAAAAAAAAATTGAACGAAGAAAAGAGAACGAAGTGAAGAGAAGAAAATGAAGAAAAGAATATTTAAAAAAAAAAGGCAGATAAGTGAGAGAGAGAGAGAGAGAAAGCAGAGATTATTATACAGTCGTGGTGTCAATCAAGCAAAAGTGTCACGTTATTGGCATTGTTGCTGCTGCAACTACAAGATTGTACGTAGTGCATGGCACGGTGCATATCCTGGAAAGAAACTTGAGCTAAAAGTGCAAAAAGATTTACGACAGAGCCATACTACAGATTCAAGAGATGTAGTTTTCTAACCAGCCTCTAGATTAGAAATCGTCAAATTGCAAAGCGAAAAAGGAAAGCATACAGAAATAAAAAAAAATAGAAATATTTCTTCTTATTCATGTATTTGAATCTGTACATCAAATTTCTGGTGGTTAGTGCTGAAGACTAAGCGACAACAAATCAATCAAATCTCCTGTTTTTATTTAGTGTTTTCAGTTCACAAACTCCAGTGCAACCGTAGTATCAATTTTCTTTTTTCTTTTTTGAAATTCCTCTAGTCTTGACGATGGTGATCATGATTTTCTTTTAAATTTTAAAGAGATTTAATAAATAAAAAAAAAAATTTCCGAATTTGACAGAGATGATGATGATCTATGTATGAAGAAGAACGCTGGGGAAAATGATTTTGGCCTACAATACTTGAAAACAGAAAAAATAAATTCTCGTTCTAGTGATACTACTAATGGAATGCAAGCAAAAAAAAAAAAACTCTCTAACCTATGCGATAAAACATGCAATTCAGTTGAAGATAACCGATAGACCTAGTTGTGCAATCGTTTTTTCTAATTAGCAGTGATCTCCAACAGAATGACATTTCTCTCTCTCTCTAAAAAAAAAAAAAAAAAAAAAAAAAAAAGGGTCTTTCGTTTTTTTGTCGTTTAGCACGAAGAGAGTTTAATTTTTTTTAGCTAATGTCATTGTTTGTTAATTATTTTTTTTATTATATGATGACATCTGAACGTTATTGCAATGTTACAGATACGTTGTATTTTAGATGGGGATATGTGACGTTTTTGGCGACATTTACTGTAAGGCTACGACCAACTATTTCCATGACCCCAAACTGACCGTTGTCACAACGTTATCGTAACTTTGCAAAACTTTCGTACTGGTCATATAACATGAGAATACTTTTTCTTCACTTAACAATATGTATTATTAAAAGTATAAAATTGATTTTCGTATTTTTTTAATTGAGAATCTCTAGTTCAGATGATGATTCTTATATCTTCCTGAAGCTACAAAAACGTTTTTACAATCTCAATGTAACATTGCAGATATGTTGAAAAACATCATTTTATTAACTGTGATGCTTTCCATTCTAAATGAATTTGGCAAAATTGATATATTTTTAGTTATTTTTGGTGTGTAACGTTATTATTCTTTTATTTCAAGGAAGGTAAAAATGCAACTCAAACTAAAAAAAAATATTTGTGCAGTTCAAGGAGAAGGCACTGTGAATGATCGAAATTGTCAAAAATGGTTTGTGAAGTTTCGTGTTCCACGTTCAGCGGAAGTTTATAAAATATTAAACCAATATATTAATTAAGAAATATGAACACTCACTATACAACACACATGATAGGCAACATATTCAAAATATCTAAATCAAGCGTCGAAAATCATTTGCATCAGCTTAGTTACATTAATCACTTTCATATCTGTCTTCCACATAAGTAAAACACAAAAAAAAATTACACTAATTTGGTTATGTTAGTCACTTTAATGAGTGGCTTCCACATCAGTTGAGCAAGGAGGAAAATGTCTACTAGACTGTTTCTGTGTGCGATTCGCTACTTTAACATTTAAAAAAAAGGTTCCTTTTTTTAAAAAAAAATATCACGAGTAACGAAGAGTGGTCAGTTTAGAACAACGTGAAACCCAGGGAATCATGAAGCAGGTGAAATAAGCCACACCCGTATCAAAGGCCGGTTTACCTACAAAAACGAAACTGTGCATATGCTGTGATTGGAAGAGAATTTTTTGCTATGTTCTCCTTCCGAAAATCCAAACTATCGATTCAAACGAATACTGCCCCCAATTAGCTTAATTCAAGGCAGATATTGATGAAAAGCATCTGCCTTAAAGAGAAAGGACATCGGAATAACGCTAGATTGCATGTTTCTTTGGTGACCAGGTAAAAATCGTTAGAGATTGTTTGCAATTTTTCATTCATTCACCATATACACCATAGACTGAAATTATATTACCATTTATTCTGGTCTTTATAGAATTACCTTAAATAAAAAAAAATTAAGTTCCATATAAAACTGCACTAACAGCAGTTTATTTGTCTTTCATTTTTTAGATGAGGCATAGTGGCTATGGGCGTTGATTAAAGACGCATTGCTCTCATCTCGTAGTTATGAGTTCAACCCCTGGATCAGGTAGTGAAATTATTTACACTTATTCAGTAGGAAAGAACAAGAACTGGTATCACAGGGACAGAATAGTTAACAGATATCAGCCAAAAGAATGGACACCTGAAGATGGACAGAGAGTACTTGGCTGAAACATTGTGTCCATAATATCTTGACTATCAATAGCTCAAATAAATTAAAGTATATTTGGCATTTTTTTTTTTTTTTTTGGTGGGAAGTTCCGCAAGAATGGAATTTTGAAATTGCTAGAAATATAGCAGAAGACAAAACTACATATTGACTATTTTATTCTATCAAGTTAGCATCGTAAATCACTAAAGAACTGTGTTAATACAGCGAAGGAACCTTTCGTCAACTCGATAGGAACAGACAGGCTTAACAAGAAATTGTGGTAGATGACAGGGGTAGGCACCCTAGGATCCATGCACGCCCAAAAGCCGATAAAATATTAATATAAAGTTCATATATTAGGGGACATAAGAATTGCTTCGGTTTCAGCTTGACGGTCCTGTTAATACAACTCAAACAATACAAGTGGTTCCTATATAACACTATGTGTAGGTGTTTATATAAACATATATACTAACACTGCTTAACAAGACAAATGTACTTGAAGCCTAGTGAACAGATGAAAATCAAACACAAAAATACCAAAATTTATTTCTTTCTCCCTATCTCATTTTCTGATGAAGCTTTTATTAAAGCTTCACCAGAAAAGGTGAATAAAAGTGTTAGATTTATAAATGTTTCCTGTTTGTTTATTATCCTATAATTCTGCCGATATTCCTATCAACATTTGATCCTAATTCACAGACATACACATATATATGTATAATTAATACAAATATAAAATTTGTCAGTTAGCTGATTGATGTTAGTTTCAGCATACCGACTCCACAGATTCGGAGACTAACCATCCAGCAATCGCTCTGTCCACTCATCAAGATATATATATATATATATATATATACACGCCCTGGAGAGTGGACAGAGTAATTCCCGTTCGGTCCATCTACGAAACTTATTAGTCGTGATGCTGAAGGTAACATCAATCAGCTGAGTGAGAAACCTTTTACTTTGTATTAATTATCAAGGACGGCTTTTATTTTTTTTTATTTTTTAATGACAAAAAGAATAACCGGAAGTACTCGGATATACAGAACATTGGAACAATCTTTACACACTTTATGTCAAGAAAAGAAAACACTTATTCGAACACATGAAAAATGAAATAAAAAACTTAACCGCAGTACCTTGTCAGTCGTCTCTAATGAAATTTATATATATATATATATATATAACACTTGCACATATATTAGAGGCGAGTTAAACTCCTCCTTCAGGTTTTAGCTTATTGTTTTGTTTAGTATTGATGTAGCTTGATATCTATAAAGGGTGAGGAATTTCGTTCTTACATTTCGTATGTAAATTCCATTTTGTGCTCGACTTTGTTCAGTTGATCAGGTCAAGTAAATCAGTATCACGAGGATATATAATTAGAGAATCATCAATATAACGAAAGTATGTTGATTGTTTGGGTAAAATGTTGTAGAAAGGACCAGATTCGAAATTGGGCATAATCATCAAATTCTACCTAAGAATATGTAGCTCAGGTTATTTACAATGAAAAAAAAATATATTATCCCGACTATTAATTTATTCACATCTATAATCGAAAAGAATCTATCTAAACTCAACATCAAAGTCGTTTCTACTACATCCAAAACAATATATATATATATATATATATATATATATATATATATATATATATATATTATATATATATTTATATAATATTTATATATATATATTATATATATAATATTTATATAATACATATATATTATATAAATATTATATATATATATATAATATATATATATATATATATATAATATTTATATATATATATATTATATATATATATATAATATTTATATATATATATATATTATATATATATAATATTTATATAATATATATATATATAAATATATATATAAATACATATTTATATTATATATATATATATATATATATATATATAAATACATATTTATATAATATATATATATATTTAAATACATATTTATATAATATATATATATTTAAATACATATTTATATAATATATATATATATTTAAATACATATTTATATATATAATTGCTCACACATAGAGAGAGCAATCAAGAGAACGGTGCATAAGTTTAAAAAAGATGGAACAGTAGATGGGAAAACTGGATCAGGAGGTCACAACAGAAAGAGGGATTATCATTTCAACTTAGAGCTAGAGAGATTAATTGGAAAAGACCCAATTCAATCCATAAGATGTTTGGCCTGTGAGAAAGGAGTTTCAGTTATGACAGTTGAAAGATCAGTGAAAAAAAGTTTTGAAAATGAAATCGTACGTGAAACGTGTGAGGCACATTGTTACTCCAGCACAGAAAGCTAGAAGGTTAGAGAGAGCGAAGACCATCTTGAATAAGTTTGAAATAGATTAATAATAATAATATATATATATATATATATATATATATATAACTTCAATCCTCCATGAGCTTTCGATCCTTAGCTATGATTAATTAATGATGAACATGTCATTTTCGTTTATGATCGATTTCATCACGATTCTTCTGTTAAGCTTGGAGTGTAATTATACATTCTTATTAGTCAAAGTAGAGTCCAATAGTGTTATAAAAACCTCGGATAATTCCAGTAAGATATCTTTAATCATTTCTAAGATATAACAGTTCAAAGCTTAATCTAACAAATGGACAATTTCGCTTTTATTTTGCTGTTCGACCCGGTGTGCGTATGTATGTATATATATATATATATATATATATATAAAAACACTTGTTAATATGATATATATATATATATATATATATATATATATATATATATATATATCATATTAACAAGTGTTTTTATATATATATATATATATATATATATATATATAACACCTGTGCATATATATAACCCATAGCATATATGATATACAAATCTATATATTCGAGTAATAGGGGATAAGTTAATGGGGGAAAATAAACTCTTGTTACGCGTTTCGCCTATTCCTTTTACTATTTTGTTATTCAATTACCCACAAAAATATAGAAGGAGATGCTGAAAAATTTCGGCTATCAAATGAATAACTAAATAAATAAACGTTCGATATCTTGTGAAGTGTGAAGATACATTGATAGTATTAAAATGTTGACAAACAGATAATGCACCGAGATCGCGAGGTAGATAATGTAATGAGGAGATATATACGAAAATAATGAACCGAGATATACAGATATGTATCATAATAAACAAATAAAAATAAAACAAATAAAAACTAGTGTCCACGGAAGTGAAAAAAGAATAGAATAAAAAAAAAAAAATTAGTTCGTCGTCGTCTTTTCCACATCTCATCTACAAGTCAACAGCAGCAGTAGCGGCCATTATTTAAATAATGGCTTTCTGAAATTAACAAGTATATCAGCAAAATCTTTGAATTTGTTTTTCCAAATGTAAATTTTTACTTTATTTGAAGAAAGAAATATTTTAAAATAAAGAGCAAATTTTAGTATCTCTTTTATAAATACTGTCGAATTAAATTATTATAGTTATAATTATTTATTATTATTAATTTATTCATTTAAAAAAATAAGCTAAGAAGACCTCTGAATATTTTTGGATTTTACGAGTATACAAATCGTGAAGAGTTACCTCTCCTATGACAATCCCCTGCAATCCGAAATCCGACCCTTCCATCTTGTAAAAGAACCGAATTATCCAATAAGCTACGACATCTGCTCTGCCCTGCCCTTCCGAAATATCAATGGAGCCGTTTTTAGAATTAAGTCTACATTTTATTCGAGTCATTATATATATATATATATATATATATAAGGTTGGTGCAAAAATAATATCGTTTTTTGATGTATTTGTTAACGTCAAAAAACGATATTATTTTTGCACCAACCTTATATATAAAGTGGTTTGTTTTTCATTACATTATATATATATATATATGTGTGTGTGTGTGTATGTATGTATGTTCATGTACAAAAATACATAGACATTCATTCAATAGATATGAAAATGTTAGCGTGCGTGTGCGTGCTGGTATGAAATCTCATACAGGTAAATTTTAAATGAATAGTTACTGAAAAATTTTCTTCCCTTCTTAAAAATAAATATATAGGTATCTAATATATTTTTTATCTCTTCCATTTTGATTTTTAACGTCTTTCAAATCGGGTTTGAAATTTTTGTCATATCATATTCAAAACATGTTCTAAGATGAAAGCAGTCACATCATTTCGCCTAAATTTATTGATATGTGTACATTTTGACACTTTGATGATGATGATGATGATGATGATGATGATAGTAATAATTATTAGTATTACTTTGATGATGATAAGAGCAATAATTATTATTATTACTATTATTAAATGATCCCCCCCACCATCACCACCACCACCTACTCAATGACTCTCAAAAGGAAAATGAATAATGTGTCTGTTCTTCCTTCTGGAAAATGTACATGAGAACAATGAAATTAGTATTATTATATTTAGTTGAGATATCTTGACGACGAGCAACATATAATCTTTGTCAGGAAAAATTCTTGCGCACGCGCAATTAGGCGTATGTGAAAGTATCCAGCGTTTTTATTAAAAAAAAAAAAAAAAAAAAAAGATAAATAAATGGATTTAGGTCCTTTTACAATTTTTTATATGAAATTTTTACACACTTATAATGAATAAAGACAAAAGGAAAAACTATTCTTTACCGACGTTTTGTCCTTTTGGCTTTATTCATAGTCTTTTTACAGATTTATTTTTATATCTGAATACACCCACAGACACGTATGTATGTATGTATGTATGTATGTAGTTTGAATATGTCTACACAACATGATACTCACATTATAGATCAATGATTCGCAACGTGAGGCGCATGTCCCACCGGTGGAGCATGGTAATATTTTGGTGGGGCATGCGTGGGATGTGCACCCTTAGGCTTACTATACCAACAGAATAAGGGGACAATTCGAGAATGAGTTATTAACAGTGAATTGTTTTCTAGTGAATCTGAGTGACTAGTGAGAGTGTTTAACAATGTTAATGTGTGTTAAAAAATATTTTGTGTGTATGTATGTACATGTGTAGTTGACGTACATGTAAGAATTAAAATATTACAGGGGGCACCAAAATTTTAGAAATACCAAAGTGGGACATGGCCTAAAATCAGTTGGGAACCACTGTTATAGAGATTTTATATTTCACGCATATACAGATTTTTATGTTTTCTGTTTTGTTTTTTAGATGAGCAATTTAAGGTTTTTAACTATATTCGGCCTGTTTAATTTTTGCATACTAATTAGTTAGGCCTACTTCATTTGATTTTTTGCTTAGGTCTCATAGAAATGAAAGACAGGCAATGAAACGAAAAGAATTGATAGAATTCTCGAATACAGTACGAAATAACGTATTTAGTAACTCATTTTATTTAATTTTAATTTTTTTTTTGTTGTTGTTGCTTAAAGCCACATTGACGTCAGTGGAGAGTTGCTTAAGATTTAGTCCAATCTTATAACCGAGTATCCTATAAAATCCTATTGTATATTTTGTATAAATTTATACGCATTGGTATATACATCAATGCTTATAAATGCATACAAAATGTAGAATATTATAAGGAAAATTAACGCATAAATTATATTTATATATAAGGAAGGTGAAAAATTCTTTCCACTTTGTGATTTTCCTGAGATTGCTCTGGTATATTAAAATGTACATATCATTTTCTACCACACACACACACACACACATATATATATATATATATATATATATATATATATATATATGTATGTGTGTGTGTGTGTGTGTGCCTGAAGTGTAAATGAACTCATTCCTTTTTCACCGTCTATCTAGGCACTAAATTTATTCTTTTCACAAAAAATATCCGAATAGGCGGTAAAAAGCCCCACAAAATCTTGGACGTCGTAAAATTTCGATTTATCGCTTTTTTTTTTTTTTAGGAATAAGATCGACAGTCATTACTTTTTATTTTTTAAATCCAACAAAAAATAAACAAAATAAGCATAAATAAACATAAATAAAAATTAAAATAAATAAAAACAAAACAGTGAATTTTTATTCTCATTATCCTTCATGATATTCATTGGGAAAATTGCGAAATCGTCTGCAAAAATTCCTGCTGACATCTCTGTTAACGGATTAACATTTTATACATGAATCCTATTATTTTCACGCTCTCGTTTGCAATAGAAAGAGAGAAAAAGAAATGTTAAATTAGCAACGAGAATATTTATACAGAGCCAAGAATAATTATTCTTTTTTTAGTATTGGTTAAAAATCCTATAATCTATTCCTAATCAGTCACAAAAATAATGATAAAAAAAAACAACTTATTCTAAAGTGCAGATAGTCAAGCAATGAACAGATTAAGATATTCACATACGTATATAAATAGACATCGATATAATTCATATGCAGAATTACTAAGTTCAGTTTTGTTTCGCACAACAGCAGTAGGACACACGTTAGGTTCGAACTCCCGACATTAGAGAGTCGGTCCACGAGACTGACTTATTATTAATATTAACTATCGTAATACGGTCATAAGTACTCAGAAATATTTTATATCACAAGCAAACTGAGTAAAATAAATAAAATACTAAAAAAAAAAAAAAAAAAAAAAAAAAGCCAAACAGTGATTTTCTCGGGAAAGGAATGGCTTGTAAATTTTAATTGTTTTCATTTAATCACCACAGAGAACCTTTGCTGCATGTATGGATGATGCTAACTTCCAGGAGAACAACTCCTTGCGTCTTATTGGGCACACGGTTTCCATTGACAGGAATTGGAGTGATTATAGTGAATCAATTGCTAAGTCCACTGCTAGGAATGTCGGTTTACTGTATCGTGTCAGACAATTTTTTCTCGACAGAATCCTTATTACACATTTATAAATCTACCATTCCTGCGTGTATGGAACTCTTCTGCCATATTTGGTCTGGTGCTCCAACTTTATATCTCGAGATTCTTGACAAAATTCAAAGAAAGGTTTATAATGTAATCAATCCTGACCTGACATCCCAACTTCAGTTACTTTCTCACCATTATGACATGGCTTCCCTTTGTCTTTTCTACAAATATTTTCATGACAACTGTTCCGATGAGCTGTTCTCCTTAGAGCTTCGACTGCATTAATTTAAATCTGCTTGCAGATTGGAAACTAGTTCTCACCGTTTTACTGTTGAACGAATTAGATGCAACCGTTTCTTCTATTCTAACAGTTTCTTTTCTCGCTCATGGAACT
The DNA here is from genome assembly GCA_963932145.1 of Acanthosepion lycidas. Lineage (NCBI taxonomy): Eukaryota > Metazoa > Mollusca > Cephalopoda > Sepiida > Sepiidae > Acanthosepion > Acanthosepion lycidas. The sequence goes on from OZ010602.1 coordinate 27,874,644, forward strand.
CCCTTCCATTTCCTTGCTTCCCTATTACCTATGATCTTCAAAAATTTAAATGCAATGTCAATCGCCATCTTCTGTTTTCCTGAATCCTCTTCCTTTATTATCGTTTCATTTCACTAGTAGTCTTCTCATTCACTGTCTCTCATTTGGAACCCGCTGCGTCCGAGTGGCATTATCGCCTTGCTTAAAAGGCTAAATGATTAAAAACAAAATTGAAACACCATTTGTTAAATGGTTCATTAAAAAATGTTTCATGTTCGCCAGAATTATATTTATTTAATAAATAAATAACGTCATTTCGAAATGACGTCGATATAAATAATACACATGATACTGATCATTTTCATTTTTATGGGTATTCTTTAACTTTTCATAAATTTTCTCCAACCAAAAGCTCAAAATAAAATGAATCAACATAATAATTAAACACTAATGACTATCGCTCTCTCCCACACACATGCACATACATATATAATAAATCTGAATATCAGTGTGTCACACTTTTCCACCTTTACTCCTAGAAGCCGTAACCCAACATATCATACTATTTTGGAATCAGGCTGATTCCGTGAGCAAATTAAAAACATTCCGGGCCCGATCTGGATCCGCAATCCTGAAATTTTGGATTCCCAAGTTTTCATTACTGCGTTTTTTTGTTTTGTTCGGATTCCATCATCTTGGCGTTTACTGATAAAAACAATTAAAGGGACACAACTCTCTTACTTTCAATAGCTCATGTTCAAATGAAAAAAAAAAAGAATGTTCCCAAATAATTGGCCGGGTTTTCAACTTTACTCCTACAGGCCGTAGCACAACATATCATACCATTTTGGAATTAGGCTAACTCCGTGAGCAAATTAAAAACATTCCAGGCTGGATCCAGACCAACAATCTTGAAATTTTGGATTCCAAAGTTTTCATTACGATTGTTTTCGGCTATTTTTTTACGTGTTTTTTTTTTTTGCGACGAATTTTTTTGTACGATAACAATTCTTATAACTTGGGAATAAAATGGAGATTGATTGCGAAATCCAGCGAAAGTCACCCATGAAATAAAAATAATTGTTTGTACGGAAGGTAAGGACCTACATATATTAATTTGTCTTAATATTCAAATGCAACAATACATTTTGAGTTCTGTAGTTTATTGTTGCCTATCGCATCTACTCCACCCTACCTATTGTGATGAAGGACCTATCAAGAGTCCTCCGCAGGAACTACCTTAAATAAATAAACTAATTATATATATATATATATATATATATATATATATATATATATCGATTGTAGTTGAAATCATCGAGTCTATACGAACGACACTTTACTTAGCTGCATAGAATATGCTTTGTCAGGGCTACATATAGTTGTGAATTCCGAGCTATCCTCCTAGGCCGGTTGCCACCTAAGGCTATAGAACCTAGTTTGGGCCCACTATTTATCCATAGCTGGGGAGAGAAGAGTTGGATTCATACCTTGCCCAAGGGTATCACCACGTAAGTGAATGTAATGAACTCGACTGGAATTCGAACTCTGTTTTCCGAGTTCTCAATACGAGACGCAATCCATAACACTACCGTATATTTTATGTTTCATTTAAAAGAGCATTAAAATCCCCCCACTCCGCTTGCGTCTTGTACCTCGATTGATTGGGTTGGAATACAGGACTCACCTAAACACTCATGTTTGACACTCGAATCCTCTGATAATCACTAGAATGAAACATAAAGGATTAAATTAGAATTACAAATCAAAATAATGACTCTTTTGATGACCCCATAAATGATTAAAAATCAAAATAAATGCTATCTCACTTTACATCGTAAAGTTTGACTGGAGTGTGTCATAAGTAATGTTAATGCTGGGTTGCGATAATAGTTTCAACTCTTACATCATCTCACCCAACTGACCCCACAGATCACATGTGTACCATTAAGTGAATAATAGTTTTCCTTCTAGAATATTCCTTCTCAAAATATAGCTACCTATTATAAGATAGACATCAAGGCTATAAAAAAAAGGGTTTAATTCCAAAGCAAATTTTTATACATATATATTTTTCGTAAATTTCAGTAAATGTCGGATTTAAATTCGGTGAGGCCATTAAGCCATATAAAGTCATTCGTTAAAAAATTAAGTCAGAATTTTAGAAGCTCTCTCAACCCAACAGGAAAAAAAATTAAAAAATCATATTTTTTAAAACCCGCTCCAGATCG
>OZ010602.1:27879353-27889353 GCA_963932145.1 Acanthosepion lycidas
TGTTCAGTTGTAAGTGAGAAATGAACTCTCATCGAAGACCCCGAATGGCGCACATAGTTACTTAGCGAAAAAAAGAGGATTTTTTTTTCTTAGTTATTTTTTTTTTTTTTTTTAATTATCTCGACTAATCTCAGCATATTTTAAAAATACTGCATGATTAAATGAATGATTTTTGTAATTAAATAACTCCATCGGTTTTCATTAAAAAAACAAAAACCATCTGATCGTCTAAAAAAACAATGCTTTCTGATAATATATTTACGGTTACAAAAAGTATTTTAAGCATATTTATCAATAATACGTTTAAATTAAAAGTGAACCTGATAAATAAGTTATCTATAAATTTTATCTTATGATTATTTTGTAAGACATATTGGTGATAATATAATTCGTCCAATATTTTAAATTAAACATTTCCAATCTTTTTTTCCTGATTGAATTTTAAATACAAGGAATCTTCATCATACACTGATTTATTTGAACCGATGTCCTGATCTTGGTTGTTATATTCTCGTCATAATATTTCGACCGCTTCACATTTTTTTTTATTAAGTTCTCCCTTCCTATTTTCTTCATTGTCGTCATTTTTGATTTCATCAATAAAAATGATATTTTAATAAATATCTCGATAGAAACGTTAAAAGTTCAGAAATACTTTCCTTAAATTTGATAAATAATCCATAGGACATTTCTGTTTTTATTCTTTTTATCTCATTCAGATTAGTAGTTTATTATTTTTGGTATTTCAGAGTTTCCTCATTAAAGTTATCCTGTGGAGAATTAAATTATCACAAATTCTACTTTCCTATTGGCTGAAAGAATAAAATAAAATAAAGGCATCAGAATATGATTCCCGGGCAACCGCTATAATTCCTTTAAAGTCAACCTGCCTCGACTAATCGAAACTTCACGAATAGATCCCCCACCCCCCAATCATTATTACTTTATCCTTGCCTTTATTTATCTGGCACATTTGTCGGGAGACAGAACTAATTCCAAACCGGAACCTCAAAAAGGTAATTTGCAGTTCAAGCCCCGCGCTCAGTTTCTATTAGGTTGGTGCAAAAATAATGACGTAATAATGTCGTTTTTTGACTTATTTTTTAACGTCAAAAAACGACATTATTACGTCATTGTTTTTGCACCAACCTAATAATAAAAATTTCTCGAATAGTTCCATTTAGGTGTAAATGTACATGCTTAATTCGAAATTAACAAAAAAAAAATTGCTAAAATCTACTGTTTTGGACAATAAAAGTTCGGACTCATTTGCATCGCGGTGGGAAAAGTTGAAATTAATTCTGCATCCCCATTTATCATGTCAGAAGTGGACGAGATGAAATGAAATTAGATGGAAAAGACTTTAATTCTCATGTCTGAAATCATTTTATCTTAAAGCCTGGTTACAGCACGAGTTTGCTACCGTGTATTTCCTGCCATATTAAGCGCTAAAATACACCCTTCAAAAGGCACATTGCATCTGATAGCCCGGGTATTTCAGTTATGGACACTACAGTAACAGCTAGAGATCCTTGTTTAGCACAATCGATACCCAATGATACAAGAATAAAATATGTACGAATAGAAATGATTAAATTAGGATTACGAATCAAAATTATACATAAATAAACAATGAGGTCAACATCCAATAGTGACAGTCTGTTTCATGCTTAAACGCGCTCTTCAAGCTGCTCTGGATGTTGACATAAATGTCCACTTTTATATTTACATACGCTCTATCCCTATTATTCAGTACTTTAACCCATAAATATAGCTTAACTTAAATATATATATATATATATATAAGGGTGTTCCAATAACTTGAACCGATTTTAAATGTGAATTAAGTTTAAGCGTCTAATGATTTATTTCGATTTCTTTCAGATTTAACAACTTAAGTCTTTGGCAATTTCAATTTGAATTAAATGCTATGAATGTCGAAGATTTGTGGTTCCAACAGGACGGCATCACATGCCACACAGCCAATGCAACAATGGCTTTATTGAATGAGAAGCCCCCAGTTCACATCATCTCTCGAAACAGCAAAGTCAATTGGCTACCACGATCGTGTGACATAACACCTTTAGATGTCTTCCTTTGGGGTCATTTCAAAAATAAGGTCTATGCCAACAAGCCGACAACAATTCAACAGCTGAAGGGTGAGATAATAAGGCATATTGGTGAGATCGAGGAGCAACTATGCAGAGACGTCATCAAAAACTTTGACCATCGAGTGGAGGTGTGCCGCCGAAGCCTTGGCGGACATTTAGGTGATGTTATTTTTCACACATAATTGCCATGACTTAAATAATATGATCCAATAGAGAAATAAGTAAATTTTCAACAATAACACTGATTTATTTACTGCCGACTTTGATCAGTCGTAATGAAACACCCTTTATATATATATATATATATATATATATGTGTGTGTGTGTGTGTGTGTGTGTGTGCGCGCGCGCGCCATTCGCATATAGTACTGTTTCGCTGTATCACAGCTCCTCAGTGCGACTGGACATCCGAATGTCTCAAGCCAGGATCGAAACCCGACCGATTTGGTGTCAGTCGGAGTTTCTAAGCCATCATCACTCGGCTGACATGAACTGGAAAGACTATATTGAATCCATTACTAGGTCAGCTGCCAAGAAAGTTGCTTCAGTGTGTCGTAGGAGACAATTTTTGTCTCCGGAATCTATCTTGCATATATATAAGTCTACCATTCGTCCATGCTGAGAATATTGCTGCCATTTATGGTCCAGTGCCCTTGCTATTTACCTGGAGCTCCTTGAAAAACTCCAAAGAAGAATCAGCAATATTATTGGTCTTGATCTGGCGTCTCGGCTTCAGTCACTTGCCCACCGCCGTAAGGTTGCTTCTCTGTGTCTTTTTTATAAACACTTTCATGGTAATTGTTCGGATAAGCTCTCCGTTATGGTACCTAGACTTTATGAATTTAAACGCAGTACTAGACTGGCGTCGAGACCTCGTCATTTTACAGTTGAGTTGGTTAGATGTAACCGTAAGTTCTATGCTAACAGTTTCTTTTCTTGCACTTCTCGCTTGTGGAACTCCGGTTCCATTTTTTTTTTCCAGCCAACTTTAATCTGCAAAAATGTAAACGCAATGTCAATTGCTGTCTACTGTTTTCCTCTTCCTACTCATTACTAATTTTTCTGTTCCTAGTTCCTCCACACACTGTAACCCTTTGCATCTTAGTGGCTATACTGCCTTGCTTGCAATTAAAAAAGAAAAACTATATATAAATATTTAAGCAGAAACAATAAAAATGAACTAAAGTCATAATTTCAATGACCAAAAATCAGAATTTGGGAGAGGAAAGGAAGAGTTAAGAAAAGATGTGACCCGTGTTTTAAAGTGCGGGTAAAAAATGTTGAATAACATGTACACTTCGTTGTATATGGTCGCTCTGTCTGGTTGGGCGGAGAACTTTTCAACTGCCTGTCGTATAAGTATGAATGAATGATCGATTGAACATTACTGGTATTTTCCTAAATATCAATTGCTAAATTATACGTTCGTGTTATACAGAGGTAAATAAACTTTAGGATGGAAACTACAATCTGAATATGTCTGAGAAAAGAAGCTGTTGAAATGTTATAAATTTCTTTTATCAAGAGATTTTCCGTTTTTAAGTTTATCATTGCAAAACTAATTTTTTAAATGATAGATTTTTGTTAAACCAGACTGTGTAGACATATTTTGCTAAGACACTGTCATGTCAAGTTAGGAAAAGTCGCATCAGAGAAATAAAAGACATTACAATTGGAGGAAGAACACAAGGAAATCGCTTAAAGTTGTTTCTTAGCGTTAGATGACACTACAGATTCTGTTTATATTTAAATCATTATTTTTATTACCATTTCTGAAATGAGGCCGGTTTATTATATTTTGATTCGCTCAGACGAATTCCCAGGCTTCTGTTGTCTTTATCAACATGTTTCAGCTTCTAGATTCTCCGGTCTTCTTTCTGTCTGAATTTCTAAGACGGGCTGGGTTTTTTTTTTAATTTTTTGTGCATTATCAACAAAATTACGTCAAAATACTTTGTGTCGCTAATGAATCAGGAGAGCGAATCAAAGTTTTGACGTGTTTGTTCAGTAAATCTTACCCATGTGTGTGTGTGTGTGTGTATATATATATATATATATATATATATATATATATATATATATATATATATATATATATACATACATACATACATACATACATACATACACAAGATGAAAGTACTGAACATTTTCGACCCGATTCATTTCCACGGCACTCTCTCGTTCTTCGAACACTGTCAGTGGAATAAATTTTTCTTTATTATTTATTTATTTATTTGCATTCCGGTAGACCTAATACATACAGTTTAGAATAATAAAAAAAAATTTTAAATTAAAAAAAACGGGATGTCTATCCACTAAAAAAAATAACGGTGGAGTAATGGATAGCGGCTCGGATTGAGGGATCAGAGAGCCGAGATCGAATTACAGTCGAATCCATTACATTCACTTAAGGTGTGCATCCTCTTCTTCTCCCTCCAGCTATGGGTAAACAGCAGAACAGACTTGGTTCTATAGCCTTGGATGGCAAGTGGTCTAGGAGAAGGACAACTCTGAATTCAAAACCTGCGGAGGCTCGTTTGGGGACCTTGAGGAAGATGGTGCACCAGGTCTCTGTATTCGGCCCTTCAAAAAGTGTGGACGGTCCTGCACGAAACCTTCACCACTATAATCAAATCTCATGTGCTGTTGTCGGTTTCCTAGGGACTGATTTGCTTGACCCTCATACGCCGAATTCGACGTGAGAGTCGACTACTATATATATATATATATATATATATATATATATATATATATACACATACACGTTTCATCAAAAACGACTAACAAGGTACAGCGCTTAAGTCTTTAATTGTTCTTGTGTTCTCATAATTTTCTTTTTTTCTGGACATAAATGTCCGAATGTTCTGTATGCCCCAGCGCTTTCGGATATACTTTTAGCCATTATCACGGATGATTTTATTTTTACTTTTAACTGACTGTATGGAATGTTTTATGTATGTATCTAGAGTTAAAGGAATGTTTTATTTTTCAAACACGGTCAGCACATTATAATTCTAGATACATTCATAAAAAAAAAAAAAAAAAAAATCAAAGAGCGATTGCTGCCCAAATATAAAATATAACTCATGCCCATTGATCACTAGCTTTATGAGCAGTGCCAGTGCAAGGGTCTCGTGTCCCCCAATTTGATACGAGGCACCCATTCTACTATATCTTAATTTTCATAAGGTAGTATTCATATAAAATACAAATTTTATCGTAACCTAATTATGTACAATAATATATTACATGTAATATAGAACAATTTGAGCAGAAAAATTGAAAATAAATACAATTTATCTAAATACAAATTAGAGACATATAATAAATCATTCCATCTTAAATAAATCAACAATGTTTTGCGGTAATTTTTAACATCAACTTGTAATTTTTCTTGTTAAAAAATATGAATATGTTAAAACATTCAACCTTACCTATAAAAAAATAATGAATTTTATATAGTGCTTTTTTCGAGACTTAGCAAGAGCAAAACAAATTCGCGGGTTCTGGAAAAAAATAAACAGAATAACGTTGTGCTTAGTTTAATTTGCAATGTATATAAATGTAAGTAGAAAAAAAAGTTAATAAAATAGTAAGTCACAAAGCACTGCCCAATCGAGGGGTTCGTAGGTAGTACGCACCGGCCCTGTTTATGAGTCAATCTGTCAATAGGCTCCGTGCTATCTACTCGTGTTCAATTACTGGACAAGATTGTGTGATGTTGTGCTAGAACAAATCTGCTATCTTTACGAATATATTTACAAATATGAGTAGCAAAGTGCATGCATCGAATTTGCTACTAGGAGTCCCGAAATGTTTTTTTTAAGTTTCTTGACGAATTTTCTTTAGGCCGAACACAGCTTTTGAGTGGAATGCACATTTGAAGACCGATTGGGTGTCGGTTCAAGATGTGGAGCGTTCAGAACAATAATTCACCACCAAAATCCAGGAAATGTGGAAAACAAAATAAAAACACGAGACTGGAATCATTTATGGAATCATAAAGGAGATAATCACAGAAATCCTGGACATACACTGCGGTTGCTATGAAGTGTGTATCCCGACTCTTGACACTCAATGAGACATGCAAAAGTTTCTCTGATAACTGTATGCGTTCTTTAAGGGACTATTTTGTAGGGGACAAGTTCGTAGATATATAAACCCTTATTGGTTTATTTGATACAGACCTTTGTTGGGCTACTTCATTTCGAAATATTATTTTTATTTTAATTTTACTTTAATCTATCAGCAAACATTGGTCGTCCATCCCGAGTCTGTAAGCATCCACCAAGTAGGTGGCCTCTTGGTGGGCATCCCCTCTGAGAAGATGCAATCGGCTTATTCTAGGCCCCGCCAATCAGAACAGTCAAAGGGAATGATGGCCAAATTTAAATAATCTATAAAGTATATTATTCATTAGAGTAAAGGAGTAATTTTTAAAGGCCTACTTTCGGGTCCGTATCCGGCTATTTAAATATTGATTTTTTTCCCCAACCTACCCACTGTTATTCCTACCCCCCTCCCCATTTATTTTATTTTCTACTTGTTTCAATCTTTGTTTATTCCAACCTCCTCTCCATATTTTTTAAAATAAATTTTGAATTAATTTTCCAATCTATCCTTTTATTTCAACTTAACCTTCTATTCCGAACTTAAGGATAACCTGAAAAATTTTCATTACCACCGGAATAAAATACTCCATCCACAAAAATTGTACAGCAGGATTCAGTTATGTGAATTTTCCACCCTCCAGAGTTCAGCTCTTTATAGGATTGGATTAGACCAATTTTCGTACCAGGTCACAATCACTGTTTATTTAACAAGAACTGAACCCAATGCAACTGAGCGGCAATCCATCACGTGATTCACTGCATTTTTTTTTAATAGAATTTGAATAATTCTGTAAAAATACAAGTTAGTTATCAAAATTTTAACTATAGACGAAATTTTTGTCGTTTGGATTTGAGAATTATTCGTCTTGTAATGATGGTAAGTGAAAACAATGTAAACTAAGTAAGGGATACCGGCTAAATTTCCTTAAAGTGAATACTGGAGTTGAGGGACGCACCAACCGAAATGAAATGATTGCAACAACAACAAAAATAGAGGGTACAGTTCTGAATAATTAACGTCAAACATCTGCCATTCATTAGTGAACATTTTCAGTGATCTGCTGTGGACGTCTTCGGGAACTGTGAAAGCTAGGACGTTCGTTTCATCTAAACTATTTCCGAATTAAAATCAACGTCATGCCCTTTGTAAGTGCAAGATTAAAAGTCAGAATTTTCAGATGGAATCATTTACTACAAGGAGTGACTAGGTGACCTCCTATACATTGGACCAATGCTGTATGAAATAGATTTTCCGGGTAAAGATATTGCTCGTGGAATGAGGAAGTTCGATGCGGAATAAGGAAGACAAAAATTAATAAAATTCATAGAGCTACAATATATTGGTTGATCAAGCCGGGCAATTAAACAATAATTAATAAAATAAAAGTGAACTGTTGCATTTGTGAAAAAGGCCGATAGATGCATATGTTTATCAGATAAACGCCTAACCATTAAAATATGAGTTTATAAGAAATATTATAAATTATTGCGCAAGGAACAAACATCAAATCGAAAAAGAGACCCTTGGGCAAAAGTCGATACATGATGTAGTGAGAATTGAACATTTTAATTAAACAATGATAACAAGTAATGGTAATAAACAAGATACACTATCTCAAATACACATGTTGATTTTTTTTAATGCGTTTTAGTTGAATGTTATTTTTATTCTTTAATATACATCTTTTAATTAACAAATTTGTTAATTAGTCTTGACGAATATTTTTCTTTTCATATTTTTTTAAAATGCTTTTTACAGTGTGGATTAAAGTTGGACGATGTAGAGAGCAGCTGAAATGTTACAGGCGAAAAGCCTGCTTTATTCTCGTAGACGAAATTGTTCAAATGTCGTCTATGAATGACGAGCCCCTGAACTGTAAGATAAGACTTCGAGCCTCGCTTTAGGCGATGTCCCCATTTCGAATTCACGCTAATCTATCGGACGAAGAAAAAAATCAGCTAGGAGAGTTGTGATTTAAAACATCTCTTCTCAACCTGTGGAACTCACTTCCACCATCTTGCTTTCCTGTCGATTTTTCTTTTATGTGCAATGTCCTTTCAGGACGTAGGCGATCATGGCCCTCCACATTCTCTTGTCCCTTGTAGCTCATAATAAGTTTAGTATTTTTGTTATTCCTCCCAAGCCCCGTTCAGCGATACATTTGCTCAATCCCATTAAGTATGTCACACGTTGCTTTCGCCCTGTCCCTATTTTCCTCTATCCGTCCTGAGAGTATCTAATTTTCCAAGCCCTTCTTCCTCATTAAGTGTCCCAGAAATTTCAACTGTCTTTTTCCTGATGTTAAGTATAAGTTTCCTTTTTGTTTCCATTCTCTCCAAAACCTCGCCGTTGTTCATATGTTCGGTTCATGGTATCCTTAGCATCCTTCTGTAGAACCACATTTCTGCTGATTCGAGCCAATTCTTCATCTTTGAGGAGACGTCCAGCACTCGATGCCATACAGGACGACAGATATCACGTAACAGTTCAGTACTCTTTTCTTTGTTTCCAACGAACGACCTTCAAAAATTAAAATGCAATGTCAATCATTACGCACTGTTTCCGTGAATCTTTTATTTTATTTTATTTGTTTGTCCTTTTCTTCCCACTAACGTTTTCTCATTTTCTTGCATTCTCAGTAATACCTTATGTCTTAGTGGATTTAGCGCTTTGCTTGGGGGTGAAATGATTTTTAAAAATATATAAAGGAGTTTCATCGCTAACGTTTATTTATTTATTGCGCTAAACATGTCAAATAACGAAAACATAAATTATCGTCTTTTGGTGCTGAACGTGTTAACAAATTAACTGACTCGAAAATAACATTTGTTTAAAAACACTCAAGAATATGTGAACAAAAACAAGACATTACACTTCCGTCAAGATAACAAGATATTTTATTATTTAACCAGCTGTTAAATAGCAGAATAGTTTGGTACTCTTTTAGCATAAGTTCACAGTGAATAGAAGGCGGACAACTCTGAATTTAAAACTGTGGATAAGGCTCACCACTATCTTTCCAAAGACGTGATATTCGTTTACTTGTACCCGAGCGGCAATTTATTAGCGTGTTCCTATGTCACTCAATAATAATAAGTGGCTTAAGCTTGACTTTGAACAAAATAAGCCAAACTGAAAGTTTGCCAATATCATAAAAAGTATGGAGTAGATTCAAATTGTCGCTTCTGTATATACACTCTGGAGACCATTGGTCATCTAATATCTGGGGGATCTATCGAAGTACTAAATGAATTTAAAAATTGGTACAATAGGGTAGGATAATACTTTCATTGGCAGATATGCTAGCATTATAACCTACCAATAAGTCAAGCTACAGTAAATATTCCGACTAGTACCAGATTTTCTAGTCACTTGCGTGTCATTAATCATTTGAATATAACCCCCCACCGCCAAGGGTAGACATTGTACATGACTGTATACGAGTAAGAGTTGATGGGGAACACCATGGACGAGTCTCTAGAGGGCATTTTTATTCCGTCTTGAAGGATGAGGCAGCCGAGGCAACTTTGGAGTCATAATTCCATGAAGACCGTCTGAGCGGATTGTGTTACTCGACCTGAGGGTATTTATAACCTGTAAGGTTATCAGCTGATTTTATTAAAAAAAAAAAAAAAAAATTTCACTATATTGTGCACATCTGGCCGTGATTCATGTGATTGGTATACCTTTATTAGACTGGTTGTCAGGATGGGCATATCGGGCTTCGTATATTTGTACCCTAGCGTCACTTGGTTGAAGTGATTCTCTCTCTC
>OZ010602.1:27894353-27939353 GCA_963932145.1 Acanthosepion lycidas
AAAAAAAGCAATGAAACTTAGATATTATTTTTTGGGTGAATAATGAATTTTTATAAGAATTATTTTCATTTCTTTTAAATTTTAATTAAAGTATTAGGTTGGTGCAAAAATAATGACGTAATAATGTCGTTTTTTGACGTTAAAAAATACGTCAAAAAACGACATTATTACATCATTATTTTTGCACCAACCTAATAATTTATAAACTTTTATGAACCTGTATTAAATTGTAGCGGCCAAGTGGTATTGTTATTAAATTAAAATTGTATTTAATAATCACAAATGGAAAAGCTCACTACAATTCAACGACGCCCAATATTTTAGGAAGAATTTTTTGTATGCATAAACGTGTCGATTTTTTAAAATACGGACATTCATAGACAACATTATTAGGAAATAAGAGAGGTAGCCATAGTGAATTTAAAATTGATTGGTAATTTTCTAACATGTTCTCAATAAGAGCCTTCGTAAATAAGGCCAGATGACTAAAAATTCTATAAAATATTTAATTGCATAGGATATTTTCTTAAATTTTAAAAATTACTTGACAGTTAAAAAAATATATAAAAGCGTTCACATTGTAATCATTAAGTATTTTTTTAGTTATTCCTCCCTTACTTAAATTTCCTAAACATCAGGCGGTCAATAAATCACTTAACACATCAGAAAACACACCCTTCGTGTTAAAAAATACATTACTGCTATATTTTAAAGTAAATGTTTCAATTCCGATTAATTAAAATTTAAATCCGATAATGTTGTACAAATAAACTTTCAGAAAAGTATATTATTTTGTGACAGATCTTTTAATATGATTTCACTACTAACTAAAAAAAATCAAAAAAAAATCCAATCAATTTAAATTCGGTTTGAAATACATCAGTGCATTTTGCTTACTGAGAATATTAAATTTACTCTATTATCTTAGATTTAAAACTAAAATTAAAACACCAAGAAAGATTTTCTTTTTTTTTTTTAAATACATTTTAATCTTAGGTGTCGCTTTATTTATAGGTAGATAATTTTATGCTCATATATTTTAGATTATACACATACTTTTTTTTTCTGTTTCATAAGTAAATTCTGTCGTGTGTATTACGTTTAAATTATTTGTAAAATTAGTCAATATTGTTTTGCGGAGATATATGACTAAATCATTATCAATATGTTTAAGTAAAATATTTTGGAAAAGACCAGATTTAAGAAATTCAAACAAAAAAAAACAAAAACAAAAAAAAACAGTTTACAACTGTACTGTAATCTATCCTAACCATGCATCTCAACTTCAGTTACTTTCTCGCTGACATTAGGTGGCTTCCCTTTGTCTTTTCTACAAATATCTCAATGGCAATCGTTCTGCTGAGCTTTTCCGCTTCGTGCATACGACTGCATAAAATTAAGCGTTCTACTAGATTAACAACTAAGTCTCATTGCTTTACTGTTAAAAATAGATAGATGTAACCGGAACTCCTATTCCAATAGTTTGTTTTCTTGCACTACACGCCTGTGGAACTCCTTTCCAATTTTTTGCTTGCCTGTCACCTACAATCTTCAAAAATTTATATGCAACACCAATTTCTATCTTCTATCATCCTGAACTTTGTTCTTTTATTGTCTTTTCTACTCATTTCTCCTCACTGAAGTCTTCTAATTCTCTTTCACTTCCAGTATCCTAGTTACACTAACGCCTTGCTTTGGGGTAACTATATGTTGACATGACCATTCTATTAAAAAAAAATTTTTTTTTAATAATTTTTTTGGAAATAAAAAGGGGATTTGATATCTAATATACCCATGTCATATTTATTCATCTCAGTTTTCCGACAAAGTTGCTTGAATTTTTTTTATATGTGAAGGATTAATAATATATATAGATTCGAGAGCACTAGACACTTGCATCAGTACTATATATGTGTGTGTATGTGTGTGTGTAAATCTTGACCAGTTTGACATAGGGCCAACATTGCACATGTGATCTGGGCGCGTAACCAATTTTGTACCGGCCTATAAATACTAAGTTAATACCAGTCATAAAATCTATGAGATAAACATAACCATATTCTAACAAATGATCAACTATTGAACATTGAAAAGGGACATTTCAAAACATTGTTTCATTTGCGGCTGTTTTTACCCGAATACTTAGTGCAATTTATGATCGTTCGGTTGGAGCGCAAGTTTCAGGTGTCAAATATGGTCGTAGATGTCACTAACAAGTAAAGATAAAAAAAAATAATTTAGTTTAATTTATCGTAGCATATTTTTAGCCTATAAAGTTGGGCATAGACAATCCCTTTATTTGTGATTTTCAATGCATTTACACACACACACACACATATATATATATATATATATATATATATATATATATATATATATATATATATTCCTTTTCTTACGGATATAGGAAGGCTCAATTTTAAATATCTTTAAAAGAGCTTTTATAAATACACGTAAAAATACCATTATTTTTCTTATTTACTTACATATTTACAGCCTTGCAATCTATGTATGGATGAGACACTAAAACTTATAGAATTCAAAAACGTGAACGGACAATAGGAATTTTTTTAAAATATGCAGTGATAACAGCAAAAATGCCAATATGAGCACTGGTGAAAATTGAGGCTGAAGAGATTAGGTTTATAATACCCAGAAATTTATACACGGATGTCTTTAAGGACACATGGCACAGTAGATAAAGGCGTTAGTTAAATCCAGTAACAGGACCCAAAGAGTGTGAGTTCAATACCTGTTTAAGGCGGTGGAGAACTCGGAGAAGGTAATTAACAGGAGAAACTGATAACTGACATCCATTAGATATGGCACGTGGAACTAGAACAGTCTACCCCAGCGAGCGAAATAGAGGGTTCAGTTCGACATTCCAACTACCTGAAGAAACGTGATAAATATGGCAACATAATCCGAGCGATGTAAATAGGAATTAAATCATTCTGAACTGTCGTCATGTTGATGCATTCCTTTTGAAAAAATGTGCAAGTAATAAAAAAAAAAAATAAACGATAGATTTCGGGATCGTCTAAGATAAATAAAAGGCCATTTTGAAAAAATGTTAAGCATGAAACAAGCAGTAAATGGATAACTAAACAAAAATGACATTATATGTGTATATTAGACTATAAACTATGGTGGTTGAGAAAAGTTTCCGTGTGACACGTTTCGTTCTTTACGACTTCAACGAATTAAAGTAATGTTTATGTTGTCATAGAATTTCCTGAAAATTTTTTATCTCTCTCTCTCTCTCTCTCTCTCTATATATATATATATATATATATATATATATATATATATCGAGAGAGAGAGTTAGCAAATTTTAATTTATGCAGCGATGGCTGGCGTGTGTGTATGTGCATACTGTATAATGAATAAAGTAGTAAAGACTTTTGTTGCCGATGATGAGTGTTCGATACAAAGTAAAAAATAAATAAAAAAAATAGAATATTACCACAGAAAATTTGTAGTGTTATTTCTCTTCCACTGTAGCCTTGTACTAGACGAAGCAAAATGTACTATATATATATATATATATATATATATATATATATATATATATGTGCACACGAGGTCAATGCAACCATTTTGAAATCTCGAGAATTAGTTGCGCGTCTAGTTGGTACTTTACAACCAATCAGACGGAACCTTAAGACAACCTCCAAAGGAGATAGTCAATCGGCAATAAGATGTTGAGGGAATGTGTGTATTGTGCGAATATCGCAAAGGTCAGCGAAGTGTGTTTTGACTAAATGAACGCACCCCACAACTATGTCAGTCAACCACGCATGCTCGCAGGTTTCAGATTTGGACCAGTGCAAATTCTGGATTGAAATGTAAAGATTTCAGACTGTGGACGCGATTAATGATTAAAAAAAAAAAAAACGTGACGAAGCAACTGATAGCGATCTCGAAAGAGGAAATTGCAGACCGCTTTTAAAAATGGAAGGGAGGTGAGGATAATTGTGTGGGGGTTCCCAGGGTTTTATTTTGAAGGACACTAAGACTCCACTGCCCTAGGTAAGCTACTTTTTTCTTTAAATGGCTAGACACTGCCCGGACAGACCTCATAGATATCATTAGATGTGTCACTTTGCAGATTCATTGCCGTTCCGAAAGCGTTTATCGTCAGAGAGAAGCTATAATTACGAGGTTTAGAAGGTAATACTTCTCTATTCGCCTAACTCATTTCAGACATCGGATTCAGTGGACTTTGACTACTTAATCCTTTCTCACGGACGACGATTACTGGACGTCACTCAACAGTTAAGTTACATGGGATTCTGTTACCAATGAGAACTTTAGGTCAATGCAAATGAATCACGTGTCGAAAGAATCGACAGATTCAGTTATAATAATTGTGATCATCGCCAAGTCGTACAGATATATGCGTAATATATATATATATATATATATATATATGTGTGTGTGTGTGTGAACATCTACTATATCTATATTGATAAAATACATATAGACTTATTCTTTTTCTATATGTATTATAAAATACGTATAGATATTATTTTGATTTAATTATATAAAACAGATATTTAATCACTTTCTTATAATGGCTGGATACTCGTCTTTGGAGTAGACCTGTCTACTAGGCGAGCTAGTCACCGGTCCAAGCACATGTGAGTTTTTTCAACGCCAACCTGTGGTTTATACTACAACTATGCTGAGCAGTTTATGAGCTAAACGACATGATCTGCAGTGTATACCAAAAGCAAGAACTCTAAAACCCTCGGTCACGATGACATGTAACTTCGTGCCAATACAACTATTGGCAGCTTCTGAACAGTTTCATCTAGCCCAATGCTTCGTAGACATTTTCCATTCATGACCCCACTTTTCATGGCAAGATTTTTTGGCGACTCCAGGTATGAATCAACTACCCTGAAAATACATCAGTTGTCACTGCACTAGTCGCAGCGACGCCGCACGGGCATTTTATTACCGCAGCGCTTGAAATAACATAAAACAACTGAAATTCAAGTGTTTGAATTTAATTTTCGCCATCCCGGCATTTCTCTTCGTGACCCCAAATGGGCTAGCGATCCATATTTTAAGAAGCGTTGATCTAGCGAATTTAACTCATAAAGCTTTGTTGAACCCGCGGGATGATTTTCAGAAACTCCCCAATGATGCTACACGCTGCGATTGTCTAACCAGGCTCATAAGAAGTCCGACAGAAGGGCCATGGTGAGATTCAAACCTGAATCTGATGATTGGAATACTCGAACGCGGTGATGTCTCTCTCTCTATATATGTGTGTGTGTGTGTGTGTGTATGAACGGAGATCAAATATGCTTCAGAATCCGAATGAATGATAGGATAAAGAACAAAGTGGAAACGTTTATCAATCTAACAGGTTTCACTTTTATTAAAGCTTCACCAGAGAATGAGAAGTGGAGAGATATGGTATACGTGTGTGTGTGCATGTTTTTTTCATTTTTGCCTTGAAAAAGTCGGAAGACGAAACGCGTCGGCAAAATCTAAGATCTTTTTTCCAATTGTCTATTATATATATATATATATATATATATATATATATATATATATATATATATATATATAAACGTTCACCCAGGAGACATGTTTGTAAATTTTTTTTACAATCAAATCAGCAGAAGTAACAATTTTAATTACTGTTAATATCTCTTGACCTTGAGCACTACAATTACAAAGACTTTCATTTACTTTACAAACGTTAGCAAAATATCCTAGTCTATCATTTCTTTTTTTGTGTGTGTGTGTGTGAGAGAGAGAGAGAGAGAGAGAGAGAGAGAGACATGGAGAAATATAAGCAGTCATTTGCTGATACCCACTGAAGAGTGGACGGATGGGTCTGTCTACAAAACTCTGGAATCGGGATGCTGAATGCAACATCAATCAGCTAAATAACAAACTTCTTGTAATTTTATATATATATATATATATATATATATATATATATATATATATAAAAATTGCAGAAATGTTTACGTTTATACATTCTTTTTTATAGATACAAATATTTAAGTAAATGCTCTGTTTATAATAAACAGTATTAAACAACATTTACCGGCCTGAATGTCCGAGAAATTTTCACATATACAAACACACACAATGTTTCTACACCATTGCATAACGTTGCAATATGCAAAAAACAATTAGAAAACTTTGTTATAAATGAAATTGTGTTATTTATAAAATTTCGAGTCGAAAAAGTATTCGTACAAAATGTCTTTAATATCAAAAGGCTTAAATTACCTTTATTTATATAATTCTTCCTAAGTTTTTGCTAGATTTTTCCAATTATCTTATTACCTTTTCAATCTAGAACATTCCGCAATTTATTATATAAGGTTATAATTATCATCATAGGGAAAGGCAAGGAAGTATCAAATTCACAAAAAGAATTGATCACCAAACAATTGAACGGAAGGCAAAAACTATAGGAAAATAGCAGATATCCTGAATATACCATTTACTACTATTAGTTCCGTTATTGCTAAGTATAAAAAGGTGAAAACTGTTGAGAACACATTGAGATCTGGTGCGCCACACAAGATTTCTCCCAGATTAATGAGAAGAATTCAGTGCAAAATTCAAGAAAATCCAATGACTACATAGGGAGAAATAGAGGGAGAATTAAAAGTATCAAGTATAAAGATTATGAAGCGAACAGTAGGCAATGAACTTCATAGAAGTCAACTAAGATCGGGTTCTCCAAGAAAAAAAACTCCACATTGAAGAAACATAGGGATGCCTGGTTAAAATTTGTTCGTGAACATAAGAATAAACCTGAATCATTTTGGGAAATTATTCTATGGACAGATGAAGCAAAAACTGAACTATTTGGGCGTAATTCAAGGACTCACGTTTGGAGAAAAAACGGCACAGCCTTTGCACCGAAGACAATCCCAGCCGTGAAATTTGGTGGTCGCAATATGGTTTCGGGAT
Source organism: Acanthosepion lycidas (assembly GCA_963932145.1). NCBI lineage: Eukaryota > Metazoa > Mollusca > Cephalopoda > Sepiida > Sepiidae > Acanthosepion > Acanthosepion lycidas. Next base: position 27,901,308 of record OZ010602.1, read on the forward strand.
TTAGAAACAATAAATGGTAGAATAAATTCAAAAATATACCAAAATGTTTTGAACGCTAATTTGTTTGGGTCAGTAGTAAAGCGTTGGGCCCAAAATGAACAGGTTTTGCAACAAGATAAATTACCCTAAACATACGGCTGCAGCTACGAAAAAATGGCTTATTGAAAACAATGTCAATACACTCAAATGGCCATCACTGTCTCTAGACTTGAATCCAATAGAAAATTTGTGGCGTTTATTAAAAATTCAAGTTAATAAAAGAGCCCCGAAAAACATCCTGGACCTAAATAGAATATGCAAAGAAGAATGGAGTAAAATAACAACGGAAACTTGCAAATCATTGATTAAAAGCTACAGAGAAAGATGATGATTGCTGTTGAATTGAGGAAGGAATATGCTACAAAGTATTAAATAGGTATTCTAATGTTGTACGATTACTTTTTCCGCCTCCAAATATTTTAAATTCATATAATTCATATAATTTCATGAATATAACAAATTTTTCTGAATGTTTTTTACATCTTGCAGCATTATGCCATGGTATACAAATATTGTATGGATTATAAAATGTGTCGACTATAAAAAGAATCATGGTGTACGAATATTTCTTCCCCACCCCCACTATATATTATTTTAAAAAAATTATGGCAGCAGTAAACAGGTTGTGCCAGGTAATCGAGAACAAATTAAAAAAGAAAGATATCCAACAGAAAAATACCCCTGATATACGGTGCTGCTAAATACCTTCCACTGTCTTAGCATTATGTAGGAGGTATTTCTGTTGCACTTTGTATCTGTACACAGTAAAACAAAAAAGTTACCGAATGAAACCGCGTTTAGTTTCGAGCATGATTTCGATACGGCTTTGAAATCAACTGTATGCTCCTCGAAAATAAGTTGAGTCTCGTTCATACTGGCCATCACGTTGAAAATGCCAACCTCGAACCGATTCTTGGTATTATGAGATCCGCTGTTTGATCTCTCATCTTGACGACGCCTCGGACGCAGTAATCCAGATGATTGAAATCAAGAGATCTCGTCCGTCACATGTTGAAGGCGACATGACCGTGAAAAACTTCGGTCTGACACTCTTCAGTTCTGTGGATTATGTTGGCAAAAGCAGAGCTCTGCTGGAACACCTATGTATTATGGACGGTTTTTTTGGGGGTGGGAGGGGGGTATTTGTTTTTTAATTTTAAGTCCCTTTTATGATGTTTTTTTCTTTTCTTTAAATCTCCAAATGTTAGAATGGGTCGAAAGTAAAAAAAAAAAAAAAATTTTTATCCACGCGTTTCATTATTTAAGCATGAACACAAATACACAGATTTCATTCTTTCATTTTGCATCTGATTAGGCCTTGAATGACGAAATGCCTTATCAAATCTATTTTCATGAAATCTTTCCATTTGTCAAATTTTAAAACTTTGTAGGGATTACTGTATCTTAATTTAAAAACATATATTGTCGACACAGAAAACACATGGATAAACCAAAACACAAAACTTTTACTCTCAACCCACTCTAAAGAATTATATGAGGATTTGCTTTAAATTCATTTCAGAAAAAGCCTAAATGAATTTCATGCTTCCGAGTCATTCTGACAACGAGAAGATGATTTGCCTTTAATTCGATACAAAAAATCTGCGAAAATACATTAACAACTTTCGACATGAACAATTATAAAGAAAAGATAAAGAATAAATATTAACGACTTTTTTAAAAACTCACTCATTTAAACGCCAGCTGGGGGAAAAGTACGTAGATTCATTATTTAAACATACACACAAATACACACACACATTTCTTTCTTTCGTTTTTAGATCTGATGAAGCTTTGAATGGCGAAATGCATAATCAAATCTATTTTCATGAAACGTTTCCATTTGTCATATATATATATATATACACCCAAGTATATGATTGGTGTATATGGAACGAATTCCAATAACCGACAATTACTATTCTAAAAAGAGTGCTCAATACAAAGTAGAGCAGATATAATTATTTATTTAAAAAAAATTTATAACATAAATATGTTATAAAATCACTACAAAATGGCTATTTTTGTAGTGATTTTATAACATATTTATGTTATAAATTTTTTTTAAATAAATAATTATATATATATATATATATATATATATATATATATATATATATATATGATTAATAAAAATAAAAGTTGCCACTTAGTTGATTGATGTTATATTCAGGACCTCGACCTTGTGTAAACGAACTTTTTGTAATTGTTTAGTCCATTCTTCAGGAAGTTTGCACTATATATATATATGTATAAGCAAATATATGGATATAGAATCCGACAGTATGAAGAAAAATATACGGGAAAAAACAAACAAAAATCCTTATATGCAATAATGCTGTTTTAATGTTAATATGTCGACGTCGGACGTTTCGGTCAATAAACCATCTTCAGGACATATTCAATATAAAATATAAAATATAAATAACATTATCAAACTTAGCATGACAAAAACGATGGACACAAGAACAAGACATATCCAAACAGATAACTAAAAGTTTATGCGATCAACGTTTAGTTTTAAACATGGTCACGTTGTCACCACGCTGTGGGCACGACAAGCGTACATATAAATTTTAGATCAAATAGAATTTATTTCCCTGACTACATCAAACTCTACTTGGATTTAATAGGACCAGCAAACAACATATTACATCCGATGCTTGCATCTACCAAATCTCATACTAAAACTGTGACTTAAAATATGTGGGCTCGACAAGCGTACATATAAATTTTAGATCAAATAGAATTTCTTTCATTTTTCTTTCATAATATTCAAATTTAGGAATACGTTTTCACAGCGTCGCAAACGTGGTGACAACGTGACCATGTTTAAAACTAAACGTTGATCGCATAAACTTTTAGTTATCTGTTTGGATATGTCTTGTTCTTGTGTCCATCGTTTTTGTCATGCTAAGTTTGATAATGTTATTTATATTTTATATTGAATATGTCCTGAAGATGGTTTATTGACCGAAACGTCCGACGTCGACATATTAACATTAAAACAGCATTATTGCATATAAGGATTTTTGTTTGTTTTTTCCCGTATATTTTTCTTCATATATATATATATATATATATATATATATATATAGCGAAAACTATATAGTATAGTATATATATATATATATATATATATATATTTGTCTATATTTCTATAGACAGATTAGATATATACTTCTCCAATTCACTCTCGTGTGGTCATGTGTGACGTCATAAGATGCGGTGCGATTTTCGCTTCTAGCGTCTTATATGCACGTGAATTTCTTTCTTCGTTCAACGATAATGTTATTACACTTATCAGACGTTATGAAAAAAATTTACATAAAATAAATAGACAACACTTGTCTATATTATTTAATGAAACGTGTATGAATATATATATATCTGTCTATATATCTGAGATGAGGTATTATGTACACTATTTACATTATTTGTCCTCATTTGCTATATTTGGTTGGAATGTCGAATTTATTTCGCTCGCTGGGTTAGACTGTTCTAGTTCCACGTGCCATGTCCAATTAATTAATTTACCTCTCCGCTGCAGGTATTGAACTCACAACTCTTTGGGTCCTGTCACTGGATCTAACCAACATCTTTATACATTGCGTCATGAGTCCTTAAAGACATATGTGTATGAATTTCTGGGACTTATACTTAATGTCTTCAGCAACCATTTCTTTTTTACCAATGCTCATATGGCAATTTTTTACCAGAGCTCATATTGCAATTTTCGTTGTTGTCATTGCTTGAAGAAGGCCGGAGCGTACAACGGCCGAAACGTTGTGATAAATATGGCAACAAAGATGAGGACAATAATCCAAATAATGTAAATAGTGTGTGTGTGTGTATATATATATATATATATATATATATATATATATATATATATATATATATATACGCGTGTTTTTGTATTACATTTTTAATAATGAGAAAGGCCCAGGCTAATTTGAAAATTAATTTTTACAATTATTAAATTAACAGTATATTTTGATAGAAAAAAAGAAGGCATTTATCTCCACGTAATGAAACTTCAGAAAACACGTCGTTTCAAAAGACATTTTTTTTAACTTGTTTACTAAGGCTATTATACTTTCTGATGCTTTTAGTTTTACTGTTGTATGTGGCTAAATACTGAGTATCAAAGCATATCTGTACATTTGGACACGTTTAACCTTGGACGTTATCGCCCTTAATTAGTATTTATATAGCTTCGCCCACAGCCATCTATTTCAGTAGGATTAATATAGAATATAATTGGAGTGTGTACTGTAAAGTATATGTAATAGTTTCGATTGGAAAATTGGGCCGTGGGAATGGCACGAGAATTACGCACACGATAAGCAGGAAAGAAACATTAATGGCTCCGCGGTTACTAAGGTGATGGTAGTAAAAAAGTGTTTGTGGCTTAGGGACGTCTTAAAAGCGTTTGGCGCACTTGTTTCACTTGATTGATTCATTAGTACTTGCAAAACAAGTACTAATGAATGAATCAATCCATTTTCCCAAGATATAAGCACAAGACTGCCGGAGGTAGACACGTATGAACAGAGAGAAATAAATAGATGTGGGGTGTAAAAACATTTGGAGGAGGAAACATATACTTCTACCGGAATCAATTGTATCTATTTGCTTTTAGAAAGACAATCAAAAAATGTCTTGCAACTTATGGAAGCGTGCGTTTACGTTTACATTTACAATATTCAGAAAATAGACTTCAAATATAAAGAGTTAAAAACGAATAATAATTATCAAAGCCATCATATTTGCATATTTAGTACGTGACAATTCAGAAATCTCAGAAAGAGAAAAGAGGGGAGGAGAAATAAAACAGTAGGAAATGGGAGGGTGGAGAGAGAAAACAAAAGTAGAAAGCAGTAGGTGAATAGACGAAGAAACGATGAGAAATAAGCACTCACATTGGGAGAGAAAATGAAATTTAGTAGTCAGAAATGGAACTGGTGGTATAGAACGAGAAATATTGGGAAAGGCAACAAACAGAGGAGAAGGAGGGGAGAGAGAGAGAAAAAAAATGGAAGGAGGAGTGTAGCTTGCCGAGATCGAAGACGATGGAAACCCTGGCAGGCGCCTATTACCAGTACCAAGCAACTTCAGCGAAGTTTTTTTTTTTTTTTTTTTTTAATAAATAAATAAATAAATAAACAAACAAACAAATAAATGAAAATAAAAACAGCATGAAAGAAAGCAACAAAATAAAACTGCAAAGACGAAATTGGCCAATCAGCTTGTAGCTCTTGTGTGCCGACATTTTCCAAGACAGAAGAGACGCCCAATCGATATGGGAATTTTAAATAGAGTCGTCATCGCATGAAAGATCGATTTGAAAAATGACTGCTTCTACACTTGCTTTTTTTCTCTTTTCTCTCTAGCCTCTCGGTTTTTCTGTCAAATGGAGGTTGGGGCGCCGCTTTCTCTTTCAAGTACAAGACATTTTCAGTACAACTACTACACGTGCAGATCGCGCGCGAACGCTCGGGGCCCTGTAATATGGATTTCATCATACACACACGCATATGCACGCACACTGCGATATTCAAAAGAAACTACTTCGAAAAATGTATTTTTATCTTTAAAATTAAGATAAAAATTCAAATATAAAAATAAATAAAATTGAAATTTATACTGAATGTCTCCTGATTTTAATTATAAATAATTTAAAAAATTACTACATCCAGAAAAAGAAGATAACATTTTTTAACAGTTCAATAAAGAATTTTAATGTGTGCAATAGAATATGAGTCTGGCGCAAGGCGACAATAGTGAGCACCTTGAACACCTAACAATTAGCGAATTAGACAAGAAGCTTCATGACCGTAGCGCGGAGAACGCCGAGTTTAATTCCATTACTTTACTTCCCCTCATTTTGGCATATAAGCTTGGTATACAAGGCCACAAGTATGGGCGCTCGCCGGGCGGGGGAAGCAAAAAAAAAAAAAAAAAAAAAAGGTCATGAATGAAAATGATTAATGATGTTATGGCACGATCATGAATCTTGCTTAATTCGCTAGTGTTAGAAATTTGATCCTTACAGGTGCTCACTATTATCACCTTTATGCCAGTCTGTCATTTTAATGTAGGCATTAATTTAAATTCATGTTAGTTATATAAGTTATCTTCTTTTTTTTTGAAGTCGTAATTTTAATTGTACTTCAAATCTGAAGACATTCAATGCAAATTACAGCCTTATTTTAGGCTATAATTTTTCTCTTAATTTTAAAGATTTAAAACGTAATTCTGTGGCACTACTTTAAAAAAAAAAAAAAAAAAAAAAAAAAAAAAAAAAAAAGCACATGGTATTATATTACCGTATATATTTCATGTATAGTGTGACACTTGTTTTGTTTCTTTGGGTTTTTTGCATTAATTTTAACGCCTCCAGAAAAATTTACCTGTGTATAGTGCAACCCGTCACAAAAATGCATGAATTTTAACCTCTTCAAAAAATTACCTGTGTATAGTGCGAGCCCCTTTTTTGCATTTAAAAAAACTGATCATAAAATACTATACTCGATTATATACGGTGTACTCACTTGCATGTTATACAGTACACTGTACTGTATAACATGCAAAATTTAGATGCTGGGTAGGTAATGTTTCTTAACACGGATTTACTTAAAAGTAAAATTGTGATCCAACTTGTAATACTAGCTAGCAAAATTCAACGATTTTGCGAGTCACTTTTTTTTAATTTAATCAAAACAGCAAGTTAAAAAACATATCAGTAAGACAAGAAAGTTGGATGTTTAATTTTTCGACATCTGAACTATTATTGGATTTAATGTCAATTTTTTTTTTATAGGCTACTCATATCCACTACCTACAGTGTGAATTGAACTCACTACTTAGTTATAATGACTAAAACCAGACGGGCCTCGTTAACATTACTTCTCGCTGAGGCACCCAGAAGGGCAGACAGACTTCACTTATTGCTATCGCCGATTTCATTTTTATTTTATTCCTGTCTAACAAATAGAAATACCTGGCTATGTGAAATTATCAAAAGGTACAGGAAGAGACCGGATAATTTTAGTTTACAAACATGCGATAAAATGGTTCGAACTATCTCCTAGTATTCCATTTTTTATACTCGGATTTTTTTTTTTTTTTTAATCAATTTACCCCAAGGCGATAGTGCCACTAAGACCCAAAGAGCTACTGAGAGAGAAAAAGAATGAAAAGACTTTAGAAGGAACCGGAAACCTAATCCTAAACAGGGAACAAAGGATAAACCTCTGGTCCTGTTCAAAAAATTAAATTTAAAATTAAGAGTAAGAAAGGATTACATATTGCTATAAAAAGAAAATAAATCTAATGAAAAAGATATAAATCAATTCTACGATATGAAACAACGTGACTTTTATATATTTATCAGTCACACATTCACCTCACTCTCCTTAATAAATATATTTCGTTGTTATGAAGCAAATATGCTTCGTGTTGCCTTAGGAAAGGAATACCTTGGGTTATTCAATGTCGAATAAAAGTCTTATAGGACGAAAATCACAATGAATGAATCGATAGTAGATACAGGTCTGGTTTAGACTAGAGTCAAAAAGGCAGACACTGGCTGGGTTTATACCCAACTCTGCGAGTATCCACCCGAATGCAACCCACCTTTTTGGGGGGTGTCTTACTCTTCTACAGGGGATACAGTAATTGTATTCTAAATCCCACCGAGAGGACATCTAAGGAATACTCCATTGAGTCATTAGTAAGTAAGAGAGATCTGACAGCTAATAGCCTGCATTTTGGGGTTTTACGTTCACTTTCTCTGGATATTTTTTTAATGATTTGGAAAAAGAATTCTTTCTTTTATGCGATAATTGTAAAGATAAAGAGTTAATTGTAAAAAAACAAAAACCCAAGATTACTCATGCAGTATAAGCAATGCAACTGGAAAAATTGCGTAAATATAGTCGTCATTTTTTGTTGGGTAAATTAGAATAACGAATAGTGCATATTTTCGTATTTCATTGTCGATAAATTTGATTCGTTTTCTACGTCTGCAGGTTTTTTAAAGCCAGAAAATATTTTTAGATTGTAAGAATCTTTTTTTTTTTTTTTTTTTAGATAATAATGGTTTTAGTGATATAAGTCTTACTAATTAACCCATAGCTGGGGGAAGAATTGGTGGATTCAGACCTTTTCCAATGGTATTAGTGCGTAAGTGAATATAACGAAGGTAAGTGAAATTGGAACTCGGCTCTTCGTTTAACAATTTCGAGCCATTGTCCATTACACCACTCGCACATTCAAGATTACAGAACCTGGTATTCCCAAGCGAACACCCATTTAGGTACTGACCAGGTTCGACGCTGCTTAACTTCAGTGATCGCACGGGAACCGGTGTTTCAAAACTATATGGTCGTAAACTCACAGTAAAGCAAATAGACATATAAAATTAAGTAAACCCTGCTACGATTCGAACGTGTGGCCAGAAATGAAAGCGTTCTGCTGCTTGAAAAGCAGGGTAAAATTAATTTGAAAATATTGTTAGGCTGAGCGCACAGATACTACGCTGATCCTACGCAGAGGAGTGACAATCTGATCTGAAGTAGAAATAATGATTCAAAAGTCATTTTTGACGGATACTATGCCAGTTGTTAAATCACTAAACGCTCAGTAAAGACGAACGACCTTTTCAGCTTACGGTTCATCGAATGTGAATCGAGTTAGTTTCTTCATCAATTCTAAGTGGGTAGCTTAAGTTGGCATGTGAAGTGAAAAACCGAGGCGGTAGAAAGTCTCTGAAATGATTAACTATTGTGTAAAGTGGAAGAAGCTACTGATTCCGTAACACGAATATGGTCAGGTGTCACGCTGTCACGCACGTGTGAAGATGGTGACGGGGGAGGCGCCGGGAGGCGGGCGCTAAATGCAAAGACATGTGCTGCTACTTGGAGGTTTATATAACATTTCTAGTTAATGCTGCATAAATCAACATAATGTTTCTTATTTCCTACCCAATTTTGAAACTGATTTTTATCACATCATCGTCATCATGTAATGAATTAATATATCCCTACTGTCTGAATTTCTGGGATAAAGAGTTATCGTTATTTACAGTATTTACTTTCGGATTGTTGCCATCATCTTTGTTGGTTCGTGAATTTGGTGATATAGTAATTGTGAGTTCGATTCCTTGATCGGTCGGTGTGCATTTGTACTCAATGAAAACAGGGATAGTAATAACTAAGCAATAGTCAAAATAAGAACTAGACAAAATATCCCTAAACATGAAAAGTCGAACGAAAAGTCTATTCCCGTAGATTAAATAAAGAGTTCAGTTCAGAATTCCTTGTAGGTTACCCGGATCGATATATACCTGATGAAGGCCGAAGGACAGAACGGCCGAAACATTGTGATAACAACAAAGATGAAAACAATACTCTAAAAGTTAATAGTGTAAATAATATATCCCTGTTTTATTTTTTTTTTGATTATTTTTATCTATCCCATTTTGCACATGTGCTTGTCCCGGTAAATTTAACACCAACAAATTGTAGGGTTTACAAATCCTTTTCGAACTGGGCATTTAAAAGCCAGTTTGACATGGCACAATAAATGTCTTTGACAATTGTTTATAAGGCCAAAAGAACTCGGACGTTGAAAAATTATATTTAAACATTCACAGGAAATAAGGAAAATGGCTGAAATATAAAATAAATAAATAAAAATATCTTTAAAGAACTTTCGTGGGTTTCTAACCAAATTTGTGTGTTTGTGTATGGCAGACGAAATAGAAAATCTATTTATTGACAACGTGTTTTCACTTCGTTAGGTATGCGTCTTCAGATCTGAAACGCGTTGTCAATAAATAAGTTTTACACTGACTCATTTCTCTATTTTTGTTCGGATTCTATATCCTACGAACATGCAAATCTAGACGGAAATCTAATATATATATATATATGTATGTGTGTGTGTACGCAGCATTTTTTCATTGATACATGTTTCATTAAATAATATAGACAAGTATTGTCTATTTGTTTTATGTAAATTCTTTTCATATCGTCTGATAAGCTTAATAACATTATCATTTTTTTTAATCCTATCTAAGCTTTCGGCTTACATCAGCCATTATCAAAACACAACTATACTTAAACATGAAAACAATAAACAAAAACTAAAAATTCTTGAAGCTATATGCATAAAACATTTGAAACCTAACCTGAACAAAATAAACTATGAAATCTCCACAAATATTTTATAATTGGTAACAGAAGCCATTGGTTTATACCAACGGCTTCCCATACTTAATACTTCTTGAATTCACTCTCGCGTAGTCATGTGTAACGTCATGAGATGCGGTGCGATGTTCGCTTCCAGCGTCTTATATGCACGAGTTTGTCGTTGCTTGGAAATCTTCCATGTAAACAGAAACAGACTAGCATCACTGTCTTGTCCGTGTATTGCTTAATATATTGTAATGTAATTGTCATCTTTGATAATGGCTTATATTAAAAGAATTTGCATAAAATAAATAGACAACACTTGTCTATATTATTTAATAAAACATGTATCTAACTATATATATATATATATATATATATATATATATATATATATATATATATATATATATATATAAAAAGCTCAAACACTAAAATTCCATGGTTATAATTTATTACATTGGAATCGTAATCACACACATATATATATATATATATATATATATATATATATATATATATATATTCAAAGATGCTTCATTGAATAATATAGACATATGTCTATTTATTTTATAACAATCCTTTCTAATTCTCTAATCAATTTTTTGATGTTAAGATAACATTCATCAAGGAATGCGCCGTAGTTTTTTTCTTACCCAAGTATTTTCGATCTTCTCCGAGATCATCTTCAGGGGTGAATTACAAAGACAAACCTATTGTAACTGTGATCATTGTGATGGTCATTTTTAAAAATATGCGTGAACGTGCTCTGTTATAAAAAAGTGTTCCACTAGCTTGCACCGATGTTAAGCTTAATTTAAAATCGGTCCAAGTTATTGAAAAACATTTTAATTATTTTAAAATTTTAAATGTCTTCGTTGCAACACTAGTTGACGGAGACGAATTATTGTGCATGACTAGGTTGGTTGTGTTAAATTTAGTATAATATATAATTAGTACTATCACATGGGAATATATTAATACTTATGACAGTTTTTTTTATCTTGTATATAGTTAGAATGCATTTGAGTATAATATAGTAGGTTAATATGTTTAAAGTTATGTGACGAAGTATTATGTTCTTTTTAATGTATGGTATTATTTCTAATTTATTCATTAACAATGTAATTAGAAGTTATTATCAATGAGATTTTGTTTAATGATTTTAATTCAGTGTAGAAATTTTTTATGAAAAAGTTAACTTTTGCACTGTTTATTAAATTTTGTATAATAGTTATTTTGTAATAGGGCATTCACTTTTATAGTTTAGAGTGCACATGTTCATCTATCAATACATCAAGAAAAAGAGTTTTATCATTATTGTTACATGTATGAGAGAGAGAATTCATGGCTAGATTTTGGGGATGAGGACTGATCATTTTATATATTCAAAATTTGCTATATTTATGGGGGATGATTGCTTAATATCGGGACAGTGTGGATATAGAAATCGATACTGCATTGTGAGTGAAAGTTTCACGCTTAAAACGATCATCAGGCACGATATTGACAGTCGCCGTGCAGTGTCGATATTTATGCCATCAATTTTAAACTGTATTCTTAAAGGAACAAAATAACAATGGTTTGTGAATCCTACTATTTTTAAGAAAGGTGTGAAATAAAATGAAAAAAATCAGTTAACAAAAAAAAAAAAAAAAAAAAAAAAAAAATTAGAAATAGTTAAATATATGTCCGAAATACATGAACTGATTGCAATAAGATTAATTATATCAAATTCACACTATTTGACGGCTAACAAAAAGACTCGTCCCAATTTCTGAAGGGAGTCTTCATTAAAAATATTCAAAGGAAAATATTAGCTTACAAGAAGAGATCTCACCTTCATGTGAAGATTAATTGTAAGGCGTTTGTTTTGTAAAAATAAAAGAAGATGTTTTATATGATGTCAAATATGGCAATTCGGATATCAGACGGGAATTACGTTCCTATGATGATTTTTCTTAAAGGAAAATTATTAATTTCTATGGGAGAGTAATGTACGAAGGAAGAGCTGTAATCGGAGATTCGGTGATGTTTTCAGACAGAAAATTTCATGATTTTTTCCCTTTTCCTTTCAGAAATATTTGCTTTGTTTATTGGAGAGAAGAATAGAGAAAGGAAAAAGAAAAGAGAAGAAAATAAGAAATATCAAGAGAAAAATAGAAAGAGAAATAAAAAGAGAGACAATGAGAGAGAGAGAGAAAATATAGCAAAAAAGAAAAACAAAAGAAAAAAGGGTTAAATCGTAAATTTTCATTTTTACAGTATGACTAATTATTATACAAATTAGCTTAGTATGACACAAGGCCACGGCAGTGCAGTATCCAGTGAAGCCGGAATTAATCATACTGCGAGAACGTGCTGACTAATCATAGCCCTCTCGGCAGAAACCAGCTTTCCTTTTTACTATTAACTTCATCTTATTCATTTACTTTTTTATACTGTCGTCCCTCTAATACAAGACCCAAGAGTCACTCAAGGTAGAGGGTTACTGAATAGAGTTATTTTATGGGCGTAAGAATTGGAGATTAGGATATATAACGGTTGATCGTAAACTTCAATAGGTTGACTTTTTCTTAAATTGTTCTTATTATCCTTTTTGTTTGGAATGTTTTTCGTGGCTTAATCAAGTGACATAATTCTTTTTTTTTTTTTTTTTTTTTGGTGGGGGCACCTTTTAATTCAATCTTGGATTACATTAATATCACGTAGCAGAAATACATTTTGGAGCGCATATTTTTAGTTTCATAATAGTTAAAAATATATATTTCTTTACTTAAAAATATATAACGCAAAGAAGATTCTTCCTTCGCTATGTTCATATCAGAAGACCTAACTCCCTAACTTCAAGCTATAGCGTCATTAAAGTTATCTAACAATATTGCCCTTGCGTCACCTCATCAGATCTTGGAAATAGGTTAAAAAAAAACTTTTTTTTACTGTATCTCTAAAAGAAGAATTAAATAAAATTGATATTTTCTAACGAACGGAAAATGGTTTATGGAAATTTCATTATAATTACAGAATTCCTGCCTCTTTCAGAAAAATATCTTTAAACTGAACTAGGTCTGCCGAGTTCATTTTTCCTCTCTGATCTTGGATATAAGCCAGTCTTAAAGATTGGGAACTTTGAACACAAAACTACTGAGAAAGCAACTACTCCACTATCTTTCTCAAGAAGTTATTGCAATTTACAGATAATAAAGACAGTAAACCTGTGAAGAGCCATGATTACCTTACCTCCTGAAGAGATAAAGTTTAAAATGAATACTCAACTTTCAGAAAATACCTTGCTTACTTTCTTAAATTTGAAGAAGATCGTAGATTACCGACCTAAACTTTGCCGATTGTAAACACAGCATAAAAGTGGGAAAAAAAGCCTTAGACATTCAAACGCAACAAATTACGTAGCACTTATTTCGATTAACGCGTTACTTAGAACGATTATTTCACTACATGGGTAAATGCCTTACTTGGCAATAATATAAGTGACAGATGCCCATAAAAAGGGAATGTTGATAATTTATGGCTAATTTGTTTACATAATGCATGACTTGCGTTATGTAAGTAAAATGATACACTAAAATAAATAACAATGTAATTGTTTTAAGTTCTCTGAATATCGGTGCTTTTTTTTTTTTGCTTTTTTTTGAGACGGTAGAGTATATTTGAACAAAAACATCAACCTTTGACACTTTATCCACAGTTTTGATTTAGCTCTACCAAAACCTATTCAAAAATTATAAAGATACAATAAAAAAAAAAAAAATAAATAAACAAACGTACCTTGTCGAATAAACTTGAAACTTTTAAAATTAATTCTTACTGCCTAAATGTACTATATAATTTTCTAAAAAAGTAACGAATTTTTTATTTATTAATCCGACAGATTGTTATCACATTAAACGTTATTTTTACTGGATACTCATAAATTAGAGTAGATGCTTCGTTTATTTTTTTTAAAACAGTATATTTTTTCGTCTTCCGGTTAGAATCCTGCCGAAGAGCACATGTTTTTCTTCAATGAGATTTTTCGAATATTCAGGCCGGTAGGCGAAAATAAATAAATATACTGTTTAATAAATAAACGGAGCGTCTACTCAAATATTTGACGTGATAACATTGTATATATTTGTAGAGTTCTGAATTCAAAGAAAGACGACGCGTCCACTCGAACTTTCAAGAAATTAACGGATTCCAAGCCCAATTGAAAAACCGTAAATATTACTTTATGTATGTAAGTGTATAATAATTCTAGTTATAATAATGGGAAAAAACCACTAAACACGTCTACTAGACACACACACACTTACGAATATACATTATCATTTGAATCCAATATGAATTATTATTATACAGTTATATACGTACATAAAGCAACAGTTACGGTTTTTCAATTGGGCTTGATATATATATATATATATATATATATATATATATATATATATATATATGAGATAGAGAGATTAGATGGCCTGACGATTGCGTCTAGCATGAAACAGTCTGTCGCCTCCGAGTGTTGACTGCAATGTTCACTTTTACATTTAAATACGCTCTATCTCTGATATTGAGAACTTTATCTCATAAATATACCACACCTTAAAACTATATATATATATATATATATATATATATATATATATGACAAACTGGAAAGTTTTTGTGACTTTTTCCAGTTTGTCATATTTTTCTAAATACTTTGTTGATATGCAAAATTATATATCGTTATATCATATATATATATTTATATATATATGAGAGAGAGAGAGATGAGGGTTCCAGCGAAATGAAGCAGAAAACAAACAAATTTATCCTAAATATGCGAAAAAAGAAAGTTTTTTTTTTCAAGTCCAACTAATCATAAATTCAACTTAAAATCAAAAACCTCTCACCAAAATATTGATCAAGTATGCCCTCTTTAAAAGGTTTCTGTTTGAAATCTACTGTTAATCAAAATGCTGAAGACGTTGCTCTATGTATAATTTCTTGCTACTATAAGTATTATATTTTGCAAGCACCCATATTTAAGTAGATATCTCTTCTTTTTTCTTTTTTTTAGGGGAGGGAGTAACTTATATTAATGCAAATGGGCTAAGACTTCGAGAAGTCATTCTGAAGAAAATCTCTCTCCCTGTAAGGCTCAAACCTCTATTCCCTTTTTTCTATCAAGGAAACGTTTTTTAAGCCAATTGTGCACTACCAATTAGGCCGCAGGAAACCAAGATAAAGCAAGGTTCAATTACCTATTTGAGAAATGCACATCCCTTGTTGGAACATTTCGAAGTCTATATCTGATAATTTTACTTTCACATCAGAAACGTAAACGAAATCATTTTTAAGTAATTAATTGATCGAATTAAACATTTCCTTAATTGCTTAAAAATTACTCATACGTGAGTGTGCATGTATATATATATATATATATATATATATATATATATATATATATATATATATATTACACACAGACACACACAGAGATAGTGGTGTGTTTTCTTAAATGTATCACAAACCCTATCGAAATTGTTCTCTACAAAATTAAAATGATCACGATTGTTATTAAGTTTAACAATTTTATTTATTTCAATTGTACCTTACAACATTTTAGGAAAACCCATTGAATTTATTTCTATTCTAATGACCACTTGAAACTTGTAAGCAGATATTCTCTTTTGATAATCTGTACCTCTGGTACGGCAAATTTGCACTCGTCTCTCTTTCCACAATAAAATGATACCGACGTTTCCAACATATTTTTCAGGGCCTGCCACTATACATAAATACGTCAAAAAGTTCCATCCCAACAATGGAAAAAAAACAAAAATATTTATCAATATAATCTCCTTCCTTGTCAACGCTTCTAAATTGTTCTCATATATCGAACATTGTACAATGACAATTTCGGATCAAAATTCAAGTAATAACACCGTGTCAGGCTACACACTTACTGATCCACCCTTGTATTTCTCTCAAACTTAATCTGAACCGCCGGTATTTACAAGCGCATCATTATACAC
The DNA here is from genome assembly GCA_963932145.1 of Acanthosepion lycidas. Taxonomy (NCBI): domain Eukaryota; kingdom Metazoa; phylum Mollusca; class Cephalopoda; order Sepiida; family Sepiidae; genus Acanthosepion; species Acanthosepion lycidas. Next base: position 27,917,563 of record OZ010602.1, read on the forward strand.
AGAATGAAAACCTAATATGCAACTCGACCCCCAATCTAACATTATTGATTAACAGGCGTTGAAGTAAATATTAAATAAAGCATTCATATATTTCTTTATGACATCAAATACCTGGTCCCGCATTTAACAAATCAGAATTTTTATTTATTTATTTTTGCTTTATGGTAATAACAACCTTAAAAAAAAAAATAAATAAAAATTCTGAGTTCATTGCCTGGTTCCATTCTCTTTAAAAATTTAAAGGAATCTACCCTCTCTATTATAAAATGACAAAAAATCCTAACAGAAATTCTGAAAAAACAAATCGTTTTTCCTTCCTAAAAAGTTCTATTTTTGTAGATTTTTTTTTTTAATAATAATAAAATATACCAATAATTTCACGCTCTTTTTTTTATTTTGTTTTGATCTCTTTTCATTTATAACTATACAAATGAACTAATATTATTTATAGTCTTAATTTACCCGATTCAATGTGAATATTTAAAAAGCTCACGGCAGAGACATTGCCATCTTCGTATAACTAAACTGTTTACCCAAATTAGGGAACTTGTACTAAAATTCCAAGTAAAAAAAATGTGTTTCAAACAAGAGATTGTGTGCTTGTATTCACTTATTTAACTTTTATAGCAAGTCTCATTTTTATTCACTCAAATTACATCTATATTTAAAAAAATATGTTGTAAAAGGATTCTGGAACAAAAATAGAAGAAAAAGATAATGGACAATGTGATTTTTATTATTATTCTAAGAATTCCTTTCTGTTTAAAGAGATGGTAAATATAGATATAAATTACTTTTAATGTTTTAAACATCACATGCAACGAACGGAAATAGAAATTAAATTATAAAATAGTTTTTATTTGGAAGCCAAACTCGCTAATTATTTTTCAGTTATATGTGTGGTGTGTATTGTCCACAAAAAATGTGTTTCAGAGAAAATTGTATAGTAACAATAAGAAAAGAAAGAAACAGTGATATATTCACATTTTTTACGCACAGACACACTATATATATATATATATATATATATATATATATATATAGAGAGAGAGAGAGAGAGAGAGAGAGATTTGAAAGATTCGAGCATATTTTCATTTTTAAAATTACAAAAAAACAGTCCCCTAAATTTGCACATACTATATATATCAACCTAAGACATTTGCAGCACCTTTCCTTTTACGGGAGTATGTATACTATTATATATTGTACGTTTTATATTATATATTTACAGACGTAAAATTGTGTGCTTGTATCAGTGACAGTTCTCATAGAGTGCACAGATACTTCACTAATCTTAGGTAGAAATGCCAGCAAAGTTCTATGCTTGTGTATATATATATATAATAATGGACTCTCCCATCGGTTTCGTCGTATGAGGATCTGACAATTGATTCAGTTATGAAATTTTGTGCGATAATCTTTATATATATATATATATATATATATATATATATATATATATATATATAGAGAGAGAGAGAGAGAGTTTTATGGTATGCTATATTTAGGGGTTAAAGTCATATGATCTTCAGAAAAGGGTTCATATTTTATTAATAAAACAGGATACAAAAGTATCACAGCGATTAAAATTTTAGGTACCTTTCGGTCGACACTTCTTCAGAATAAATATAATCGTCGACAAAATAAAATTTGTAAGATGTGTCGGCCGAAAGGTACCTAAAATTTTAATCGCTGTGATACTTTTGTATCCCGTTTTATTAATAAAATATGAACCCTTTTCTAAAGATCATTTTATCTTGGTGTGGCAACGACAATTTGTTATATATATATATATATATATATGTCGGAGATAGAACGTATGTAAATATAGTGTTCACACACACTACACATTCTTCTTGGTGAGGCCTCACTCCCAATAACCGTTACACATGATGTCATCATAGACTATTTCAAACTTTCAACTTTCCAAAGATGACCAGGAATTCTACCTACCACACAGACACACATATATATAAGTTGACGTCAGTGATGGAAGCCAATTTAGAAACAAATTCCACTCGCCTATACAGTGCTTTATATAAGACGTATAAAGATAAATATATCGATACAAAAACGGACATGTAAACCTGCACCTATGATAGTGGTTAGTACAGTGGTTGGCGCGTTTGCCTGGACCAACAGCCAGAAATTAATCGGTATACGTCAGATTTATACTGAACTTATTGTGTACTAACAGGAATGTACTTTAAATTTTAGCAGTCATCAGCCAAGTCTATAATACATCAACATGACTGAAAGGCAAAGATATCAATCAGAAAAAAAAGCCGAAGTACTACTAATGAAGCAGAAAACAGTAGAAACGGAAGATATAAGACTGAGTGCACGGGAAAAGAATACCTAAAAAATAAGTGTCAAGTAAGGAACCCTGGAGAGGCGGAGAATTTATCAGTCCGACCCATTTCCCAAAATCTGACGAAATATCAGAATTTTTTTTGAAAGTTTTCTTGGTCAGATTGAAAAGTTTTAGCACTCATTATATATTAGTGTAACACCAAAATTGTCCAACTGTTAGATTAAGCTTTGAACCGTTGTATCTTAGAAATGATTAACGATATCTTACTAGAATTCTCTGAGGTTTTTATAACACTATTAGACTCTACTTTGAGCAAAAAGAACGTATAATTACACGCCAAGCTTAACAGAAGAGTCGTAATGAAATCGATCCTAAACGAAAATGACATGTTCATCATTAATCATAGCAAAGCATCGGAAGCTCATAAAGGATTTAAATAAAGTTATATATATATATATATATATATATATATATATATATATATATATCTCAGGATCATTTTCAGACTTATTCAAGATGATCTTCGTCCTCTCTAACCTAACTTTCTGTCCTGGAGTAACAAGGTGCCTCACAAGTTTCACATATGATTTCATTTGCAAGTTTGTTTTTTTTCATTGGTCTTTGAACTGTTATAGCTGAAACTTCTTTCTTATGTGCCAAACGTCTTATGGATTGACTTGGATCTTTTCTAACTGATCTCTTTAGCGCTAAATTGAAATGATGATCCCTCTTCCTGATCCAGTTTTACTCTCCACTGTTACCTCATTTTAAAACTTATTCACCGTTCTTTTTATGGTTCTTGAGTGGTTTTTGAAGATGGAAACCAGAGTATGAATGTTGGTACCATTACTGAAGGCCTGAATAATTTTTTCCTCTCACCATTTCTCAATTGAGTGGGGCTGAATAAAACGATTTTAAACTGCTCTCTTTCTAGCTGAAAACTCAAAGGTTTTTAAGTGATTCTTACGACAAATGGTATCAAGATGGCTAAACGTCTTATCTGAAAATTTAGAAAAAAGAAACTCAGTTTAGTCTTTTTTTTTTTAACATTAAATATTTTGTGGAATAGACATTTATGTGTCCTCCGGCAGGATTCGAACCTACCTCCCCTATGGGCAACCGTCATGGATGGATTGTGTTAACACAAAGTCACAAGCCATCGCGACCGAGGATTTGAGGGTACTGGCGTTGATCATGACATATTATGCGCTATCTCCCAGAAACTGATACCAGTTCAGCATAGTTGCAGTATAGACCACAGCTGCATTCATTGGGTGTTAAAGAAACCCAAATATGCCTGAACAGCCATCTTCATCAGGGATTGGTTAGTCGCCAGACGAGTGTGCTCGGAAAACGCGAATAACCGCCCATATGAGAAAGGAAATGCTAAGTGAACGTTTTTTCTTCTGGTAAGAATAGGTGATATCTTCAGGTTTGTCATTTCTTTTTACCCGTAACAACATAAGCTTAATAAATAATCAATGATATGTTTTAGAAAAGAGAAACAAAAAAATTGTACTTTTGCATTGAAACTATTATTTTGCTGTTAATAAAATGACTGTATATTTACGACATGGCGCAAAGAAAAGCGCTCAAATACTGAGTAATTAACTTAAATATGTCGTGCGTTCCTTTTTAGAAGGACGGAAGTGCAAATTCCGTGACAGTTTCACAGCCCGACATTCCATTAGGGTGTACTAATAATTGCTTGTCCCAATTAAGAATTTAAACCACACACACAAAAAAACAAAACTATATTTAAAATTTATTATTAGCAAAGTCACCCAACGCCGTCTGGGTCAAAAAGCGATTTAAGGCGTCATCATTAATTTTTACTGTCAAATTTCGATTCTGTCAAAAATGAAAACATTTTCAATTCATGAAAGCGTGTAATAGATTACGTGCGAGAAGAAAAAGAAGGGATTAAAAGGATAAAGAATAGAAAATCGGCTGTTACAACGACATTGTAAAGGAACCGACATTCTGTATTAGCAAAGATCAAAGTCTAACAGAAAAAAAAATATTTTAAACGGAATTATTTAAAAAATGGGCGAACTGAATGAATAATTCTCCAAACAGGCTATTAAGCAATATTTATGATATAGATATTTAAATATTTAAGAAAAAAGGTTTTTTAAAAATACAAATTACCCCACACACACCTTTCATTTATAATTATAAATATATATATTGTGTGCACAAAAGTACTTAGCGTTTTATTTATTAGGTTGGTGCAAAAATAATTTCGTTTTCTAACATATGTTACTATGTGAGAAAACGAAATTATTTTTGCACCAACCTAATATTTATTTGGTGAAACCTAAACAAAATACGCAGCTGGAACCGCCCACTCACCTTTTTTTTCTTCATTAGAAACCTTTGTACAAACCCATATATCTTATTAAACGTTATTTTTAGTGGGTACACGTGGTTGAATTGCTATCCCCACATTTATTCTCTTCGACAGTGAAATTAATAACAACTGATCTAGATCGAGAAGTCCAACGAAAGGCACTGGAAAAAAACAAAAATGCAAAGCCAAAAAAGAAGACAGGAATAGCAACTCAAACACGTGCACCCATTAAAAATAAAGTTTGCCCTAATAAAAAAATAATATCGGATTAAAAAAAAATCCATTTAAATATAAATACATATAAGCAAATAATGTAGTTTTTGAACTGATATTATTTTGTATTACTATAAACGTTATAGTGGGTGCCCGTGTTTCAGGCATATGTCCTTTCATAAGATCTACCAGGCCGGTAGATGTCAAAAAAAAAAAATAAAAATAAAAAATAAACAGCGACGTCCACTCAAAGATGTGCACCCACTAAACCCGTGCGGAAAATCATACTGGCAAATAGTCTTTAAATCTAACAAGGTATCTCCAAAGATTCGCTTAAAAAAAAAAAAAAAAAAAAAAAAAAAAAAAATGTTCATACATGATGAAAAAAAAATGAACCAAACTAAATAAAAACACAGTTGTAGCGTCATAATCATTATTTTATTATTAAGAGTAGGAAAGACCAAATTATATTTTGATTCTTTTTAGAACGTTCGAAATTTTGGTTAAAAATTTTGTTTTTCTTGCGTCAGTGGGTGACCATAAATTAGCATGCGACATTGTAACGTCTATATACGGTGCAAAACACACCGATTTGGAAATTCTTGCGAAAATCACATAATTGTCGGATTTTAACGAAACTTTCAGAACTTATTCACAAATGAATGAAATTGTTTTTGAAATGTGTTTTTTTTGGGGTTTTTTTTTTTTTAAAGAAAATCCTGGTAAAATTATTTTTTATCTCAGTTAACCCCCACTTATTTAATGAAATTTCAAGAAATTCTTTTTTCTTTTTTTTTTATCTAAATTAGTTAAAACTTAAAAGAACAAGTTCCCGCAAAATTTAAGTAAAGAAATGTTATTTATCAAACAGGGTCCTTAGTTAAAGAAAATCTGCTCTGAATCGTGTCATTAAGAAAAAAAAACGCAATATATCTAAGACATTTAATTAGAAAAAAACTAATTGCTTTTATATGTAAAATATATTATGGGCACTATTGTCGTCACTAAAAAAAAAAAATGAAAAAAAACGTTCGATTAATACTGAATTTCTAAAACAAGAGTTGTTTTCGTTATTTTAAATTTTAATTAGAATAGTTTATAAATTTTTAATCTTTTAAAATACTACCTTAATTTTTAAAGGTTAGGTGACATCTTTATTAAATAAAAACTATATTTACCAATCATAAACGAGGTACCTCTGTGTGGTGTAATGGCTAGGAATCTTGTCTGGCTAGATCAGTTACGACTAAGTAGTGAGTTCGATCCTCACTGGGTGCCCCATACTTTCGGACTTATGCCACATCTAAGCCGCCCTTAGGAAATTACTACCAATCATAAACGGAAAAGCTCACTACAATTCAAAGACCGCTTATGTTTTAACAAGAATTTTGAATTTATTTTATGTATGTATAAACGTGTCGAATTTTGTAAATAAGAATGTCATGACATTATCAGAAAATTAATAGTCACTATAGTCCAGTCAAAATTTATTGGTTATTTTCTAACATTTCCTCGACAAGCGTCTTCGTAAGTTAGATCATAAACCTAAAATTCAGTAAAATATTATTTAAAATATTTTCCTGGATTTTTAAATTTGCGTGGTAGTTAAAAAAAATTATATAAAAATGCATTTCCTCAAGTAATTGTTTCAATTATGTCCCCCTTAGAAAAAATTCTCACATACAAGTCTAGCGAGAAAGTTGTCAACACCTCATAAAAACACCCATTAAATGCTTTGTTAAAAATGCTTTTCTATGATATTTTAAACAAAAAGTAATATTTGTTTCAAATCAGATTAATAAACTTTAAATCAGCTAATCTTCCTCAAAGTTTCAGAAAAGTATATTTTATTTTTGAAAGATTTTTTTCATAAACGTTGTGTTGACAGATTTGTCAATATGAACGATTTTAACGTTTTTACTGATAATAAAAATAAAAAAAATAATCATTTCAATCAATTTGAAATATAGCAAACTATTTTGCTTATTGGAAATATTAAATTTAATCTATTAGCTTGAAACTAAATCTAAAATAAAACCTTTTCTTTGGCGGACCCTACATCTAACATTCCTCTTTTTAAATGTCACCTTATCAAATAGGCTAATAAAAATGACTTGTATAAATTGTATATAGACAAACCTGTGAAAAAGAACTTCAGATCAGTTCTTTTTTAGGTTTATTTACCGTATTTATTTTATTTTAGGCCATTTTATGTGATAATTCATTTAATTTATATTCACGTATTATAGAGTTAGGCTTCATACGAGTATTGGTAAGTCTACGAAATTTGAAGAAACATAAGGCTATCTGAAACCTTTGTATATAAACCCCAAGATATATTTTTAGCCCCTTTTTTGCTGGGAGGGGGGGTTATTAAATACGGTACTTGACAAAGAATGTTTATATTTTTAGAATATAGTGAATAAAAAAGTTGCAATCTTTAAATTCATTTAAAACTCTCAACAACGTAACAATTAGTTCAAAACGATGGAAATTTTTCCCATAGAAGAGCAATATTACTTTCGACATTAAAAGAAAAAAAATTATCGTTTTTTTTTTTTGAAAATCTCTCATGATGCAACTTGTTACATAAGCTAGCATATTTTCATTATGAAGAATAAACATTTTTTGTACAGTTACGTTTTATGAATGTCGTAAACTGTCTTAGCCATGTTTTCTGTTTTTAAGGTTGGAATCTGCCATTTTTCTCATTCCATTATCTTCCTTAGTCCAGTCTAACAGCTTCGTTCCGGGCCTTTTGAAGAAGAGTTTTTTTGTTTGTTTTTTTTTTTTAATTGAAATCACCTCAAGCAAGGTGGTAATGCCACTAAAACACAAGGGGGTTACATGGCATGGAAGAACAGATACATTAATGATGAACAGAAAGAAAAGAGAGTAAATCAGGTGGTCAGTAAATAACGATTGACATTGCTTTTAAATTTTTGCAAATTAAAGTAGTAGCGGTTCATTTCTTGTTTAGGATAGGGTTTCTGGTTCCTTCTAAAGTTTTTTCATTCTCTTTCACTCCCAGTAGCCCCTTGTGTCTTAATGGCATTGTCGCCTTGCTTGGGGTGAATTGATTTAAAAAAAATTTAAAACTCAAAATAGAAAAAACAATAATTATCATGAATTTTATAAATATTTTCAATTATTAAAGAAATTAAACAACTATTTAGAAAAAATGAGAGAAATTGTACTATAAAAATATTTTTAATTGTCATTTTATAAAAGAGATGTATCGGCCCAAAAACAATGTGACAAAACCAACAGACATAAAAATATTAAGCTGAACAACTCGTATGATTATGAAAAATATAATCACAATTGATATGATTATTACTGAGAGGCTGTGCCCAAGAATGGGTGTGTGTGAGTGAAAATGAAAGAGGGAGAGAGAGAACAGATGTAGAAAAACGTATTCAATTTTATTGTTTTAAAGTAAATTTTAAATAAAAGTGCATAAAGATGCTATAAATCCCTCTACTCAACAGAATGACTAAGACTAGAAGTCGGAGACGCCATAGCCTTCCGACCCGATTCCATCAAGGATAAATGTACTTAAAAAAAAATAAATAAATAAATAAAGGAAACCCATTCAAGTAAGAAAATTCGTCAATGTAGTTTGGGGGTATTTAATTAGGTTTTTATTCCTATATTTATTATTAGGTTTTTATTCCTATATTTTCACAATGATAACTGCTTTTGTAGCGAAAAATTGGCTGCGTGATATAAATTCAAAAATAAAATTAGTTTTTTTCTTCTCCCCCTGCCCAACCAAAAGAATAGAAATGACAAAAAAATATATTGCTTAAATTAAATATCAAATCTGGGTGAAGATATATATTTTAAAGATTTAATTTCTTATATTTTACATATTATGTGTATTTGTTTTATTGAAATTCCCTACTTTACACACACGAAAATAGAATAAAAATGATACCGAGAACGAGAATTTAAAAAAAAATAAATAAATAAATAAAAGTTTCAACTTGCATTTTATCACACTTGCCAAAAATGACTAACACCAAATTCTGATGAGGTAAAAAGTATGAACTCTACACATATCAATTAAAATACATACACTAATAATAAAATGTGAGGATTACAATTCACAACCCGCGGAAAATAGAAGGCCATGGGGTCACTATTCTTTGGGACTTTACCATTCGTACTGATAGATACAGAAAAGAAATTATAATTAAAGAATGTACAAGAATTATTATTATTATTATACATACTAAAATTTTATTACTAATGTTATTATACATACAAAAATTATTATTATTATAATACAAGAAATATTATTATTATTATTATACATACAAGAAATATTATCATTATTATTATTATACAAGAAATATTATCATTATTATTATTATTATTATACAAGAATTATTATCATTATTATTATTATACATACAAGAATTATTATCATTATTATTATTATTATTATACAAGAATTATTATCATTATTATTATTATACATACAAGAATTATTATCATTATTATTATTATTATACATACAAGAATTATTAAACGTACAAGAATTCTTTTTATTTTGAGGAAAAAGAACAGTTGGAGAAGGAACAAAACAAAATCTATCAGAAATTATTTGAAGAGACTTCTTGTCATTCGTAGATAAAATATTGCATTGTTATAGATTTGGCATTGCCGTCAGATTAAAAACAAAATATTTGTTAAAGACTATGACAAAATAAATAAGCATAAGGATTTTGAAATTGAAAAAAAAAATGTGTCCCTTAACCTAGAACAATTAGAGTCCTGAGTAAAATTTTAAAAACTAGAGATAAGAATATTAAAATCCCTGGCATTTCTTTTTATTGTCCCCTGTTTACAAGAGACTCTAAAAAAATTGCACTGGGTGGAATTGCTCGAGGAGAGTATTATCAATGTAAAAAGGAAATATAAACACCTTTACATGTTGATGTGTAATATCAGAATGTTAAGTTTACTATCTTGTCTTACCCGAGGTCTCGGATAATGACCCACTAATGGATTGCACTCAACAGGAGGAGAGGGTTGTTGTTGTTGCTGTTGTTGTTAATTTTATTATTATTATTATTAATAATAATAATAATAATTAATTTTAATTTGTTAAATTTCTAGTATCCAGTCGTGCTCATTATTAGATGTTATTTTTAACGGATTTTTTAAATAGCATTTGTGTGTGTGTGTGTGTGTGTGTGTGTGTGTGTGTGTGTGTGTGTGTGTGTGTGTGTGTGTGTGTTTTGTATTTTTATACTGACTAATTGCCTTATTATTTTAAAGAAATATTTTATACTGTTAATAACCAGGTCGATTTTTCCAGCTCATTTGATACACATGAAAAAATGTTTTGTTCGCTTCAAACTTAATAAGGCCTTAAAAAAATGATTATAAATATTTTTCCTTTTTGTTGCTATTTTTATTTTTCTTATTATTTACTCGTTGAGGTCAAGTAACAACAAGTCTGAACAATAACATCAGCACTTTCCTCAGTATTATAACTGGTTTTACTAACCTCATGATGGAGTCTGAATTATTTATAATATATTAATCTTTTTTTTTTCTTTTTTTTTCCAATTCTTTCAAAAAGGAAATAAATATATTTTCTCAAATAAAATATCTAAAAATTTCATTTTTATAAATGCGTATTGAAAAGAAAAATATTTGCTTTGACTGCCCATATTTCGTTGATATTCTTGCCAATCAAAAATTCAAATTAATTTCTTTGTTGTATATTGTGAGGAGAATTTTTTTGTTCACTCAATAAAAAAAAAAAAAGAAAACACCATAAAATGAAAACATTTAAAAAATTAGATTATGAGAAAAATCAAGTAATCAAAAGGTTGATTTTTCAAATAAAATTTTATTTATTCATGTTAAAAATTATTGCTGTTGTTTTGTACTTTACCTCCTCTTGATGATGATGATGATGACGACGACGACATTCTGTAATTTTATGATGAGTCGTTATCTTTCCAAAAAATTGGACTACCGAAATCATTTTTTATGTATAATCTTCACAAAGTTTCAGCCGATTCTTTCTACAGCCTTCCTCTGGTGTGTAATCCCTAGATTTTAAATTAACCACTATATTCTATTTGACAATTACCAGGAGAGATCCCGTCGTTTTTTTTTTGTTTTTTTTTTTGTTTTTTTATGTCGGCTGAATCGTTAAGATAACAACAAAAAAAAAGCAATACAAAGAATGAGTCCCAGAGTCGAAACAACACTTTGAATAATAATAATAATAATTACATATTTTTATGAGCGGGAGTAGGAGGAGAGCATCATGGCCGACTATCGAGAAGTTTTTTTTATTTTTTTATTTGAAGAGTAAGGCAGCCAAGGTAACTTAGGAGACACATCTAAACTCTCGGGGACAACTTCAATTGAAGACCATCTTAGCTAATTGTATTACCCGAACTGAAGTTATTTTTACTGGGTCCCACTTGTCACCATATCGTACACATGCCTGGTATAAAGTTCTTATCAGACTGAACGTCATAATGGGTATACCGAGCTCATTATATTTGTATCCCAGCATCATTTCATTGGCACATTTCACTCTTACTCAATAATAATAATAATAATAATAATAATAGGCAAAGTTCAATTTTAGCGTCGGGAAAAATATTTTTGAACAAATTCACTTAAGTATGAGGGGAAAAGTACTTGTCATATTTCATCATAATTGAATTTTTTTAACGTAATAAGTATGGAAACTTGAATAATTTTGGTGAACGTATGTGAATTTTATATTCTGTAATATATATGTAATATAATATGTAATATATGTCTGTTTTTTTTTTGGGGGGGGGGGTTAAATAAGTGGAATTTTTCTTGAAATCCGGAAAACTTTGTTCAAAAATATTTTTCCGATACTAAACTTGAATTTTCCCTAATAATAATAATAATAATAATAATAGCAGCAGAAGTGGCAAATGGTAAAGTTAAAAACTCAAAAGCGGTTTGAAGAAAAAGACAAAATAAGATTCTTCCTATTTTATTTTTCAGTATACTGAAATAAATTATCCTATCTAGATCAGAAGTAATCAACAAAAACAAAGAAAATTGTCAAATCATGGTGGTGGCTGAACAAAGTTTAAAATCGAAAGTGGTAACCAAAAAAAAGAAAAATAATAAAGGATAAATAAATATCAAGACCTTGTTAAAGAACAAAATTTTAAAAGAAAGTTTAGAATTTTAAGTAATTCCCATAATTGTTGGGTTATTTTGTTTGACGAAAAGAAGATTCGAAGAATAATTACTAGAAATCCGAAAAAAGAATTGTAAATAAATATTCAGACATCATATTTCTTTTTAATCGGCAAGAATTATTAATCCAAATGCTCTCATGTCGACAGTTGCCGTCATATTATCTTAATGGAGAATCACTAAGTGTTTAAGTGAGATTTAAATTATCAAATAATAATTATTATTATTAAATATTAATAAAAGACGCATTATAATTATTATTAAATAAGAGACCATATTTTTATTAACTTGATAAAAGACGAATGACTATTAATAAAATAATTATTATTAATAAAAGAATTCTTATTCTTATTAATAATAATAATAAAAGACGAATTCTTATTTCTTGTTTTTCTTATTATTATTATGGGAGGGAAAAGAAGAGCAGTTGGAGAAAGAGCAAAGTCTATCACAAATTATTTGAGGAGACTTGTTGTCACTCGATTCTTTGCAACAACTGCAATACAAAATTAAGAGAGAATAAGAAGAATAGCAATAATAATGATGAAGAGAGAGAAAGAGAGAGAGATTCATTTCACTCTGGAATCGAAAATCCTTCTTTTTTTAATTCCTGAAGAGATAAAAAAAAATATCTAATAATGAAGACAGCAGTGAAAACGGCAACGTGGGTTTGTTACTAATATTTTTTAAATAAATATTTTCTTTTTTATTTCATTATTACTTTTAGTTTTCTTCTTAACATCTTTCCCCCTCTTAAACTTTATACTTTTTTAAAACACCACCTCAACTCCTGGGGATATGAGAGAGAGAGAGAGAGTAACCAGGTTTAGAAATTTCTTTGAATACCTAAAAAATTTTGTATATACTGAAGAGAAGAGTGAACTGAAGACAAATGAACATATATTTAGAAAAATATGACACAATGGAAAAATTTTTGAGATGCGTTTCATCCGATGAAATCCTAACCGATCAAACGCGTCACAAACACTTAACCATTGTGTCACATTTTTCCAAACACTTTTTATATGAGTTAAAGATCAAATGCAGATCAAATAAAGATCAGAATCCAACAGGATGTTAAAATAAAACAACAAATAGGAAACGTATATATGTTTCACTTTTATTAAATTCTGACCAATGAGAACTGACCCAAACATAATTGAAAATACCAGTGTTTTCTTTTATTGTCTGTTTTCTCTCAATCTCAATGTTAGAATGATATAGGTTATCTATTTGTTTTTAATATTATCGTGTGTGTGTGTGTGTGTGTGTGTGTGTGTGTGTGTGTGTGTGTGTGTGAGAGAGAGAGAGAGAGAGAGAGAGAGTTCATGATATTATGAATTTTAATGCGTGAGGGAAAAAAAAATCTCCCTTTCTCTACTCAAGTATTTATATCACAGAACGCCACAAATATTTCTTTCTTTCAATATACACATGTTCCTATTTATTAAAGAAAAAAAAATAAGCAAAGGAAAAGGGAATGAAGAAAAAAGGAGCAAAATGAAAGGGAAATGATAAAGCAAAAAGAAAGAGAAGAAAAGATGAATAATAACGACAAAGAAAAATGAGAGAAAAAAGAAAACGAAGGGAAAAGGAAAATAAGAAAAAAGGAGAAAAAAAGAAAAGGAAATGTAAAAGAAAGAGAAAGAGAAGAAAAAAAAAGATGAATAATAACGACAAAGAAAAACGAAAAAAAAAAAAAAAAAAAAGATTCCGTAAAATATCTTCGGGGCAGCCGAAAATTTTAACAAAGCAGAATAATTCTCCCACCGTTAATTTTCTACAGGGGTTGACCCTGTACAATTTCTTTTACTTTTTTTTTTTTTTTTTTTTTTTGTTAAAGTGGCTAAGTTAAAAGGAGTTGTGTTTCTATATTTAGTTACCTACGTTGCCCAAGAACGAAATTGAGATTTGCCTTCAAATTCTCTTTGTTACATAAGCTTTCCTTTGCGTAGGGAAATTCAGTTGATCTTTATTTAGTGCTGCTACTATCATAACTCATGACGATGGTACAAAGATCACACAGGTACCGAGAACATCAGTTGAGTAAAGGCTGTAATATTTATTATTTTGTTTTTAACTTGCTCCTTCAGAGGAGTGAAGTTACAATACAAAAATCTGTAGTTTAATGAAAGCTTCTTAAAAACCTTTCAAGCAGAAAGTGTTTCTGTTTTAATTCAAGTACCCGATACATTGGAGGTTGGTTATTCGGCTTTAGAAATTTTTAACTAATGAATCACTAAGTAAATATGAAAGACATTTTAAATAGCAATTCGTCCTGTTCTGAAAGCACGTATTGCTTGCATCATTTTGGTATCAGGATTCTAATTATTCTGATGTATTATTTATGTTATCAACCTTTTAAAACGCCTTCAGTCAGTTATGTGCCATGCGTGATACACGCGTAGGCGATCATGTCTCTTTCGATACATGGACTGACGAGGCAGATTTTTTTTTCCCGGAGACCAGTTGCCATCCAAGGCTATAGAACCCGGTCTGTTGTTCTATTTACCTATAGCTGGGGGGAGAAGAAGAGGATTCATACCTTTCCCAAGGGTATTAGCACGTAAGACTGGAATTCGAACTCGGCTCTCCGATTCCTCAATCCGAACCGATATCTATCACTCCACCATCAATAAGAAAGGCCTTCGTCTTCGTAATTGTTAGAAAAATAAAAATCATTTAAATTATATAGTCGGCGGGTGTCGTTATCTTTGTTAAGATCACAAAGTTTCAGTCGTCAGGAGACTTTAGGTAAGCTTCAGAGAATTTCGAACTAACACTTCATTTAATCTTTAGTTCCACAGACAAAAAGTGCGAGCAAAGAAACTATTAGAATAGAACTAGCTATTTCAAAACGATGAGAACTAGTAGCCAATCTAGTAGTCATGTAGCCGAGGTACGAAGTGGGGAAAGTTCATTAGAACAATTGTCACGAAAATATTTATAGAAAAAACAGAGGGAAGTAACGCCACGCAGATGGGAAAGTGACTACAGTCGAGATGCCAGGTCAAGGCCGATAGCATTACAAACCATTCTTTGGATTTTGTCGAGAATCTCGAGATATATAGCCATAGTACCATAACAGATATGACAGCAATATTCAATGCACGGGCAGATGTTTATCACGAAGTTTCGGCCGCCGTGCCACCTAGCCTTCTTTAGGTGACTTTAGGTAAACTTCAGAAAATGTAACACTTTCTTTACTCTACGGAGTTAGATTGTTCTCATCCAGCTGTCCATGCCTAGGGATATCCTATCTTGTTCGTTTTAGTACTGTTCAATTATTGTTACACCCGTTGATGAAAGGATTCAGTTTGAAAGTCCCTGAAGGTTACCTAAAAACACCTGAAGAAGGGCGCGGGGAATGGAGGGTTTCAAAACTGTCGAAACGTTTTGATAACAACAAAGATGAGGAAGCATAATGGTAACGCATCCCAGAATTTCAGACAGCAATAAAGATGAAGAAAATTTATTGAATTATGAAAATATTTAATCTCTGAACTTTGGAAAACAGGATGGAAGTTGGGGGGCCGACTTGTTACTATCAGATCCTAATATAAAATAGAACGATATCTATCACAGCTCATTTTGTACATTTAAATTAGCAATATTTCTATCTTTCTTTTAATTTTTATATAAAAGACCTGGCAAATCTGAAATCTATCAAAAACTGGTGGGTTTAACAAGTAAAGGCAAGTCTCCTCAATGTAGTAAATCCTCGTTTAATGACATTGGCTATTGTTCGGGTCATTTTTTTTTTTTTTTTGTCTCGAGGTTGCTTCACCACTTTTATACAATGTACAAGTGTAGTTGATATATATTTAAATAATCTTATATTTCTGAAAATAAAACCTGAAAAGTATTCAAACCATAGTTAATTCCCGTAAAACTATTCTTTATTCTCATACACGTGGTACATGAAGCAAAATGTAGAGAGCGTACACTAGTTTTTTCGGTGATTGTCCACGATGCTGTCTTTTACCTCAGAAAATTACTAAATCTTTCATATAAAATAAATCGCTGTAAAGAATAGGCGCTAAGCACAGTATTTCTGTAGCACTTACCTAAAAATTTTAATGATAGCTGTAATATTGTCTACTGGATGCTTTCACTTAGTCTCTTTTTAAGGCTTCTCACCATTCCGATAAAAATTGGTAAAAATGACGTACTATATTTTATTTCAGTTCTCTAACAAGGTTCCTAATATTTTATCACATTTTCATTACTAGCAACTGTAGCAATAGCAGTAAAGTATTACTAATTAACTAACTTATTTAAGTAAAATATTATTTTCGAAAAAATTCCGGACAACTGAACTCATTACTTTATTTCCCTCCCAACAACGTTTCTGGCAATCCGTTCTATGTCCCTCTTTAGCTAGGCTATACGCATAAATAAAAACAAAGAATGGATTGAGCAATTGTAGGAACAACAATAAAATATGATTGAATAATAATCAGTCTTCTAAAAACTTATGGACATTCTTATTACTATTTTGTTTCTTATATTATCCCTATAGTGATATTTTAAGTTACGCTTATAGAACTATTAAAAGTTATTACTAAAGAAAATGTCTGAAATTCCGAGATGTTGTACTGTCATTATTTTATTAATTATTAGGGCTAATATCCTCATCTTTATTTCTTTTTACCACAATATTTCGACCGAAGTGTGTATAACACCCGGCAATCACAGACTACTGTCTAATATTATATTCTAACCAAATATATAATGATAGACTGTGGGCGCCTAGGGTGTTGAGCTCAATGTCCACTTTTGATAGTTTGAATATTTATACACATGCAATTAATTTCATTTAATAGAAACCATTAATCTTCCTTGTAAGTCCATAAATATTAATATTTCTTTGTATTAACAATTTATCTTGTTTGTAAGTCAATAATCACTGCATTTATTGTCATTTAAATAGTGAGTACATTATTTTGAACAACCTATATATATATATATATATATATATATATATATATATATATATATATATATATGTATATATATATATTAGGTTGGTGCAAAAATAATGACGTAATAATGTCGTTTTTTGACGTTAAAAATACGTCAAAAAACGACATTATTACGTCATTATTTTTGCACCAACCTAATATATATGTGTGTGTGTGTGTGTGCGCACACACAAACCAAATAAAATAAATAGCTACAATTAGCGACTAAAAGTTTCAATCTAAGAAGAGATCGTAAAGCAAGTCAATCGATAAACCAACATAACTATAAATGTATGTGTAGTCACACACACATTCTGAATGAGGTGGTATATATCTAAAAAGCAATTTGTTTTCGTGTTTGCATTTACAGACCACTTGTATTCTTTTATTTAAAAAAATGGCTCTTATTGGGGAATGCGACTATGTTTAATTTTTCTTCTAAACTAAAATTGTATCTTTTTAACTCCTCCATGCAAGCAAATGTTTCTTTTTTCTTCACAATTTTCAACCTCACTGTGTGTTCATCCATTTTTATCCTTCTGTTCCCAATATACTATGATTGTGTTGTACTGTTTTCGTACCGTTATTTCTTAAAGAAAAAAAATAGATAATTTTTACTTCAAAGTTCTCTCGGGGGTTCCAATATACACAACATAATGTCCATTTTCTGCTTCACCGTAGCTTAATACATGACATTCTTCGTCAAAAAATCATCCTCCAAAGGACAGCTTTATTTATTCATGGAGTTATATTAGGGCGGGGTCAAGACTATCATTACTACCCTTCTTGTGATTCTGTGGTAATTGAAACATGTTCTTCGTGCAGCAATAACTAATTTTAAGCGAGTTCCTGCTAAATAGCTTGTGCAATCACATTATTAGCTGGTTTTCTGAAACACCAAGAAACACGTTCTAATTAAATATTATAATTATGAAACGTGCGTAAAAATTCTGAAAAGAAATTATATGAACAAACTTGAAGACAGTGTCCTTGCAGTGACGTCAAAGTTATAAATGCAACATTTCTGTGAAATGTATGCTCGAGTTCTCGGAGTCGTTCAATCATTGATTTTGTTAGCTACTGTATTTATCCATAGGAATAGGACTGCACAATATTCAGAATAGCATCCTAAAGTTAATTTTTGCAGGTAAATTGTCATCACCGGGTGCTCCGCCTTGTGCCACATCTAAGTAAATTACTGTGTGTGTGTGTGTGTGTGTGTGTGTAAAGGAAAAAGACAATAGGAAAACTAGTTTTAGCCGACGCATTTTGTCCAATGTGGATTTTTCAAGGCAAAAAGCGAAATGAACTTATTGAAACAAAATATCTATTAACAACAGAATACCGTTAGCAACTAGAAGAATTTAGAAATGCTATTGTATATTCATAAGGTCAACCGAAAAATTACATCAATTACTTTATGTTTGAAGATAATATTTTCACATGTAGAAATACTGTTTGTATTGTGTTGACGGATTCAACCGTTTTCTTTTGATTTCTTGATACATTTGTTGTATACGTTGGCTTGGGAGAGTAGTGATTCTGCTAGGAAAGGTGATATCGGGAAAAACCTGCGCGTAGATTAATATTTGGATAATATTCAATGGCACCACTCTCGAGGATTTTCCTTCTGAGTGAATTATTTTCTTTCATTATGAGTGTAGCATTTATAAAGTCAAAATTGTGGTTGAATTTATTTCTATGTATTTTTTTTCCAATTTTTTCATAGATTCTTTGTTTCAATAAATTCATTTCGTTTTTTTCCCCTGAAAAAGTCCATATTGGATGAAACGCGTCGGCTAAAACTACAGTTTTCCTATTGTCTTTTTCTTTTATACATAGTCTTTTTCTACAGGTTAATTCGGGTAATTATATATATATATATATATATATATATATATATATATATATATATATATATATATATATATGTGTGTGTGTGTGTGTGTGTGTGTGTGTCTTTAAAAAATGTTTAAGCAAAACTGATAAGATACTTTCTTTACTTTTTCATTATATTTTTCTTAGAAGAGTGCAAGTGTTTTCTTTTCTGGACTTAATGTAAACCAAAGTTTGTTAGTTCCGGACGATTTCTGTTAAAGTATTAGACATTTTCAAGGATTTTCGTTATACTACTATAATAAATAGTGTTTAAGTGCTATTGTAGACGGTATCGAAATTGCTTGAAGGAAACATTCCTAATTTCCAAATACGGCCCGTACATTGTGACTGTGTTCATAATGTTATTAAGGACTAAATTCTTGTTGTTTTTTTTTTTGTTTATTTATATATATATATATATATATATATATAACAGCTTCATAACTTTTAAACATATTTTGCAGCTGGAGACACGTATCACATTTATGTTCTTGACCAGTATGTTGCGTAACGAGCCCGGTACAAATCCATACTGGTTTAAATGTGTCCGTATTGAGCTCTGGTCAGAGAGATGTAGAGTCAGGCGGTTAGTGATGTGTCAAACATTATTTATGGATTTGTTTTCATTGGGGTATCTAAATTCATAAATCATGTTGGTCTGATATAGTTTTGATTTTGTCGGAGTTCTTGTATACATAAAAGAAAAATATAATTAAAAAAAAAACTAAACAAAGTACCTTATCAGTCTTGTTTAACGGTGTGGGGAGTGCAGGAGGAGTGCAGAGGACGCCTGTCATAGATTGGGATAAGAATGAGATTTTTATTTTGTAATTACTAAATAAATATTAAAAGAAAAAAATGAAGAAAAACGCTGGAAACTTTTGCACACACCTAGTAATCTATATATAAAATTCTGTGACTTCCGTTAATCCGTCCATCACACCCTCTAAAACAGGCAGACATTGACCGATCAAAACCAAATTTTTTGGGAAAAGTGTAAACAGGTAATGGGGTACAAAGTACAGATGATTTTACTAGACTGCGAAAAAACCGCGTAGCAGGGTTTTTGTCAAAATATTTTTTCCAAACAAATCAGCTTATTCAAATTTCACTGATTGATTTGCGAAATTGAACGAAACGTAGAGTTTGTAAATCTCGACAAAAAATGTTAGCGATAACTTCAACAAAATTAAATACTGTGAGGATTTCAACAAAAAAGATTATATTTTAATAAAACAGATTATATTTGTATGCGAATTCAGTTTTCGCTCTGTAAATGTATAATGTCGAATTCCAAAAAGGTATTTTCAAAATCTCTCGTCCAGTATCGTTTCTTGCTACTGCTGCTGCTGCTTCTTTACCTGCCGCAGTGTTTCGATCTGTATCTTTTCTAATCATTATCATGTTAACACAGGTTACAAACAATAGCCTAACGCTTGCATACATTGGATTGTATTCCTGCTGCGTCAGCCGAGCAAGAAATTAACAAGTCGGCATTCGTTATCGATAAACGAGATGGAATAATAAACAAAGTGGATGGGGGGGGGGGGCTGAAATGCACCGACTAGGGAATTATAATGAGGAGAAGAAGGAGAAAAGAGTATAAAAATAAATCAACTACACACACACACTCTCTGACTTACTCTCTCGTATACAAAATGTTCTCTCGCTACCATTCTTTCTGGGTAGATCGATCTTGTCCTGTTCATATCTATTGATTGAAACAAAATCATATTATAATTTTGCTTGTTCTTTGGTCCCTTAGTACGACCGTTACGTCCTGCCAATACCTCATAAAAGATGGATTATTACATTTGATCGGGAGGAAAGACTGAAAAGACATATCAGAGACATTTGGTTCCAGTGAGAAAAAGAAGCGATAAGGCTCTCATGTGTTTAACGTCTGCTTCAGTGAAATGGAATTTTTTTTGAATATTTTCCTTTGTATTACCTTCTTTAAATAATGAGTTGCATTAATACGCATGATTGTTATTGCAATATTTTATTGAAGTTATTAAACCCAAATATTTAACGATGCAACTGGGGGAATTTCCACCAGTATAGTCGTGGAACTCACAAGGAGCATATGCAGTCATTAAATTAAGAATTATGATTCACTAGAAAATTCAAATATGAAAACCGTGAACTTTTCACAGATATTGCTCGTTTATATCAATCTATTCAGATTTGTTGTCTATATGTCTATCAATCCGAAACTATTCGTATCTTTCTATCGCAGTCGGTTCGTATCCATTAGCTATTTTATATATATATATATATATATATATATTAGTTGCATTATCAAAAAAAAAGTATATATCTTCTACTCTAAAGTAAAGAGCATTTCACGAAAAGAAATATAATATTGGTCCGATATTGAATCATATTCAATCTCGTTTCTCAGTAATTCGAGCTAGAATTTCGAACGCTGATTTTTTTTCAAAACAGGCAGGATGTTTCCTCTTCGAAGCCGAATGCAACACAATCTTCCTATCTCCCACAGGCTTTGTGTATAGTAAGACAATCTTACAATATAGATATCCACAGTTATGCATAGATAATGAGCGATATGGTGTATATAATAATTTTATTTAAGATTTTCATGATGACAAACGTAGTCTTGTCTGGTAGTTGAATGACAAAGTGGAGAGATTTCTGTGTAACGTGTGTCGTCCTTTAAAAGGACTTCATCAGACTAAAGTAATATTATTCTTGATACAATAGAGAGAGAGAGAGAGAGAGAGAGGAGGGGCAATATATAAGCATTAACATAAACATCAGTTATAAATAATGCACCGAGGGGAAACGCTGAAGATGCAGGAACGCTAAATTTTGAAATTTCTGGTAT
>OZ010602.1:27941853-27984353 GCA_963932145.1 Acanthosepion lycidas
AGGATGAGTGATGGAAGATCCTATGTCTGGCAATAAAACTCCGTAACATGCCACACAAGTAGGAGAACCCAGTCATGGCTCTCAGACAATTTCTACGAGCACATCACTCCTCACATCTGGCCACCAATTTCCCAGATTGCGACTCCCTTAATTATTACGTGTGGGGGACAGTTGAGCGAGAGACCAACAAAAAATTACTCCTTGTAATACCAAAGAGGAACTGAAGGCAAGGATTATGGCAGCATTCATCAACTTAAACAAGGAAACTGTCCAAAAGAGTTGCAGGAGATTCCGAAGTTGTCTGGCGATTTTATTAAATAAATTTACTTTTTAGTATTTCAAGATATTTTTGTGTAATTTTGGTAAATATATGTGTTAAAAGGAGATGTTAGTGTTATTTTCATTTTGCGTAATTTAAACAATTTATGCATCATACCCCGTATATATAACTTCTAAAACCGAAAAGATAATTTTGTGATTCACGTTTTATGACTGACTTTGTAATTGTTTATAAAGAAGACTTAAAAAATAATCCTCTACAAATGAGTTTCTATCTTATCCCCAGAACGTTACTTTTCATGCACTTATACAGGAGTCGGCAACCTTTTCGAGGGAGTGGGACAGACAGCTATGCAGTGTCTCCTGGGCGGGGGGGGGGGGGTGAGTGATATCAGATGTACTACAATAAATTGTCTCGACGTCTGGCTGCTCAGTCCAGAAGGCTGCCTTGTTCTGGAGGTTTAAAGACAAAAACAAGTTAATATATTATTTAAACAAGGTTCCTTATTTTACTACAGGTATAACAAGATAACAACTATCACAATCAACAGAAAATGCAAATTCCTTACTACGGTTAATTTGGCGGGCTGGGTGTGGCCGGCGGGCTGGGGGCAGGGGGTTGCCGGCCTCTACATATGATTCTGTATTATTTTATTATTTTTTTTAATGCCACTTCCATTCAGGACGTGCGTGATAATGACTCGCCACAGATATTCTTTATTATCTGTTTATTGCTATGAATTCTTAAAGACGGTGGGGGTATTCTATGTTTCCTTCCCAAAGGCTTAGAATTCCTTCCCTTAGAGTGGTTGTCGTCTTAACAGCCTAATCTGCCCTGCTATCTAACCCATAACCGGAAAGAGAAAAGACCTATTCACGCCTTTCCCAAGGGCATTTCTGCGAAAGTGAACGTTAACAGACTGGACCGGAATTTAAATTGATTTCACTTTCCACGCCAACATCCGTTACATATCCACGATTTTATTATTATTATTATTATTATTATTATTATTGTTGTTGTTATTAAATACTATATTATTTTAATGCACACACACACACACACACACAAAGTGTATATCTCAGTAACCCAAAAGTCTTGCGAGTCAACTCGAGTGGACTATCTCCACATGAAACGCTCCAAGAATACAGTCCTGTGACAAAGTTCGTTTCGTCCAATTAATGTCAATAAAAATAAACAACCAATCACACATACTCCCTGAAATATATACTAAACGCAAGACCACAATAATATGGTCACCAGTGAAATTTAAATTCCTAACATAATAAACATAATCTATAAAAGGTTCTTGTTGACAAGCATCATCATCTCTACAGACATTCACTCGGCCCTGTCTGAGACAAAGCAGCAAACAGAAACGCCCAATTAGGATCGAACTTACAACCCATGAAACAAGCTTACTAATCACTGCTCTATATTTAATGAAGAAGTTATTTTGGGCTCGTTGTAGACACTTATCGGCTATTCGGTATTAAACTAAGTATTAACTAGGTCCCGACATCGAGTAGGATGGAACGATAAAGATTAGAACTCCGAGGTAGCACATTTCCATTGCACTAATTAAAAAAAAAAAGAAGAAGAGAGAGAGAGAAAAAATTATGGATAGGCCTGGTGCATCACGACGCAGGCCATGGGCAAATGGGCATTTTTTTACCTGTATGCGTGGGGATCCTTCATTAAACCAAACCATTTACCTTCTTGCGTAGGCGAATAGATATTAAAAACTTTGGACCGTGCCTGTTCTCTGGTGACCATTCGGGGAACTGGGATTGATCTTTTCTTCGGGATATTTTCTGTTAATTCACCCCAAAATAATGTAATTAACGTAAATATTAATTCCCCCAAAGAAATTATAAATTTTAAATCAAAGCTTGTTTAGCTTGCCTCACAACAACTCCTACCCTAACAATGGAAAATTACCAAAAATCAGTGAGTTATTCATATTTCGTAAGAGCGAATGATATTCAAGGTACTTCCAAGGATTTTTTACAAATTAAAATAAAATTTGGCTTGTTTATCGAGGTGAGTACGAATGTAGACCCCACACTTAGAAATAGCGCACTCCAGTCACCCACATTTGGGGCGATCGCAAAGGCCAACTCAACCGGAGTGAATTTTAGTACTTTTTCTTTTGGGGTGAATTAACAGCAAAGATCTAAAGTTCGCAACAAGGCCGAATTTATAAAATATTTACCAGTCGAAGGAATGCAGCGGTTACATCTTGGAGCGCAACAAATAAAGCCTTTTCTGTCAGTCTGGCAGCTATGAAAACCACAAAAGCCGTTAAAATGTGACGAAGGCCGTTTTACTAAATGTGTCATGGCGAATTTTCAGTCACCACTGTGTCATAAACAAATAAGACAGCGTAGTTGATGTTCTACGGAATGAAGGCAGTGATGCAACTGTGAAATTTTTTTATCCTTGGCAGCGGATGACCAACATAAACCACACCCGCATTCAGAACTTATGACGAAAATAATTACAATAAACAGTAGTGTGACAGGTTGAAGTGAATATACAAGAAAAATAAAAACCTTTTCGTCTGCATCGATTTAATCTTAATCAAAATAGCTAAACCTTTGACTGTATACAAATGCTTTCTCAGATCGATGGTTAAAAATGGCTTCGAGTGAGTGAAGCGGGTTGATCTCAGCGGGGGCATCCTTTTTCGAACCTCATGGACTGGCGTGAGAGAATCATAAAGAACAGTATCTGAAAACAGAAGCCACATCACCCGAGGGCTACCAACAGCAGCAACAACTAAAATGGATATCACATGTAACTCGAAGAGAGAATGTTGACGTTCCACACCACCTCAAACAAAAGACAAAAAAGAAAACTCCCATCAATACTGGAAAGAGCAATAACAGCTACTGGACTTGAGAAACCTATTTTCTTGAAAATTTGTTTTAATAGAAAGATTTTATAAATTTCAACCGACCGCAACACTGACTACGTTGTCAATGAATGACAAATGAAGTTACTTATTATCTTTTGATTAGTTTTTCATTCATCTTATTATTGTTGCTTTTTTTATCGCAAGTCTGAAGTAGATTTTATATTCAACGACCGTTAAATAAGGAGTATGGACCGGAATTAACTTCCAAGATCTGAACAGGTGTTCTATGTCCTTGAGTGTTCATTTGACATGGACGACGCTTTACTTATTTGACCACAGAGTTAAAAATCTACCAATCTACTGTCTTTCTCGTCCGATTTTCTTCACGCCATATCTGTTTACATCCAACAGTAGCAGCAGACGTAATAGTCTTGTCTGAATTTCTTAGATGACGCATTTTCGTTATTAATTTTTGGCTACTTCTTCTTTCATCGTATTCTTGTTTTTTATCGCAACATTCAGGTTGGTTAACATATTACAGGCGTAACATAAATCAGAATAGTTGTAGATTTTAAAACAACCTTAACGTTACGATAACAAGCAAAAGATGAAAGAAAAATTGGTCTTAAAAATCTAAAACAAAATTCAGATAAATCAAGTAAATGTTGTCGCTTTTCTTCCAGTATCAACTTTAATTCATTTGTCCAATTCATCTTCCTGTATAAATATTTTCATGACGAACAACTTCATAATATATTCTTTTGAAAAAAAAATCTATTTTGTTCAAAATTAGAGAAGTGAACGATTCCAAAAACAAAACTATCATATCCCTATCTTTCTTTTCTGCCCATGACTCAGCATTCTATGAATTAGCAGAAATTTCTAGACAGCAGAACCGGTGCAATGGTTTCATGAACCTCACCGAATCTATGATACGCCCCTCCCACACTCTACATCATCACAATTTTCATAAGGTAGTATTCATATAAAATACAAATTTTATTCTAACCTAATTATGTACAAAAACGGATCATATACAATATAGGTGAACAATTCAATTAGAAAAAATAAATACAATGTATCTTAAATAATGTTCTGCGGTAATTTTTAACATCTACTTGAGATTTTTTCATAAAAAGTTGAATAATTTTAACATATTCAAAATTATGGTTAAAAATTAGTGAATTTTATGTTTTTTCGAGACTTAGCATGAGCAAAAAAAAAAACCACGGATTTGGGCCATGGGAAAAAAAAAACAAAAAAAAACAAAGAAACCCAGAATTAAGTCAAAATACGTGAAAATTTTTCAGCCTTTAATAGTCAATGTGCTTAATTTAATTTATAACGTATATAAATGTAGGTTAAAAAAAACAAAAAAAACAAAGAAGCAAATGTTGATAAAATAGCGATGGTCACAAAGCACTACTCGACGCCCACAATCAGACTTGCTCTTCCCTCCCCCTTGGTCCGAGGATAGTATGCACCGGCCCTGAAAAAGAGTGTAACTTATCTTACCATCTTATCAAATTACATTTAATCTTTTTCTCTGAAAGTCTGCAAATATCTTGGGATTATTGAATCTACCATGCTTTCTCATAACTATAAAGAGGATTTTTCGCCGCACTGTCAAAAGTTGTAATGCAAAATCCTCTTAAGCCGATATATTTATTCTTAGCAACTTCATTTCTGTCCAGGATTGGCATGAGTAGGTTATTGATGAATTCCCAGCGTTATTAAATTTTGAAATCTGTGACTAGCGACTTTGGAAGTTACCAATGAGAAGAAAGGTAATTCAAAATTTAGTAACAGTCTAAGTATGTTTCCTGGTTCGCTCCTTGTAGCCAATCTAGTTACCATACTTGTGGGTCATAAAATATTTGATTAACAAACAAGTGGCTATTAAGTAAAGGATCAATTTACTGTTATAAACGAATCTCTGACTTCTACACATAGTAGATTACATAGATTTCTCTGGAAACTTTTTTTATAGGCAAGGTTTGACAAGTTAGATTATTTTTGTAATCCCAGCGTTACTGAATTTCTGAACTTCACCACTTGCGACTTTTGCCTTTTAAAATAAACTGGGCTAATTTCGTTACTAACGAGAATAAAGTCTATTCAAAATTTAGCAGAACTGGGCTTTCAAATGGGGCCAAATTCAGTACCTGCCGACTGATCTGTCAACGATATCACTGTTGGCAGTGAATAGATATGTATACGTAAATAGATCACAGTTGAATAAAATAAAAATTTCTTTTGAACTCCATGTGAGAGAAAAAAAATGATAGATGTTTGTTTGCATTCTGATAAGAAATTAAGGGATTCGGTGAAGGCTTACACAGATTACCTTACCACCTCCGAATCTGTTAATGATTATATTAGTATGAGAAAGATCTACTTACGCTATTTAAAGATAAAGAATCAACATCAAAACATTCTACACGGTTCGAATCAACTTGTCGCAACCAGTATTTAGCCACCAACAGTTTCATGTTGCTTTTTTTCTTGGTCAGGGAATTGCCAAATATACGAGTTAAAAAGAATTGTAACAGAAAGAGTTGAGTATTTCCAAATAGTGCCACTAATTTGATGTTCGAATCCTGCTATAAAGCCAGGATTTCGAATGCTGATTTTCAAAGTTGGCATGTCCAGCCACTTTGAGGACTGATGCAACACAATCCTACCCAGATTCCAAGCTAAATATCTAAAGTAACAAAATTAAACAAAAAAATAGGAAGTCAGAAGAAAAAGATTTTTCTTTTCAAAGAACACTGAAATAAATTCATAAATGAATAATCAAATTATCCTATGACCTAATAGATCGTCGCGTTACTATTACATTCGATCCTTTACAGCATTTCGGAACGTCTTAAAGGAACAAGAATTACTTAACACAAAAGCAGAAAACTGTGGAGGATATGATACAGAGAGAGAGAGAGAGAGAGAGAAATCACGATATAAGTAATCATTAGAATTATTAAAAAGTTTTGGAGTTTTTGTTTAATAAATCCTACCAGTTATATCACATGTTAGAAAAAATACTACTTTTCAATGTCTGCGGCAAAACTAATGCCAAGATTCTTTAAACTTAAATTTTCATTGACGTCTTAACAGAATTTTTTTAAAATATATATTTGACCATTCGTCTATATGAACCAGTCGTATGTTTTTTTTTCTTTTTTACTTGTGTTTTGATAGAAAAAAAAAAAAAAATCCAGACCATCCATCCATCAAATTCCATTTCCTTCAGTCTGATTTTGCTAATCCATTTAACAACGTTCTTCTGATTATTATTATTATTTCCTCTGGGTTCGGTTTGATTCTTTTTTGTTTTAGACACAGTTCATAAAAATCTTTCATTCGACTCACTCACTTACTCACTCTCTCTGCCATTCCCACCACTGAGAATTTGGTCAGGTCCGACTAACTCATTTAGGGCGGCGAGGAGTGAAATCCACAGATAATTATCTCCTCTGAGCTCGTTCGAATTGTTTTGAGTTTTGCGAAAGATGCATACCTACCCTCACCACCGCACTTATTTTTTTTTGCAATCGACACTTGTGTTGAATCTGAATTTTAATTCTTCCAAACTCTTGAGCTGTTGCTAAGTAAGAAGCAGTCACCGATGAACGAGAGAGAAATAGATAAATAAATAAAACCTGAAACGTATATCGATTAACTAATCGTTAACAAGAGTGATCATCCCCATGGAGATGAGAAGATCTAAGTGGCTCAGAGTATGGCCAAATGAAAGAAATGATTGTTTTATTTTGCTAGGCACCATTTCCAACCGACCAATTCGCAGACAAATAAAAGACCGTCTTTTATGCTTCTTACCATTTCATAAAGACCAAACTTTACCAACTCTATTTGAAAAAATACATTATCAACGATGATTTTTCTTCTTTTAACAGCCTTCTTCTCTTACCAAACTTCCCATCTCAATTCTATCCACACCACATTAACTGCAACCCTCAGCAGTTGTCAAAGACAAGCTTCTCTCCGTTCTGTTCCAAGATAGGTGCTCAATAAACGTGGCCTTGCATTCAACTTGGTTTCGGCCAACAAATATCTATTTTTGCTTGTATTCTTAGCTTGGAGACTGATATCATATGCTTCATAACAAGTGCCAGGTTAGTGAGACTCGTGACCATAAAAATTAACCGAAGATAATGTTTCTTTTAAACATAGCAACTAAGGATCGTTTTTAAAATGCAGTCAGTCCAGTGTTATACTGATGTCTACCTAATTTTCTGTCTAAATATTTTTAATCCCATCCTCTGTAGTTAAATAAATTCATTTTCAAAGTGATTTTATGTCGAAAATAAAGTTATCGGTTAGATTAGTAGTGTGTACTTTAAAGATGGGCAGATTATGTTCGTCGTCTCTCCTTAAACTACACAGATAAAATCTAACACCTAAACGTAGCAGTACATGATTTTTAAGGAAAAAAAAATCAAGAAAAACTCTTTATTTTTAAATAAAATTTTATTTAATTACCGAGAATAGAATTTAAAATATGTAGATAGAAATAAACTTTGTTCAAATCCATTGTATCCAACATTTCAACTTCTAAAAATTGGGAAAAAGTTCGTTAACATACACACCTACCATCACCAAACACACATACACTAGCATTTTATGCAACTTGCGATATCACAGGTAGAAATTTTTAAACAAATATATTAAGACTTTCATTCACTCTGATGACATTGTGACATAGCAAATTCTGATAACTGGAGGAAAAAGTCATACGATAGTCACAGCTGCATTTGAATATAGCATATGTAGGCAAATTTAATCTGGAAGGGTATGTAATATTATCGGGCCTGACTTGGCATCTCGACTTCAGTCACTTTCCCACCATCGTGATGTAGCGTCCCTCTGTCTTTTCTATAAATATTTTTATGGTAGTTGTTTTAATGAGCTCTCCTCCTTAGTACCTCGATCGAATGAATATAAGGGTACTACTAGACTGGCTATTAGGTCTCCTTGTTTTAATGTTGAACTAGGTAGATGTAACCGTAAGTTCTATTTTAATAGTTTCTTTTCTTGCATTTTTCTCTCTTCCGGTTTCTTGCTTCCCTGCCACCTACAATCTTCAAAAATTTAAATTCAGCATCAATCGCAATTTTCTGTCTTCCTGAACCATGTTCTTTGATTGTCCTTTCTCCTTACTAAAATCTCTTTCATTTACAGTAACACTTTGCATTATCGCCTTCTTTAGGGTGAAATAATTTAAAAAAAAAAAAAAAAGGATTAGAAACAGACAACAGTAAATATGAAACAGAAATATCGAAAAATGTTTTTTAGAACCTAAGCAAAGTATTAAGACGAAGAAAAATATCGTTAGAAACAACGAAAAGAGTGCTGAAATGCTACACAATATCTAATCGTGTATATGACAAAGAATGATAGATAATTTCGCCACAGATGAAAAAAAGAGTTGAAATGACAGAGATATGGTTTGACCGATGAATGCTAAAAATACTGCGAACAGAAAAAACGAAGAAAGAAAATATGAAAAACAAGGAAACTTATACTTACAATCAAAATTAGGCCATTGAAATCTCTGGGGCATTTAATAAGAATAGAGGGTCTGGAGAACACAATGCTTACAGTACATTAAAGGCAACAGAAGCAGGGAAAGAGCAAGTAACATACCTAATCAGTGTCTGTGAATTGATGACAGGACAAAGAATCTAGAAGGATGATAAGGAGTCAAAGTTTATTTAAAGGAACAAAAACAAGAAGCTGTGAAAAGCCATGATCGAACACGTTTTGAGCGGCACATAAAAGAAGAAAATATGTAAACAAGGTTTCAGCTTTTGTTAAAAGACTTCACCGATATTCCACCACTAACCTTGCTTTGATCATTTGTTTGCACGAACTAAATATACCTGGCAGTAGCGGAAAAATTGTTTCAACAAGATTCTGCACGAAAGTTGTGCATTGGAAAAAATTAAGAAAAGGATTGTCAATTTTAGGACTTAGTGATACTGTCAGAACAGGGCTATTATTGTGTATAATGGTTATGCAATACTAATGGTTTGACCATAGAATTCCTTGAAGATCAGAATGAAAGTGATTCTCAGTGGTTAGGAATTAATATTAACGTTACCAACAAAATAAGAATATTATGCGTCAATTATAAATCGACTATTAATTACTTGACTATCGAAATACATTTCAAATGAAAAGAAATGGATTGTCAGTGGTCAGAAATGAATGCAAATATTACAGATATAATAAAATTCTTATATGCATAATGTAAATGCACTGCTTATATTTTTATTTGAGAAACGTAATAAAAATAAGGAAATATCGATTGTCAGGAATTAACGCAAGATTTACAAACATAATATAACTACTATATGTATAATGCTAAATGCTAAATGCATTACTAATTATTTTATTATAAGAATGCATTAAAAATCAGGAAGAAGGGGATTGTTAGTGGTCAATAATCCATGCAAGCATTATAGACTATTGCATGACTATTATATAAACTTAACTCGATCGATCAGTTTATGACGTCACGGGGAAACTAGTATTATTATTAGACTCTACTGTACATAAAGAGAGAGATCGATTTTCCATTGCTATTAAGTAATAAACTGATCCCCTAAATAATTACTTCATATTAAATATAATTCGAAAAATTATATTCAATGATTCACATATGAAAACATAATAATAGTTAGGACTTAACAACATATGACGCTATTTTTCTAGGCACGTGGAAAGTAGAATTGAAATAAAGTTCTACTAGACAAAGCGATAGATCTTTTTTTTCTTTTTTTTTCATCATTAAAAAGTGATTAACAACTTCTACAGAAGGTAGTGAAAGAAAGCAAGTAAGGACTAACCATCAATTAATGCCTTTGTTGTTAGCAAAAAGAAGAACCCAACATGCAAATTAAAAATTGGAGATATCAAAATGAAGCAAGTAGAACAACAGAAATATCTGGAAGTGTTTTAACAGGGGACGGAAATTGCGACACAAATTTAAAGCGAGTTGGGATAGCCAAAGATGTGGTTCTACAGAAGGATGCTGGTAATATCATGGACCGAACATTTGAACAATGGCGAAGTTTTAGAGAAAATGTAAACAAAATGTAAACTTATACATCAGGAAGAGAGAGTTGAAATTTCTAGGAAAGAAGGTTCGGAAAATCTGATACTCACAAGACGGATTGAGAGCTAGAGGAAAACAGCGCATAACCTACTTAATGAGCTTGAGTACATGGATGCCGGAACAAGGTTTAGGACAGATAACAAAGACAAACTTTATTAAGAACTACAAAGGACAGGAAGTTGTGGGGAGCCATGATTGTCATTATCCTGAAGGGATACGGCGAAGGAGAAGATACTAATACTGTCACTGGAAAAATATATTTAAAAACTCATACGTGCAAAGCTAATATTAAGCGTTATTTTTAACGGCAAAAGTAAACGAATAACAAGAAGTGACAAGGTTTCAGATGTGAAATTCAATACTGATTATTTAAGTCAAATATTTTACTTCTAGTAAAACTGTCTATTTTAACTATTTTAAGATATAATTTTTAATTAAAATCTAATTTGAAAATGGATAGACATCGTATGACAAATATAAATATGAACAGCTTCAGACAGATGTTAACCGACTGAAACAAAAATAGAGATCTTTGAACAAATAATCTAACAAACTGTTTCTAAATTTGTTTTTGTTTACAAAAATAGCTATAAATACAAAACCAGAAACAATAACAATGTCTTCTATGCAATGAAAACGTCGTAACGTCTGTATCTTTTTATCAAATGCTTTTCATTGTTGGCCTTAATTCGACTGATATTTCTCCAAGCCAACGAACTATTTACTTTAAATTTCATTTTATGTCATTTATTTATATTTTTTTAATCATATCACACCATGCAAGACGGTAAAGCCACTAAGACACAAGGGATAACCGAATATGAAAGAACAGAAAAAAAGAGAAAGATTATTAAGAAGCGAAAATAGAAGAGTAATCAAGACAGTAGATACCGATTGACATTGCATTTAAATTTTTGATGAACAATACTGGTAGGAAAGCATGGAGCCAGAAAAAAATTCCACAAGCGGGTAGTGCGAGAGAAGAAACTGTTGGCATAGAACTTACGGTTACATCTAGCCAATTCAACTGAACCTTGCCGTCAATCTAGTTCTGTGCTTAGATTCATAAAGTCTACGTAACATAGAGAAGAAGTTCGTCAAAACAATTACCATGAAAATAAAAGGTACAGGAAGTTACATTACGGCGGTGGGAAAGTGACTGAAGCCTTTTACTTATTTTTTATTTTATTTTTGTAAAATGCTGGTTCGTTAAAGCATTTGATAAATGAGAAACGAATATCATAAATTGAAAACAATCGCTTGCACTATTCATGCAGGACATTGTCACCTCTAATAATTTCTCCATTTAGATTATCTTTTAGAAAAATCCTCATTATTATTATAGACATAACGTTTTGGCCGTGTAAACATTGGTCATCTGAAATCGATAAAAAACCAAAATGACAACAACAGACTGAATCAATGTATAATGACAATTTCTAATTTTAAAAATAAAAATAAATTATTTTATTATAATAATAGGAAATGATTGTTACTTTGATTCGTTTTTTTACGACTTATCAACCCTTTGTAGATTATTTAAGCCAGAAAATATTTTTAGATTGTAAGATTTTTTTTTTTTTTTTTTTTTTTTAGATAATGACCTATAGTTGGAGGGGGAAAAGGTGGATTCATATTCATATCATTAAAAAAGGACAAGTTTTGAAGGGTGTTGAAGGGTAAATAAAACAAAACATTATGTAGTGAAAAAGGTTCATTGATTCGTTTTTTTTACGGCTTATCAACCCTTTGTAGGATATTTAAAGCTAGAAAATAGTTTGGGATTGTAAGATTTTTTTTTTTAGTGATTTAGTGATACAAGACTTACTAATTAACCCATAGCTGGAGAGAAGCGGTAAATTCATACGTTTCCCAAAGTTATTTCCGTATAAGTGAATAGAACGAACCCAACTGGAATTGGAACTCGGCTCTCCGATTAACAATTCCAAGTCATTATCCATTACATCACCCACACATCCAAGTTTACAGCACTTGGTATTCCGAAGTGGTCACCCATTTAATTACGGTGCTTCAATGTGGTATGTCTGTAAGCCCAACTGTAAAATAGGAACGAATGATAAGAACACCAGAGACAGAACATAGAGAAACGTCGGAGTCGTAAGGAAACTAGAAACAACAAGGAAATTTATATTTACAATCAAAAAGGATCATATGATACATATGAGAAAAGAGGGTTTTGAGAGTTTAACACACATAGTACGTTAAAGGCAAGAAAAACGGGAGGAAATAGCAAATAATGAGTTTGTACGAAGGGATATAACAATATGCGTAAAATGGGCGCCTCGAGGCGGTGTAATGATTAGCAAGCTTGTCTCGCTGAAACAGTTACGACTGAATAGTGAGTTTGATTCTCACTGGGTGCTCCATACTTTCGGCCTTGTGCCACATCTAAGCTACGCTTAGAAAATCAATATATAACAATATGCGTAAAATTTCTATGTCTAAAACCAAGAATCAAATTGTAACTCAGTATATGTATCGAGGGTTAGACAGCTTATTCTGGCATTTACTCGGAGCCAGGAAAACCGTCGTATCAATCGTTCAAGCTGGTAGAGATAACACGCATAATAAATTCAGCATTTGAAATACTAACGTTTATTTCATATAATTGCTGATAACTCCTGACGAGT
Organism: Acanthosepion lycidas; assembly: GCA_963932145.1. NCBI lineage: Eukaryota > Metazoa > Mollusca > Cephalopoda > Sepiida > Sepiidae > Acanthosepion > Acanthosepion lycidas. The sequence goes on from OZ010602.1 coordinate 27,954,780, forward strand.
GAATAGAACGATTACAAAAGGTTCGTCTCCAAACTCCAAAGTCGAGCTGCTGAATAGAACATCAATCAGCTAAGCGACACGTTTTATTTGTATTATATATGTTTAAAATGTTCTATATTTATTGGGAGATAAAAAAAAATATATAAAAAAATTTATAGATACAGACAGTGTGGACATAGGAATCAATAGTGCATAGTGACTGCCGGTTTCACGCTTCAACGCGATCTTTACACCCTTATTACTTTAGAAGTTAATATATAAAGCGAGTTATACAAGTCAATGGGAAAGTGAAGGAAGAGGAGACGGGTTCCTGCCAATTTATTTTGTTTAGGGCTAATCCTGGGGCTTATTTACAATGATTTCTACATTATTTATGCTGCTTGGGTGATTAGAGGAGGTGTGTATAAGTCTATATATTAGATTGAAAGATATCATCAACATATATATTTTTGTATGCGAATAGCTCTTTTCACGAAGAGCACAGGTACGAACAATACATAACTAATACCACCTTTTTTTAAGAGTACTACGCTAATATATATGCAAGGACAACAAAGTAGATATTATAATAAAATGAAATATTTCGCAATAAAACTAGTATTAATAACGATATTGGCGAAATGTTTAGGATAATACTTATGTGATAAATATAGTACGTCAATTTCAGCTTTTAATATCTGTTTTCATTACAAATATTTACAATAACGTATTTTCTGTTATGAGGTTTTAGTATGCAACTCAAGGGTTGTTTATCATATATATATTTTTTTAACTTTACCCGTATTTTAACGATCTGAATAGCTATTATAACATGACTTCGTTGTCAGGCTTTTTGAATTTTCCTATACTTGTATTTTGATTGGTCATTCTAGCTTTTGGAACAACGTTTTCCCCTTGTGAAGGATCGTTAGCTAATTTGAAACTTTTAAAACCATCGGAAGTGTTGAAACAAAATGGCTATTTTTGTAATGATTTTATAACATGTTTATGTTATAAATTTTCTAAATAAATAATTATATCTGCTCTACTTTGTATTGAGCACTCTTTTAAGAATAGTAATTGTTGGTTATCGGAATTCATTCCGAATACACCAATTATATATATATATGTATATGCTCCTAATTAAAGTTGAGCACTCTTAATCTTTATTTTTAACAAGAAAAATATATGGAAAAAAATAAATTTCAGAATTTCTCTGAAGAGCATTCCTAATATCAACAAAAGGAATTATTTCGTTATACTAATGTAAGAAAACAACAACAGAGGAACTCATACGAAGGATTAGATGGAAAGCATGCGTTTTCCTTCGACGGAATAACTTACCAAACAAAAATAAAGTTTACGATTTTAACAGTAAAAAAGCAGCACCATTATTTCATAGTTTATCTGGTTTTGAAAATGACTTTTTGGAAATAATAAATAACATATCTTTCCATGAAAAGAAATGCTATTCCCAAAAATGCCTGGACAAAATAACGAAAAACATTAACGCAACGGATAAAATTTTAATGAAATCTGACAAAACGGGAAACTTCTATAAAATAGCAGCAAAGGACTACAACAATCTAATTAATAAGGAATTACATAAGAACTATAAAAAGGCAAATAATAATTACCTCAACATGGTGGAAAACATTAACGTCAGCAGTAAAAAAAAAAAAAAATCACAGATAAACTGAAGATTAGTGGTAGAGTAGGTAAACTTACCGAAAAAGAGTGCTATATTACCATAAAGGACCACAAACCAGATTTCGAAGATAATCCAATTACAAGGATAATAAATCAACAAGCCCTGAGATTGGCAAAATAAGTAAAAAAAAAAAAAAAAAAAAACCCTAGAAAGGGTTAATCAACAAATTAAAGAAAACCTAGGGTTGAAACTTTGGATTAATACCAAAGAAGTAACAATCTGGTTACTGATATCAAAGATAAAACAAACTACACTAATGCAGTTCGATATTGAACATTACTATCAATCAATATCACAAAAACTTTTCATGAATGCGATGGATTTTGCTACCCAATACACGGACGTAACAGAAGAACAGTATTATAAATGCGAAAAAATCGGTGCTAATACATAAGGGTGAGCAATGGATAAAAAATTCATATGGCCACTTTGACATCATAATGGGATCACTAGACACTGCTGAGTTTTCTTGCTTTATAGGTCTTTTTATATTATACAATCTCACATCATATCGTGAAATTAATATAATTGACATTGGATTGTACAGAGACGATGGACCTATGGTTATAAAGAACTCTACAAACTTTAAAATCGGTAAAATTAGAAAGATATTATATAGCGAATTTAAATGGCTAAACTTAAAAATTACCGTAACCACTAAATTGAAAAAGTGAACTTCCTTGATATAACATTAGATTTAATGAAAAATGTATAATATTAGGTTGGTGCAAAAATAATGTTGTTTTCTCACATGTTACCATGTGAAAAAACGACATTATTTTTGCACCAACCTAAAAAACAGTACTAATCCTTTGTATATACACCCTAAATCTAATCATCTTCCATCTATAATTAAGCATATACCTTTATCTATCGAAAAGAGAATTACAAATTCAGCAAATGAGAAGATTTTCTATGAACATATTAATTTCTATAATAAAGCTCTAAAAGATAGTGGCTACAAAAGCCCAAAACGAACATAAAAAATAAAAATGGAAAGCATAGAAAAAACAGAAGTAGAATAATAATTTGGTATACTCCCCCATACAACCAAATGGTAAAGAACAAGTTAGGACAAAAATTCCTTGCATTAATCGTTAAACATTTTCCTGAAGTACTAAACTCAGTACTAATTTTCAATAAAAAAAAATACCCTAAAATTAAGTTACAGCTGTACTGAAAACTTAGAAAAAAATTATTAAGAAACATAATGCTAATATCTTGAATAAACACTTAGACCAAGACCAAAGAAATTTAGACAGTATAATAATAAAAAGAGATGAAGATAAACAAAAATTATGTAACTGCAAAAATCTTCATGCCTGTCCTCTTAATAATAAATGTCGCACTGAATCATTAGCATACCAATGCAATATCTCATCTATTGAGGATCCAGACAATGTAAAAGTCTACATTGGATGCACAAGACATGAGTTCAAAAAACGGTTCAACCAACATCAAAGTTCTTTTAGGATAAATAAATAGTGAAATCAGACGTCCCTATCGAAATATTTCTGGTACTTAAAAGAAACCAATAAAACACCAACTGTGAAATGGAAATTAATAAGAAAAGCTAGAATATGTAGTTCTCTAAATGACCCATGTCCTTTTTGCATACATGAGAGACTATACATTACTAGGTTTATAAAAAATCTTATAAAAATTTCAAAGAAATGAAATAGCTATGCTTTGCCGACATTGTCAAAGATTTTCCTTAAATAATGTTTAAAAAAAAAAAAAAAAAAAAAAAGATAAATGAAATATTCATATTTATATTTGATATTTAATAATAATTTTTAAATAATTCTATTACAGTTATTTGTCTTAAAAGAAGTATAGTCTATTAGTAATTAGAAATAGGAATAATATTTTAAAATTGTAGTTCAATTCGACGTACTCATATACAAACAACCCTTTTAGAAAAAATCTGTATGCATACAATTACAAATTTAACGGCGAAACAAAAGTGCTGAAAAACTTTTTATCCTTAATAAAGACCAGATGATATGCATTGAACGGATGTCATCATTTAATCTCTTTTCGAAAGTAACTCATATTTTGATGCAAAAATGAATACCCTACCACCCCTTGTCAAAATGATTGAATTTCCCCGTATCCTGAGAAACTAATATTATAAATGTATGTGTTTATAAAACTCAGTAAATTTCAAAATAAGTTATTCCAAAATTCGCTTAAAAATGAAACAGGACTAGGGCCTTTAATTTAATTCCATAATTTGAAGTTTTTAGTTTCTGTTTTTGAAACATGGTAATTCCTGTGTAGCGATGGGACGATATTTTTAAATTAGTAAATTTATTATATATATATATATATATATAGATAGATAGATAGATAGATAGATAGATAGATAGAGTTATTACTATTTATATTTTTAATTTCAGGTATATAAGGACTGCAGTGGGTCATAAGATATAACATCAAAAGTGAAAAGAAGGTCACAAAAAATTAAAAAAGGGGCAAAACTGGCGTCGAGATCCCATCAATTTACAGTTGAGCTGGCTATATGTAATCGTAAATTCTATGCTAAATTTCTTTTCTCGAACTTTTTGCTTGCGGAACTCCCTTCCAGTTCCATACTTTCCAGCCAACTTTAATCTGAAAAAATTTAAATGCAATGTTATTCTCTATCCACTGTTCCCCTATTACTCTTTCCTCTTCCAGCTCATTATTAATGTTTGTTTCTAATTCTTCCAAACCCTTTAACCTCTTGTGTTTTAGTGGCTTTACTGTTTGACATGGGGTGATACCGATTAAAAAAATGATGTTGCGAATGTAAAGAAACAATGCAAAATATTAAGAACACTGGTTAAAGATATGTAAGCAAACAAACTACCACCTTTAAGTAAACATCAATGAAAGAGAAAAGTCTAAGTTGATTGAAGTAGTTCATAAAAATATGATTTCTCAATAATAATTTTCAGTGAGGGAATTGAAAATTGTAATAGAATTTGGTTCTTTTACTGAAAGACAACATAGAGGACAACAGTGGGGAGATGGAATAACGTTTTCTGCTAGTATTGTAGGCAGTAAAAATATAGTTGCCTTTAAAGGTGATGATAGTATTAAGATAAATGCAGAGAATTATTGTAAGTTAATGGATAAAATGTTTTTAGTGTTGCAGGTCAGTCAGTGACTTTAATCTAAAGCTTGTCTTCATACAAGACTCATTCGACAAAGCTGAGTATTGCTTACATTGCAAAAAAAAAAAAAAAAAAGTAGCTTTCAAAAGAAACCAAATTAACAGAATACCCTCACAGTATCCATGGACATTAATTCAATAAAAAAAAATTTGGGATCCATCATTAAAAAAATACTTGAGATTGAAAAACGATGATCAAACGAACAACACCTCTGGGAAGCAACAAAAACTTCTCAGCGTCATGTTATGGTCAAAGGAGTAGAAAAGTTTACATAATTAGTCAGATTTTTAGATCGCGTTTCTTGGTCGGTTTTCGAACCCAGAAAAAAAAATCCAGCACTTCAAAGGTTGATTTTTAAGTCACTTAAAAGCACCCACCTCCACCAAAATTGAAGGATTGTAGCATCACAGTGTTCCTTGTGTTGTTTAAAACCAATAAATATCAAGGCATGAGTACACCATTATACACTACTACAAAAGAAACACGAAAAGTACTGTGTTATAGTTAATAGTTGGATTTACGCACTAATAATGAATTGGCATTTGATGCTCAATAAGACTGCCACTGCCTGTGTTTAGAACCTGCAGCTACGGTAACTGATCGTCTGGCTGTCTCAGAACTAAGAAACTTGCTCTCCTCAAACTTGGTTGTGATGTCTTAAGAGTGAAGGAAGAAATGACATCATTGTTTTAAGTTGGTTGAAGCAGTATAATACTGTTAATCCTTTAAATCGTGTTTTTTTTTGTTTTGTTTTTTAGAGAGAGAATTATCCCGTTGGATGACGTAAAGTTTTAATAATGTCAGGCGTTGAATTCAATTTCATTTCAATGACATTGGAAACAAGATTGTTAGCTGGGGCTTTCCGGCAGTCCTCGATGATACGTTACAAAAGTCTAAACTCGAATTTAAAATAAAAGGTTTAAAAATTGCTAAGCATAATATCTCCGAGAATTGACAGCCATTTACGATATATTAATATCTTTGTTTAGCGGTTCTCAAACTATTTTTTAATTTCATTGACTTGAACTTGCCGCTTCTTACCCTGATGACAAAAATAGATTTATCGACCCTATCGAATTCTTATTGAAGTCAATACATTAAATTCAATAATGTATTATTATATTGTATATATATTTTTGATGGCATAATTAAAAGTTTGAACACTAATTAAAATGAGTTAGCAATAAAATTAATGAGAAGGGTGGATATGTCTTTCGGCAACTAAACTCTCAATGCGTGGAACTGTTTTTGACAGTGCAAGCGGCAAGTCTGGAGCCATGTGAAGACGAGATCGGTATCTTTTTTTTTCTGTTGAGTACTGTCGAAAACCCCTTCTTCACATAATGATGTGGTGGGAAATGGAAAGAGAACATTCAAGGTCATTTGATATTAGTTTGGGAATACACATCAACATTTGTATTAAACGCAAAGAAATAATCTTTACGTCAAAATATTCTCTATCTTTTTTTTTTTTTTTTTTTTTTTTTACAAATAGCAAAAAAGATTTGACAACATTCATTTATATCCAATTCAGGCTTTTTTCTCGTCATATGTTGATTACGCGCAGAAAATATAGGTCTATACCTAAAATGCGTTCATTGCCGAATTGAAACCCCCATTTCACCAAAATCTGGATGATTACTTAGCGTTTGACGATCGTTGCTTTAATATCCATCTATCTTTCTATATAAGGTGTGCCATGGTCCAAAAAAAAAAAAAAAAAAAAAAAAAGAAAAGAAAGCTTCACCCACTTTAAAAGATCAATGAGGTAAAGGATTAATAAGACTGTCTTATTCTTATTTTCGTCTCAATTCCCCACCCCCCCTATTTCCTGTGATTAACCCTAGAATACTAACCATCATTTAAAGTTACACCCACTACTAGCCTTAGGTATATCATACCCGATTTTGAAAATATCAAAAAAGATATTAAATATAAATCATTATTTGAAATATTTTACATGCAGGCACTTCAAACTTTGTACTTTGAGTTAACATTAATAGGAACTGAAAAACATTATTTAGGTAAGAAAATCTGGTACTGAAAATTGTAATTAAAAAGAGGAAAATTTGCGCTGGGTATATTATACCCATGGTTAGTGTTCTAGGTTTAACGTTTCGTTTTGTTCTAATTTTCTTATTTGCCTTTCCTCATTCAAAGTGGACTCTTCTCTGAACTTATGAACGAGACGCATTATCTTAAACGAAATAAGGACTTTACAATTACAACGAGGTATTGTGGACAACCAAGGTGCGGAAAACAGTATTTCTTTCATTTAGCAATACAAAGGGTCAACTACTTGACTAATTTTGAACGAAGTGTCATTGTGTGTATTTGTATGTGCATATAAACCTATGCATATATACCTACAAAACTGCCCGAATTAACGAACTTACAAACAAAATAAATAAATAGAAATAAAAACTGGCCAACGACACCCGAGAGAAAGAAGAAAAAAATAATAAAAGGCGTATAAGACCCTTAACCTGAAAGGACAGAAAGTGCTCAACAACCTTGACAAGGAAATTCTAAAAGAAAAAAATGGTCAAAACAGAAATACAATCCAGAAATATCCACGATACACTGTGTTGTGACTAAAAGTTTCACGCAATGAAGTGATCCCCAGGCGGTCCAGAGAAGCTGTTGAAGCTTTTAGCTATAGTGAAGTAGTGTAAAGCGGATGGGTTGTACGTACAAAGCTATGCAGATAATCATATACGCATCTGTAGGTATGTATTAAATTGACATAATCTGGAGCAAGGCCATAAGTGTAGAGTACTAAAATAATAATCAAACTCATTTCGATATTAACATCTGCGAGTAAAACTTGCTTGCTAAACGTAGAATTACGAGTTTAGTGAATCATCAAAACTGATCGTGTTATTTAAGTCATTTGCATGAATAATCTATCGACACATAAAAATGCATTTTAATTTTTTAAATCATTAAAAGTAAAAATATCCAAAGACAGCTAACACGAAACAAAATAAAATTAAAAAAAATGAAACTCAATGAATTAATAACCTGACCTCCCTTGTTACTAATGAGATAGTCCGTTATGTTAACACGATGTATTAGGTTGGTGCAAAAATAATGACGTAATAATGTCGTTTTTTGACGTATTTTTAACGTCAAAAGACGACATTATTACGTCATTATTTTTGCACCAACCTAATTATTGACCTTGAGTGATGTCTCTTGTTAGTACAGCAGTTTATTTCATTATCTCAAAAAGGAAAGGTAAAAACATGCGACCGATAAATATATATAATTCATATACTGTGTATGCATATATATCTCATTTAAGCATTATTTTAATAGATACACATATTTGAGTAGACGCTCTGTTCTTTTATATATATATATATATATATATATATATATAAATTTTAAACGGTATATTTATTATTGTCTACCAGCCTGAACATTCAAGAAATCTTCTTATAGAAAAATATGCGCTCTCCGGCAGGAGAAACCATCGTTAGATCCGACGTGCTTATGCCGACTCGGCCACGAATGACATTGCCGATATTCGAGAGAAAGAGAAAAAGTTATTTACTTAGTTTGGTCTGATGCGCAATTGGGGAGTATCCAATGATGATCCAAATCATAATAATCATGTTTTAAAAAACATGTTCGTTACGTATTACTCCAATGCTAGATATCCTATAATTACACACAAACACGATTTAAACCAAAATATATTAAATGTATGAAAGACTGGTAAAGGTTAATGTCAACATGTAAAATAATAAATTGATAATGTATTCAGACATTCGCGATATTTGGGCTCCTCCATCAACACCCAGGGAAGCTCTACGCAGGAGATCAAGAGAAGGATGGTAATAGTAAGAAGTGTTAACACAAAAATGAGAAAAAAAAACACCTGGAATAGTTAGAATATACCCATCAGTTTAAAGTTGAAATTACTATGAGTCACTGCTTTCGCCATCGCCGGCTACGGATGCGAGTCAATGGGCACTGACCAAGAGGGGAAACATTGAAGCTTTTAAAATGTGGGAATATCGCAGACTCCTTAGAGTGCTATGGATAGCGAAACGTGCTAACAAGTGGGTGCCTGATACCCTCAGAACAAGATACGTATCGAGAGAGCAGATTGAACGAAGGAAGCTCCGTTACTTTGGGCATATACATTCTGCTGGGCACAGAGGAGAGCAAGCGGCGCCAGGGAAGACCACTCATAGCATGGTTTGAGGCTATTAAGAGGCGAACTGGAATAAACGTGGCTGAAGCTGTAAGGGTATTATCAGACAGAAAGAGATGGTGATCAAAGTGTTGCAAAATGTGCTAAATGAATAAATGATGAATGATGTGTTTTTCTGGTTTATGTCTTTTAAATTGACTTGTAAATAAATATAAACATAAAAATTGCCCTTTGTTTGCATGATAAAACTTGATACAAACAAATTATCTATGTTTTTTATGAGGATATATGTAAGCTGAAACCTACACAACATGTTGTTTAGTTTGTCATAAGTTCAGCTTTAAAATTCTAATAAACATCGGTTTTTATGGTGAAAATGTATGTCTTACATAATAAAATCTGTTTATATACATATATATATATATATATATATATATATATATATAGGAAAGAACAATAAGATTTATAATTCATTCAATTTGAATTGAAGTTTCTGTTTTGAAACATGGGAATTTCGGTGTTGCTAATATATTTTTAAAAAAACAATTATAAAATATATGAATATTTCCTATTTGTTCTTTATCTTATTCTGTTAGATTCCGATATATATATATATATATATATATATATATATATATATATATATATATATATATATATGAAAGAGAAAAAGATAGATTTGCCTATTGCTCGGTTCACAGTAGGTTAATCTCTTCTTTCCTGTTTATGATTAGGTTTCCGGTTCCTATTTCAATTCTATAATTCTAACGTCTTCGTCTGAAATTTTATTTACTAATATTTCTCTCTCTCTCCCCCCTCAATTGGAGTAGATAGACTCGCCTATTACCCGGTTCACATGCATCTCTAGTATTTTTGAACAGGAGTAAAAGTATATCCTTTGTGCAAGATCGGTTTTCTGGCTCCTTCTAAAATCTTTTCATCGCCTTGCTCGGGTCGAATTGAATATATATATATATATATATATTACACACACACACACACACACACAAGGGAATAATTTTTGCACTAAAATTTATATATCGCTTTATCATAAATATATTTCGTGCAGGCCAAAGTAAACACAGTTTAATATAAACTGAGTGGTTAATCAAATACGGGTATCCACTAAAATAACGTTTAAAGTCATAAAAATATGTCGAAATGAAAAATAAAATCCACTAACTCTTGAGCTTTGTTTACGTTTCAGATACGAAACTGAGCAGATATACCTTTCGAGAAAATCTGAACGAGTGAATGTGCGTTAAAAACAAATAGAACCTTGATTAATTGTGAAGCTCTTCGTAGCCGAGCCGTCAAACACGTCGATGGTTTTCTCCTTCAATGAGGGGCGCGTGTTCGAATCCTGTCCAAGGGCACATTTTCTTTAATATGCTTTCTCAAGTATGCAAGCCGTTAAACGAAATAAACACTGTGTAAAATAAAAGGAGCATCAACTCAAATACGGGTAACCAGTAAAAATAACGTTTGAAAATAGTGTGAGGACGAGAGGGAATTCATATACATCTGCAAAGATATATAAAGATACATATTCTAATAAATAGAGAACATTAAATACAGTACGCTTTACACAAACATATATTACGTTCTATATTTCTTTATAACTGTATAATATATATGAAAACTACTCTTGTTGGCAAATTTTCTGTTTTGAAAAACATTCTCTTACGTATTTTCGCTTAAAGAGATCAACTCTAGTGATATTTTTATAGAAAATTTTAATAATAATAATAATGACTGACGTAACTCTTCCAATATTTTACAACACTTTCAGCACGATTTAAGAAAAAAAAATGGCAGTGTTTAACAATATTTCGACAGTATGTCTGTCTTAAGTTAGGACTAAAAAATTCCATTGAAGTGTAAAACTAATCAATTGCACTTTCTAAGGGGAAATTTCAAAATGAACACGATTACCATCATGTTACTTACGTTTCAGTTGTATTCCATTCACGCTAGCTACCTTTCACACGCCTTGTCGCTTTCATTACCAGTACAAACGTTTTTCTCAAGACAAGCGACGTTTGTATAAAGACTTGTAATTTTTTTAAACTATTTTAAACATATAGGCATACTGTCGAAACACCATGTCTTTTCTTATGTCGTGCCTTTCTCTAAGTGTTGGAATAATAATAATTAATGGAAGATAAGTTCGCCTATCGCATGGTCCGCACTGCTACCCCTTCTATTGAACAGAAGTAGATATTTATCCCTCGTTTCCTATTTAGGATTCGGTTTCCGGTTCCTTCTAAAGTGTCTCATACTCTTTCAGTCCTAGTAATCCCTTGCGTCTTAGTGGCATTACCGCCTTGCTTCATGGTGAAATGGTTAAAAAGAAATAATAAAAATTGGGAAAGGAGAGAAGAAAAGTTCAACTAGATAAATAACATTGTCTTTTGTATGTTATGTCCCCTACCTGGTTATGTTAAAAGAGAGAGTAAGGGGTAGTTGGATTCCCGATTATTTTGTACTCTAACCCACCTTCCCAAGACAACAAAACGAGCGCCCAGACAAATATATAAACCAAAGCGAAACTGATTATTCAATTTTTGATCAAATATTTCATTCTTTTTGTTTCTTCGTTCTCAACGTCTGACATAGATGTAACGAGTGGTGGAAACGATTTCTGGAGAACCAAAAAGGAATGTTCTATTGATTATAGACACCATTGACAGATGAGGTTTACATTTGGCAATTACAAGAGGCTGGGAGGTAGCGGCGACGGGCCGGAGGATAGGCGTTGGTCGATCGGAGGCGGAGAAACGAAGGTGGGAGACGAAGGTAAAAAAGATTCGACTTTCCTTCCCAATCCCAACTTACCACAGCTTGCCAAACGATCACTCACGTGACCTGTGGCTGACTTAGAACGTTGGTCCGCAGTGGAGAAAGATTTTTAAATTAGCGCAAAGAACTGCGAAATGCCGTCTATACCGGGCTGTAGACGGCGCCCTGTGCCGAATTCCCAGATAGATTTAGACAGACTGAGATTGATATTAATTCTTTGTGTGGCACAAAGTCACAAGTATATAGTAAGCAATGATGATCGAACTCAGTACCTAGAAAGACGTATTTGATTACGACAAGGTTGAATTTACAGTGGAGGTCCATGCAAACATGTGTCAATGAACAAACATTGCTCAAGCCTCCTCGATACTTCCCCTTCGGTGATGCCTCAAGGGGCCCGAAAGAGAGGTATGCCTGGGACTCAAGCTGATAAATGTCTGCTAAGTTGCTAAACATTACCCGATGGCGAAGCATGCCTTCTCTTAATATTATATGAAGCAACAGTTTTCTGTTACCAAGGGAAAATCAAACTCACTACATAATAATAAAGTCCTATGAGACAAACTGGTCTCATATGTCTTTACTAATTACCATTACCTCATGCGTGCGTGTGTGTGTGCTTATATATATATATCTTACACACACACTGGGCCTTATGTGATTTAGCAAAACAGACCCCCCCAATTCGATTCTTTAAGAACTGTACGACCGAATGGTATAGTTGAATTCGTCTAACAAATCTATACACTATCTATATTTCTGAGATGATGTATTGTAATTATTTACATTATTTGGAATGTCCTCATCTTTATTGTCATATTCACGATGTTTCGGCTGTTGTATGCTTCGGCCTTCTTCGGTTTATTGGAATATGTCCGAAACTCTGCCCACTTCGTGAAAATGTTCACAGACGCTCCCATCCAATCCAACCAGATGGTTAGCCTGGACGTGTTGAGTTTGTTCAACAAGGTACCCACAAAAGAAGCACTTTCGGTAGTCAGGGACAAACTGGCCTTAGACTCATCTCTAGGAGAACGGACCAGTATACCAATAGATAATCTGACCTTCTGTACGCAAACAATGCACTTTGGAATGGGATCAGATATATACCGACAGGATGAATGCTTAGCAATGGGTTCGCCATTATCACCAGCAATGACAAACATATACATGGAATACTTCGGAGAAATGGCATTAGAATCCACATTACTAAAGCCAACCCTATGGCTAAGATACGTAGATGACATCTTCACACACTGGCCCCAAAATGAAGAGGTCCAGCTACTACTGGATCATGTGAACTCAACAAGATAATCGTACAGTCAACAACAGAGAGAGAAAACAACAAACTCGGATTCCTGGACGTACGTCTCGAACAGAGCGTGGGTTCAAGACATCCGTAGACAATACCTCAACTTCAACGCTCACCACCATACAGTTTAAAGAAAGGGATCGTCCGCTTCTTACAACATCGGGCAAAAGTCATAAATGGCGACCCAGAGACATATGATCAAGAAATGGTCAGTATAACTAGTACCCTGCAACATAACTACCCTGGATACATGGCAGCAGCTCCGACAAACTCGGATAGAAGGATATAAGAGGATAACGTTATTCAGAAAACAGCTTTGGTCTACTTACCATGTGCGAACGGATTATCGGAGAAAATACAAAAGATCTGTGGTCCATATATAATCAGGACAACCTTCAAAAGTGGTTCGACGCTTCACAGACACATCTTCCGAGTAAGACTGCAAGAACATCGTAAAGCCGTAACACGAGGGAAAATAGAAAAATCAGGCGTAGCTGAGGACGTATGGAGGGAAAAGGGAGAACACCGCCCCCTGTGGGATGAGTTTGAAATAACACTGGAAAATACGAAAACTTAAGGAATCAGCACATAAATCAGGCTACAAAAATCTTCTAAGCCGGCCAAGCATAGATATAAATATGGGAACCAGTAATACAGAGTGCTAGAGAAAAGCAATAACAACATAAATGCAATATAACTCTGGTAAAAAAAAAAAGGGTTACTAAGACATTAAGTTCAAATGTGCCAAAAATTTATGCACTAATGTCCTCAAGGACACATGACCCAGCAGATGAAAATGTTGGTTGCATCCAGTGACTTGACCCAAAGAGTTGTGAGTTCAATAGCAGGCTACTGCAGTGGTGACCAAAAACTTGCAGAGTTCAGTTAAAGAGAGATAACTGAGACATCCGGAAGGGGCATGGCACGTGGAACTAAAACAATCTACCCCGGTGGACGAAATAAAAGGTTCAGTTCGAAATTCCAACGGCCGAAATGTCGTGAATATTGCAATGAAGATGAGCGCAACAGTCCGAACAATGTAAATAAATCTATACGTTTGTTGGTGAGGTCAACACGTCATTTGGCCCCTATCACTGGATTCAACAGGTCAAAGGATAATGGTACAAATATTTTACATAATCAAATCTTTACGACCACATCACGACCTCTTGGGAATATCAAGATGTCTAAGCTTGGCTGTGCAGGTGATGTAATGGATAATGGCTCGAAATTATGAATGGGTAAGCCGAGTTCCAATTCGTGATGAGATTGTTATATTCACTTATGGTGAAATACTCCTGGGAAAGGTATGAATCCACATCATCTCTCCCTATGGATTAATTCGTAGGACTTGGATCACTAAATCATTTTTATGTATATATATAAAAAAAAAAATTACAATCTAAAAATATTTTCTGGCTTTAAATAACCAGCAAATGGTTGATAAGCCGTAGAAAACGAATCAATCAATACTTTTGTCATTGTATAAAAAGACTATTCGCTAATACCCGTGTAAAATATGCTCCATATATATATATATATATATAACCTTTTCCAATACCTTAGGAAACTGGCAATGAATGCATATATATATATATATATATATATATATATATATATATATATATTTGGTTGGATTGATGTGAGTTTGTGACCATTTGCGATCGTCAGACAATATATATATATATATATATATATATATATATATATATGTATGTATGTATGTATGTACCTCCACTCGCTAAAAAAATTACCATACCATAAATAAATTTTATCGTCAAAATCTTTACGTTATTATTAAGAGGGAAGACCAGAGCATTTTTTGATTATTAAGTTACATTTTTCATCCTTTTCAGAATGTTAGAGATTTAGGTTAAAGATTAGTATAGGAAATATTATCCTCTCTTTTTTTTAGCGTTTTGGAAATTCTGGCAAATATCAAATAATTGTCGCATTTTAATGAAACTTTTAGGGCTTATTTACAAATGAATGAAATTATTTTTTAAATGTTTTGATAAATATTGATAAAAAATATTTCTTTTACATCTGCTACTCCCCCTCCACGTATTCAATTTTATAAAATTTCGAGATATTAAATTTTATGCCACTTAATGGTTATATTAACTAGAAGCAGAACTTCTTGGAAAATTTCAAATCACCAGTTACCGAAAATATGTTCTGAATCGTAAATAATTTTTAATTGCTTTTATGAATAAGATGTGTTACGGACACTATCGTCCTGAGAAAAAAAAATTCGATGAATAATGAATTTCTATGAGAATTGTCTTCACTTTTTTAAGTTTAATTAGAATGATTTATAAAGATTTAAATCTCTTAAATTTCTGCATTATGTCGTACCGTTTAGTTGATATTGTTTTAAAGTAAAAAATATATTTACTAATTATAAAGGCTTAGTACAAATCATTGAACACCAATATTTTAAAAAAGATTTTGAAATTTTTTGTGTGTATAAACGTGCCGATTTTTTTTTTAAATACAAACGTCCATACACAACATTATCAATGTGTGATTGATAAGAAAATAAGAGCGATAACTATATTAAATTTAAAGTCTAAGTACCTAAAATTCAATAAAACATTAGATTACGGAGAATACTTTCCAAATTTTTGAGATTACCAGGTAGTTAAAAATGATATAAAAGTAACTCTTTATTACTTTTCAAGTAAATTTTATGTCCACTGTAGAAAAAATATTAGATACACTGCCGTCTGTCATTCAACCTGTCAACACTTAAAATAAACAGTTGCCGCCGTGTTAAAAAGTGAATTTCTGTGATATTTTAAACTTAAAGTAAGTTATATTTGTTTCAAATCGGATTAAATCAGCTAATATTCCTCAAATAAAGTTTCAGAAAAGTATATTTTATTTTTGAAAGATTTTATTTTTAATAAATAGAATTACATTATAATGACAGAAGGCTAAAAATGGCATTAAAATCAACGAGGCTATTGGTTTCAAAATAAAACTCCTTCCAGTTAATTTAAATTAGTTTTCAAATACAGCAAAGTATTTTGCTTATTAGAAATATTAAACTTAATTCATTAGCTTGAAATTAAAACTAAAATAAAAGTTTCAAGAAAGATTTTTCATTTTCAAAAATTCATTTTAAATCTTAGGTATCCCGAATCTGTATAGGTGTGTGTATATATATATATATATATATATATATATATATATATATATATATATGAGAGAGAGAGAGACTTATACCAACAAACAGTGGAGAGATAGAAACATGAACTGGAAGATCGGATAAAAATCAGACCAAAATAGATGTCTATATAAAGAGAAAGAGACAAGAAGATCTATAAAGAAACACCGACGAAGGAAGAGAGATATATGTTATTATTCCCTGTATCTATCAATATGTATTACTTATAGATATCTTCCAATATGATTCGTGCGCTCTATTTGGCAATATACCCCCACAACTCTAGCTGAATGTATCTTCATGCGCAGACCCCACAAAGTAGACAAATTAATCAATACAAGAAAAAACTATGCTATAAATAATCAGTGTTGTTGTTCCCTTTTTTAAATATCTCTACATCACTTCAGAGATTAAAACGATTTTCTTAAAAAAAAAAAAAAAAAAAGCACAAAGAAGAATACGACGCAATGAAAAAAAAAAACCCCACTGAAACAGACGTTAGAAAAGATGGGGGTAATCACTTTTTATGTGCCATCGTCATAGTTGATATGCAGTGGTTTTTAGACGCCCACTATCAAAAAGCAAACGCTCATAATTGTTAAGTATAGAAGTCTTAACAATAACAAGAAAAAAATGCCCCAAATGCTATGCCTTCTTCGTTAATCCCAATACAAACGAAAACCTGAAATCAGCCAGGCAGCGCGAAGTATGGAAGGTACGAACAAAATTAGTATAACTTTGCAACTGTTTATAAAAATTTTCGTCTGGTAAGTACTAAAGAAAAAGACCATCAAATACTGACTGCAGAGTGATAGTAAATAAATTAATCTCCGAAGGTATGTCTATTTAAGCGTTATTGGCCTATGGGAATACTCTAACTCGATCAAGCAAAATAAATATCTGCAATCAAAAAACTATCATTACCGACAATTTACCCCCATGAATACTTAAAGTTTATAACAAGATCTCTTCTGGATAAGTCAAACTATCGAAGTCGATGTTTTATCAAAACTATTGTAATCATGTGAATACAATCTATAAATTATATAATCAGTTTAAACCAAAAAATATTTTTAATCAATTCACCTCAAGCAAGGCGATAAAGCCACTAAGATGCAAGGGGCTACAGGGAGTGAAAAAGACTTCAGAAAGAACCGAAAACCCAATCCTAAAAAGGAAACAAGGGATAGTCTCTACTTCTGTTCAAAAGACAGGGGGAGAGCTTGAAACCAAACGATAAACGAAGGCTATCTTCTCCTACACAAACACACACACATTTTATATATATATTATAAAATGGCTGGCACATCGTTACAGAGTATGATAATCAGAAGATATAAGACTTCGCTCTAATTTTAATAAATATGACTTTTTAATTTGGACCGGCTTTTAAAACCTGTTTTGTAGAGTTGGTAGACATGAGACACATACATTTTGTCGTCATTAAGTATATATTAATTTTGAGCCTTCATTGGTTGTAACTGATTTCTCGGCTACGACCAGTCATTAAGCATGCAAAACAAATCTTACAATATCAAGCAATGACTGCGCATGATAGTATATTTATAGTGGAGAAAGACGTTGCATTGGGTCAATCCCAGTCTCTGAACAAGAAGAGCATGTCCACAAAAGGATGAACCATTCAACATTAGTGAACGCTCCCAAGCCGCAGGTGTTACATCAGTTTTCTTTCTCATCGTTAGATAACCTAACGAACGCTAAGGCGTTCACCACTCCCAGCGGTCTGACTGCGCGTTTAGACACCAACCCAGGTATGTCTACTTCCTCGTTCCTCTCTCTCTATATATATATTTTACGTTGGTCTGTTTTTCAAATAGTCAGCAACTATTTTTTTTAACAATGGCGAAATTATTTAACAGTTATATATATATATATATATATATATATATATATATATATGGGGCGGGGAATGAATGACGGTGTGCAAAAGTTTTCTTGTGACGCATTTCATCCTTTAGGATATCATCGAACTAAATTTGTTATGTTGGTGCGACTACACATGCGCACGAACGAGGGTGCTGGGAATTTTAAATTTAATTATTTTTTTAAATTCTAATCATCCCACATTTGTGCGCATGTCATACATTTTCCCCCAATATTGTTCTAGCATGAAACAGCCTGGTCGCCTCTGAGTGTTGACTTCAATGTTCACTTTTATATTTAACATAGCTCTATCTCTATAATCACTATCTCCGATATTGAACACTATTCCTCTATACTATTTACATTATTCGGACTATTATCCTCATCTTTGTCGCCATAATTATCACAACGTTTCGGCCGTTGTACGCTCCGGCCTTCTTCAGGTGGTTGGTACAACGGCCGAAACGTTGTAATAAATATGGCGACAAAGATGAGGACAATACTCTGAATAATGTAAATAGTGTACATAATACCTCATCTCAGAAATATAGACAAATACTATTCCTCTATATAGGAAATTTTAAACAATAGAGAACCCTGCCGGAGAGTACATTTTCTCAAGATTACTAAAGTGCGCAGGCCAATAAATGTAATATGCAATGTTTAAAATAAAAATGGAGTGTCTATTGCAAATACGGGTATCCACTAAAATAATATTTGAATATATAAACTTTTTGGTGTCCATTGTTCTACAAGCGGAATATTTGAATAGATATTTATTTTGATAACAGACATTTATACGATAGATAAACCCCTATTGTATTTTAAGTTTTCCCTTATATATTATCGATACAATAATTAAAATTAATGCTCATCTGTTATCAAAAAATATATCTTAAAATAGAGGAACAATGGGTACTAAAATGTTAAAGAGTTGGGGAACCAATGATAATCAATGATAAATACCAATTTGTCGCATACAGAGGTTTAAGGGTTCAAATCCTGCCATACGCAACTCCAAAGAAGTTTTTAGAATACGGTTTTTAAGGAAATTTTCCCAATTAAACAAATAATTAAAATAACAAAAAAGAATAAGGTTTTGTTCTTTCTTGCTTTGAAGTCAGAACGCTATAATCACTTGACTGTATCCCTTTTGCGTATGAGCACAATTCTTTGTGTATTTTTGCTTTATTACACTCACTTTGCTTTTTGACTTGCGTTATACGTATATATGATGTATGTATTTGTATACATATAGCTTAGTATTATTTTTTCCCTGTTCTTTTTCTTCTTTATTTATTTATTTATTTATTTATTTATTTTTGTTTTCCCAGAATTTTTGTCAATTGTGTTAAAAATTATTTTTCTAAGTAAATTTCGGCTCTCGGTAGTTTGGGGAAGGGATAAATGTAATAAAATACTTTACTGAAGCCTGGACCTTGCCACACTGCGTCCAAAGCTATTTGACCAAAGAGTGGAGGTGGTCAATTGAAGATGAAAAAATGAAAAAATAAAAAAATAAAAATGTTTTTCTACTATAATAAATTATTTTGATAAACGTGATTTTTTTTTAACCAATAGCTACTCGAGCCGGTTGAAATCTGAAATCCTTGTGTTGGACGCCAAAATTTTTCGGGTAAATCGTAGCTGACATTTTGCTATAAAAATGCCTGCATTACGACCATCAAGAGGAGTTAGAACCAGTAGTAGACGCGACCGCTAAGGATCGTAACGAGACACCGGAGAGTGGGAAACGTGACGCCTTCTAAAAACATCTGAAACCCTGACCGAGCGTGGATTCGAAGAAGCGGTCGCGATACGTCCCCTCAACGAAGTATTGACAACAAAATTGTCGTTTTCACGACAGCAAGTACTGTTCTCAAAACAACGCTCTACATTGAAGACTCCGAAGCCACAAATGGATTGTCACGAACTTCGAAAACTCACATCAAATCACAGGAACTATTAACATTCACATTTTATATAGGTACCTCCACGAAAATGTAAACAAACAGAGATAGCATGATGAAAAAGACGCCGAACTTGACGAAAACAATTTTTTATCGTCTAATGTTCATATTATTATTAAAGAGGAAAGATAAAAGTATTTTTGGGGTATTTTTTTACATTTTTTAATCGTTCCTAGCACGTCCGAAATTTTCGTTACAAATTTTGTTTTTTTTTGTCACCAAAAAAGGACAGATAATCAATCATTTTCAATCATTTGTTAAAAAGATGAAAATCTGACATTGATATTCTTTTAAAAATCAATTATCATTTTTTCAAAACTGATTTTAATAAAATCAGAAATTATAATGTTTATTTAAAACATTTTGAACCAAGCTTAACTTAGCTTCTGCGCCGAAAAAATGTAATTTGAAAATAAAACAAAGCAGGTCATAACCTTTCGCCTCGTTGACAGCTGTTGACAGCTGTTGACAGCTGTGATTTATGACGTTTAGATAACTTACGGGAGGATAATTCTTTCTACGGATGGAAGGAAGTGAAATTATTTAGATTTAAATGAACAAATTATTTACCTCGTTACTTTTAAGAAAAACTTTCAGCGCTCTAATTTTTCATTTTTTTTTTTTTTTGTACTTAGCTTTCATCTTTACGTTTACGATGCTTTATGGAAAATATAAAGAAATTAAAAAATAAGACTGTTAAGAAGAGTGAGATTAAATTTCATAAGAAAGAGGTATCTATTATTTATACGTACCTTATGAATTTTTATCAGAAGTGTACATAAAATACTATAATTTTATATATAATTATATTTTTCCATACGTGTTTCGCAAAAGTAAAGGCCTTAAGAGCGGAGAACAATGCTGAACTCAAATAATGCAACTAGATTGTATCCTGGTTGATCTTCCGTACTTTATAATTAACGCTCTATTATAAGCATAAAAGTTACATTTTTAATGACGTTGGCTAATCGGATTGGTCCAAACGATACAATTTTCAAAGCGCTAGACAATGGCGGTCTCATCTGGACACAATTGAAAGCTAGGCACTGCTTTTAACTAATTTTATAATATTTTTAAATACTTAATGTAAAAATCTATTATAATTAAAAGAAATAACAAATAATTGTATTAAAAATTCAATTTTCATTGGAAAAAGTTTTTGCTTTCAGAAAATATTGTCCATATTCATAAAAACAAATAGAAGCAAATAAAAGCATTTGAAATTAAATAATATATTTGTTTTATTGAGTTTTGTATGTTACAATTCAGAGCTGAATTTCAGGTACGTTGGCCACAATTAAAAAAAAAAAAATACATGATTTGCATTCTTCAAAGCCTTGTGCTTTTAACTATTGCAATTTGTAGGGGGCGGCAAGATCTAATTTCTAGAGTTTTTCATAAAATTAGTTATGGGGTGTTAATAAAAATGAAAAAAAAATATTTCTGCCATGACTTTTATAAAAAACAACATATTTATAATAATTTCGATCATCTGTGAATAGTTTCTGAAACTTTCATTTAACATCTGACAATTATTTTTATTTTTACAAGATTTTCAAAATTAATGTGTGTAAATACAAAAAAAACGCGCTAAAATTATCTATGTTATTTACTACCTCTTTTTGCAACAAAGATAAACAAAGTTTTTAAAACAAAATTTAGAATATTCTAAAAAGATGGAAAAAATTTTGAAAAATAATTAAAAAAAAATTTGGTCTATCCTCTTCATAAAAACATAAGCATTTAGACGATAAAATTTTGTTTTCATAAAGTTTGGCGTCTTTTTCATCAGACTATGCTCTTTTTTTAGCGATTTCGTAGAGGTACCTAATTTTATACCTTCAAGGTCAATATACCCTTTTAACTGGGTTCGACCACACTAAAACAGTTTTTATTGTAGCTTCTTCCTTGTAATTTGCATTGTTTTGGACATACAGGCTGGCATTTTTCTTGTGATATCTTATTTGATTGATATTGATTGTAAACTTGATCTTTTCCAATAACTACCATTGTTACTGTTAGAAATTATGTTAGGATTTAAGCGGAGAATTTACGAGGTTGCAGTAACAAGAAATAATGCCAGATTAAAAAATTATTCAATTGCTTATATAATTTAAATAATAGCTATAACTTAGGTTGTTTCTTTTACAGTCTTTAGTTTCTCAGACAGATCTAATATAAACTCAAAAAATAAACCAATATTTAAAATTGCCTTAAAATCCTTCCAAAATGTTCACAATGCCTGTTTTCAAGAGTTCTTTAACATCTGACGATCAATTTTATATCGTAAAATTGTCAGTAATGCCAAAGAGTTCGTAAAAACCGGGATTTTGAACGTTTTTTAAGGTCTTAAAGGCGATTTTAAACATAGGTATATATTTTATATATAAATTATAAACAGAAAATATATTAAATAATTGTCGGACATACTGCGGGAAAATCTTCTGCCAAGTCAGTCATGAATCGAAACAAACGTGATCACCCAAGCGCGTGACACGTATGGCACTTAACTGACTGACTTGTAAATTCACATATAAGCGTACTTTAAGTAATTAATTCATGAAAAAGGTTCCAACACTATGACATGAACAATTTATCGTATATTGTTTTGAAGTAATAATAATATAAAACAAATTTAAAAAGTATTAAAAGAAAATTAAGCTAAAGAAAAAAATCAATTTAAAAAAAAGATGTGACCTTTAAATATTGGGTCCCGTGGGTCTCTTTATTCCTTTACATTTTGTTTCTATTTTTTTAACTTTTGACGCAACCATATTTGTTAACAATAAGGACGATTATAAGGCGCGATGTCCCCAAGGATGTTTCTAAATTAATAACCTTGATTCTTTATCGCTTTTCGTCGAAGAGTTGTGGGTAGCGACACGAGAGGTCGCAAAGCGACTGGAAGGGAACTGGTAAGGTGGGGCTGACTTTCGAGCGAAAAAAAGGGATGTTAATCATAATGTTTGTTTTTTACTAGCAGTTAGACGGCTACAAGCGAAAAAGCTAAAGAACTTGACCACAAAAACTAATTCTCATTCCCACAGGAATAGTGAAGGCAAGTACAAGAAGTGTGAAAACAAAAAAGACGATGTTTGTTTTCAGAAGTAGAAATTTGAATAGTAATAATAATAAAAATAAAAGAAAAAGGTGATCGCTGTAATAATAAGGGTGTTTAAGTGTCTGTTGTGCCAGGGTTAGGTGTGCATGCACTCGACTCTGATACGGGAGACACACCTCTTCCGGGAGAACAACAACGAATTTTCTCTATGAACATGGAGGAAGAGGGGGAGGGGGAGAGAGAGAGAGAAATAAATAAAATTAAAGTTCACTATATCATCCCAACAATTGTATCGGGGGGACTCGACTTTAAAACTGAATGTTACAATCAAAAATTTATTTAAAGATTTCTCTTGTTAAAAAAATAAATTCAGTTTTATCTAGGTACCTCCACTTTTTTCGCGGAAAAACAGCATAGCGTAATAAAAAAAATGCCACAAACTTAACAAAATAAAGTTTTATCGTCAAAATGCTTATGTTATTATTAAGATGAAAGACCAAATTATTTTTTAATTATTTTTTGAAATTTTTTAATATTAATTAAGAAGACGCTCGAAATTTTGGTTAAAGTCTTCTTTTTTTTTTACGTCATCGCGGTGCTGTTAAAATAACATTGTTTTTTTTTTTTTTTGCGCTTTTTTCCCGTTGAAAACACATTGATTTGGAACAAGTTCCCAGACAAGTAGAAGTAAGTAATCTCCACAAAACTTAGTCAAATTTAATTTTATTGATGACTATTTTAGGCATCCCCACAGATTCGCTAATGTGTAATTATTTACCATGATGAAAAAAATGCCCCAAACTTAATAAAAACAAAATTTTATCGTCAAAATCTTTGCTATTATATTTAAGACTAGGAAAGGCCAAAACATTTTAATAAAATTATATTTTTGATCTTACGTTCAAATTTTGGTGAAGCATTTTTCTTGCATCAGCAGGGGACGATAATAGTGTCTTTTTTTGGGGGTGGGGTGAAACATATTTATATCGAAATTCTTGCAAAAATTAAATAATTGTCGGATTTTAATGAAACTTTCAGAACTTATTCACAAATGAATGAAATTATTTTAGAGCTGTTTTTTATTTTATTTTATTTTAGAAAATCTAGGTAAAGCACCATTTTTTATACATCTGTTACCCTCACCATTTACTTAATTGCATAAGATTTCATTGTTCAAGAAATTAATTTTTGTACGCTCTAATGTTTAGTTTAAATTAGTTAAGCAAAAAAACCCTTTAGAGAATTTAAATCAATTTATTTTATTTTGCTTTTATTAAACAGGACCGCAAGTTACCGAAAATCTGCTCTGAATAGTAAAATAATAAATGCAATAAAAACTAAGACATTAATTAATTAATAAAGCCTTAATTGCTTTTATGAATTATATTATGGACAATATTGTCTTTAAAAAATCCGATGAATAATTAATTTTTACAAGAATTGTTTTCATTTTTTTATTAAATTTTAATTAGAATAATTTATAAAGTTTTAAATTATATATAAAATATAATTAATATATTAATTTGTAGCAGTCAAGTGATATCGTTATTACATAAAAATTGTATTAGGTTGGTGCAAAAATAATTTCGTTTTCTCACATAGTAACATATGTTAGAAAACGAAATTATTTTTGCACCAACCTAATATTTACTATTAGATTGGTGCAAAATAATGACGTAATAATGTCGTTTTTTGACGTATTTTTTAACGTAAAAAAACGACATTGTTACGTCATTATTTTTGCACCAACCTAATAATAAGAAGTGGAAAAGCTTACTACGTACAATGTTTTTTGAGTGTGTGTAACTGTAAACATGCCAATTTTTTGTAAATACGGATGTCCATGCATGACATCAGAAAATAAGAGCGCTACGATAAATTTAAAATTTATTGATAATTTTCTAACATTTCCTTAACAAGCGTTTTCGTAGGACTATAAAGCCAAAAAGTACCTAAAATTCGTTATATTTAGAATGCCTTAAATTAGGTACCTCCACGCCACGAGATCGCTAAAAAAAGAGCATAGCATGATGAAAAAGACGCAAAACTTGACGAAAACGAAATTTATCGTCTAAATGTTTGTTATAAACATTTAGACGATAATTTTTTGTTTTCGTCATGTAATTTTAATGCAATTATCTTCTTAAATAAATAGCCTGAACATCAGTTTGTCGAGAAAAGTCTCAACACCTCACAAAACACCCACCTCCGTGTTAATAATTATTTTCAGCAATATTTTAAACTAAGTAATGTTTGTTTAAATTCTGATTAATTAAACATTAAATAAACTATTTTTTCTCAAATAACATCTCAGAGAAGTACATTTAAAAAAAAATTTTAATAAATAAAAAATTATGTTGTGTTGAGTGTTGAGTTGACAGATCTCTGTCAATATGGATGAATTAATTGATTTTACTAGTAAATAAAAAAAATCCCAATGTAAATTCAGCTTGAAATACATCAAAGTACTTTGCTTATTGATAATATTAAATTTAATCTATTTGGTAATCTATTTGGTTGGAATTAAAAGTCAATAAAAAAGACTTCAAGAACAAGGTTTCATTTTTAAAATGCATTTTAAACCTTATGCATCGAATTATTGAAAGCATTTATAAGTCTAAAAAAATCTATCTAGAAGTTTTCAAAACACCTGCAGGCCTTGGCCAGACACATGCATGTCCATAAAAGTTGAGCACCTCTTTATTTTACTAACCCCTCATTTGTCGTCCGCGACGAGAAAGTCAACCATATATATATATATATATATATATATATATATATATAATGCATACCTGATTGAATAAATTTATTACAGACATTATGTCTGCTAATTATTCATACTCAAGAATAACTTTACGTGTATTGTTAAAAGGATGAGACAAATGTGCTATAGCTGTTTAAATTTCTCTTATTTTCATTTCCCAAGTACTTTCGATCTTCTTCCAAGATCATTTTTTTTGTACTATTTGCACCCGCGAAGATGATTTTGGAAGAAGATCGAAAGCACTTGGGAAATTAAAATAAAAGAAATTTAAACAGTTATAACACATTTCTCTCATCCTTTAGCATCAATACAAGGAACGTTATTCGTGACTATGAACGGGTTTTTTTGTTAAAAATTAGCAGATGTCTGTAATTTATTCAATCAGACATGCCTAAAAGAGAATTTGCTGCCTAAATACACAAAATTTAAAATGTATATATTTGTTGTGAACTGTTTAGAAGAAAACACTATTTTACGCATATTTGATTGAAAATCACGGAAATATTACTTTTAAAAGGTTTTTAAATGTATTTTTACCAAATATATTTTCTGCAAGTACATTCAGCCACTTTGGCCATCTATTTATTTTAGTAGAGTAGTTATTTTTAAAAAGGATAGGTGTTACTGTTTGCTTTCTGTAATATCGTTATTTTGATAGTTGTTAATGTTTTATTTTTTGAATTTTGTCATCAGATATTTCAATAGTTTCACGAGGGTAATAATTCTTTCAAATTCTATAGTTGTTTTTGTTTTACTTAAATATAATTTTCAAACACATACGTATGTGTATGTATATGTATTTTCCACGGAGGTACTGGAAAGAGTCGAGTTCAGAACGAGGCGGCTTATTTTGCAACCATGCACACACTCTTGAGAGAATATGATCAGGGAGACAGGAAATCGGCAACCCGTGATGAAGTGGGTTCTTTTTCGTTCGTTCCGGATTTGCATTTTATGGCAGACAAAAGGCAAGTAGTTATCTGCAAGCTTCGACTGTCAAGATGTTCGCCGGTGAGGGACCGCATCCGTTATCTTGCCTCCTCCACACAAGCGTTGCAACGTTTTCTTTTTCCTCAAGTATCACCCAAACTCTTTATTTTAAATTTTCCATATTTTTTTTTTCTAAACCTCCCATCCAACATCCTAATGATACTGATCCCGACTTCAACCCCAAACCCACTTTGCTTGTCAAATATGATGACGAGGACGACGAGTTGACAGTGCAATTGTACACAGTGAATTTATTTAACACGCGAATTACGCACAAGAGAAGGTTGATTTTCGTTAAGACACAAATACACTATATATATATATATATATATATATATGTGTGTGTGTGTGTGTGTGTGTGTGTGTGCGCGCGCGCGCGCGCGCTAGTATGCAGAAAAATAGGCGTCAGCTAAATAATCCGGAGTTCCTTAGTATTTTTGTTTTTATTTTTAAGAAGACAGTGCTCCATACATAAGTAGAGCTTATATTATAATATATTTTTTTAAAAATATGATTCCTTCGCTACATAAGGGTTCTCATGTTTCAAAAACGAGAGCCGAAATCATCAATATAATTATTAAAATTAAGTTGAATCAAGGTGTTGGCTCCCGTTTCATCCTCAAGCGAAAATTTAGGAATAAGCTATCTTGTGGTTTGCGCGTGTTTATAAGTATGATCCATTGCAACATTAATTACTATGGAAACAGCTGGGCCGGCCATCTTGGTTAGGTGGTCAGATTGTTAATTCTTATTTACAGATTCGTCTCCTTCGGAAAGGTTATGCCAAAGTAGAGTGGGGTATCTATTTCAAAGCTAATGGCGGTGGTCACCGTCTAGTTAGTTTACAGCGGAAGAAATTTCATGGCGCGACGGCAGGTCGTTAAGTGTCGAGAGGATTTTGTTTTATTATTATCTATCTGTTAATCTCTTTATTTATTTGTTTATTCTAATGGCTGTTCCGTATACAAACGTGTTGCACTGAACTACAATTTGTTTTTTAACGACTTCACAAAGGGTTTATTCTATTTAATGATTTGGCTAAGCTTTTAAGACTTTTATTAAACTATGGAATTTATTTATTTATATATTTTTTTAAATGCTAATTATTTAATGCGAAAATTTGTTGATGTCGGCAAAAAACCATTAACTCCTGCCTATGGTTTAATAACTTTTCATTATTTAGAAACTTAGTGTAGTTTTTCGTGTAGGCATAAAGGGCATGGGTCATCCCAGGTTTTACAAATTCTTGTTCTATTTATTATTTCCCATTTTACTTTTGGTGTTTTATTCGTTTCTTTTAGATGCCAGAAATATTGGGATAGAGATGTTTGATTTCTATTTTGAATATTGTTGAAGGAGCTCTTGTGCTGCCTCCATCTAATTTTAAATTTATTCTTCGTTGACCCTATGTATATCCTATCAGTGTTAGGACTCTCAATGGATGAGATAGTGCATTGGAATACCACGGATTTCGTGAGGCATTTATTTTCCAACGGGCAGTCTTTAGGGTTTCTACAATCACATAATTTTTCGTTATTTTTATCTAATTTCTGCTTAAGAGCTTTATTACTGTTTTGGCATGCATGTTTTTCCAGGATTTTATTGTCTTTTTATGATTCTTTCTAGATTTTTAGTGCAGCTGTAACTTAATTTTAAGGTGTTTTTATTAAAGATCTCGATAAGTTTGCTATTAGTTGGAAAGTTTTTTACAATTAAAGCTAGGAATTTCTGCCCTAGTTTGGTACTGACCATTTGGTTGAACGGAGGGGTATACCAGATGATCTTTCTTTTCCTGTTTTTCTTATTATTGGTACTATCGTTTCTATAGCTTATGTCAGCGTTTTTGTATCCTCTATTTTTCAGGGCTGTGTTATAAAAAGTACTATGTTGTCGGAATATTTCCCTATTAGCTGAGTTCATGCTAATTCTTTTCTCTATTGATGTGGGTATATGCTTAATTATAGATGGAGGGTGGTTTGACTTAGGGTGTACATACAGGGGATTAGTATTAGGTTTTCTGTAAGGTAGGTGAACGTTGTTTATTAAGTCTAGGGTTACGTCTAGGAAGTTAACTCTTTTTAATTTAGTGTTGGCTACTGTTTTTAAATTTAGTTTTCTGAATTCACTATAAATTATCTTTCTAATTTCATCTGTTTTAAAATTTTTGGAGCTCCTCACTACCATGAGCCCGTCATCTCTGTATAGCCCGATGTCCTTAATGTCTAATTCACGGTGCGCGGTTACATTGTACAGTATAAATAGACCGACAAGGTCCGAAGATTATGCAGAGCCTAGAGATCCCATGATGATGTCAAAATTATCATTTGTGTTTTAATCCACTGGTCCCCGTAATGGATGAGGACAGATTTCTTTGCATTGAGAATTATGTTTGTTTCGTCCTTAGTTAAGTCAGAAAACACTGTAGCAAACTCCAGGACAGTCGTGAAGAGGTCTTTTGATATTGACTGGTAATAATCCACAATATCGAACTGAATTAGGGTGCAATCAGGCTACGCACAAACCACAAGATAGCTTATTCCTAAATTTTCGTTTGAAGATGAAACGAGACCCAACACCGTAATTCAACTTAATTTTAATAATTA
>OZ010602.1:27986853-28161853 GCA_963932145.1 Acanthosepion lycidas
GTAAGTATAAATTTCTCACATTTTCCAGTCCATTGTATACTTAGCATAGATGTAGAACCATATTTCTATAGGCTCCATTCTTTTCTTCATCCATGAGGAGATTGTCCAATATTCACTGCCATATAGAAGGACTGATATCACATAACAGTTCAGTACTCTTTTCTTTATTTCTAATGAGATTTTCTTGTTACTTTGTTTAAATTTTGGAAAGCAGCTTTTGCTATCCCAATCTGTCTTTGGATTTCAGGGTTGCCTTTTCCTTCCTTCATTAAAACACTTCCTGGATATTTGTAGTTTTGTACTTGTTTGATTTTGGAATATCTAATTTGTAATTTGCATAATGGACTCTTCATTCTGCTGACAACAACCATATATATTCTGTCTTCTTACAATTGATGGAAAAAGTTTAGCTTTGCTTTTTAATAATATCTGACATTGTTTAGTATCTCAAATATATATATATATATATATATTTTTGTACAGATGCTGTTAACACAATCTTCAGCCTTCACCTGGTATAATCCAGGAGAAAAAAAATATATAAATTACACCTGGTAATGGCTGAAGAATGGATCAGTCAAAACAGGTTAACAAATGTACAAAGAAATACCAGCATCTGAATAATATTGGATAAGTCAATGATCTTTATCAAAGTTACAGACAATAATCCTGTAAACTTTGATAAAAAATTACATCAAAACCAAATTAATTTTTATATTTATCCACGCGTATTTTATTTACTCTTATCTTTTTGTTAAATATTTTTATTTTCAATTAATTAACTAAATTTATTATTTTCTTTTAAAACCAAATTAAGTATTTTTATTGTTCAATATTTATTATTAATATTATTATTAGTAATGACAACAGTAAATTATTATTAATAATAATTGGAGGAGGATTTCTAATAAGGTTATTCAATTTATTTTTATCCTTCAGCTACTGGGTTCCATGAACACCAACCCACACTATTCTTTATCTCACCCCTAATACATTCTGCATCTTGTATAATTTCTTCTGATTTCCACTGTTGAGTACATTCATCAAATTTTTTGACAGTCAAATGTTCATCAGGTATTGATTAAAATGAAAAGAAATAATGAGGAAGAGAAAGATGAGGATAGATGAAGAAAGAAGGAATAAGAAAATCAAGGACTAAGGGTAGAGTAAAGAACAAAGAAAAAGTAAGGCTGAGATAGGGAAGTGAGAGAAAAGAATGAAGTGAAGGAGAGCCAAAAGACAAAAAGAGAGTGAAGAGCGAGGAGGGAGACGAAAAGAGAGTGAAGAGCGAGGAGGGAGACGAAAAGAGAGTGAAGAGGAGGCGGAAGGGAAAAAAGAGTGAAGAGGAGGCGGAAGGGAAAAAAGAGTGAAGAAGAGGTGGAAGGAAAAAAGTGAGAATGTTGAATTGACAAGTGAAAAAAGAAGGGATTGCATAACAGAAAACAAAAAAAGCCTAAAAACTGACTGAAATTTAAGACTAGGAAAATTCAAATGTGGAAGTAAAAGAAAATGAGAAAAGAAAGAGAGAAGACATAAAATATGTGGAGTTAAAAACTTTGGATGAAGAAGAAAAATTATGAGAGAGAGAGAGAGAAATAGGAAAGAAAGTTGTAAAAGTGAGAATGAAATATAATGAATAATAGAGAGGAAGAAAAAGAAATACATAAATACATAAAATTAAGAAAAAAAATGAAACAGAAAGAGAAGTAGAAGAGAAAAGATGTAGAAAAAGGAAAGAGAAAAAGGAAAACAGAAACAAGGAAGGAAAAAAAAATCTGTGAAAAGACCAAAGAAAAAAAAAAAAAAAAAAAAGAAACTTTAAATTTGAGAAAAAGAAAAGGAATCCAAGAAGTAAACATTCCCAGCAAAGAAGAAACTGAAAAGAAAATTAAAAAAAAAAGATGAAATGGAATATGTGTGGGTGGGGAGGAAGAAGATGAAAAAGAAAACTGAAAAAGTTTAGACTAAAGCACAGGAAGAAGTAGCATCAAGAGAAAAAAGGTAAAGAAATAAATGAAAAGCTGGAGTAGAAGGAAGCAGTGATGAACAAGAGGCAGTGGTTGACAGTGGGAAGGGGAGTGGACTGCTGATTCAGTACACTAGCACTTGTGAGGAATAACGGCATTGATGTAATGAGGCCATAACGAAATGCAAACCTCTTCATTGTAATAAAGGTGCTCATTAAAGTTTTTTTTTTTTGTTAAATAAATAATCTGCAGATTAAAAAAAATAAAAATAATTCTTGAAATCTCCCCCTCCACTTTAGACATTCCTTTAAAGCAAAATGTTTGTAAAATACGAAATTGGTAGGATCCATTAAAAAGAGAAAATGGAGTGAGAAAGGACAAATCACTACCGTTCTTTTTCATTTCCTCAAAGAATTTAATTTCTTTTAACAAAATTAAAAGTTAGATTCTAATCTTAAAATTTTTTTCAGGTTGAAAGTACAAAAAATAAATTCTTAGAAATATATATGACCTCAGTCGAACAGGATTAATTGCTCAAACTTAAGAAAACATGAATTAATACTAATGAAATGATATTAATAGTAATAATAATAATAATAATAAACATGTTAAGAAAAAGAATGATCATAATAAAGATATTACTTATAAAAAAGTAAACAAAATAAAAAAAAATATATCTGACAGGAACAATGGCAATAATACACAACGAATACTATTTTATTTAACGTATGGTTAGCAAGCTTGACTTGTCCAAACACCAACTGAGGGAAAATCATAAGATTAAAAATTTTAAAATACAGAGAGAGAGAGAGACTAACATATTTTTTACCTTTAGTTAAATTTAGTATTTACAATATGAATGCAATAAATTAGAGTGTATGAGCATTTTAATATATTTACAATTAAAACAAGAAAATGGTAACAAATTTTAACTATGACATACTTCAGCAAATCTCAAACAACACACACAGATACACACACATGCTGATTACACGTTTCTGAGTGTGCCCACCTGCTAGGCAATTTGCTGTTGCAGATGCCCACTCTATTTCTGTTTGTTCATCACCCCAAACAGTTCACTTCTTATTTATACTGCAATTGTGCTGAGTGAACTTTAGTTACTGTTTCTGGGAGAGAGAGTATAATTTGTCATAATTAACAGTTTGAACAAATCCCAAACAACTCGAGCACTTAGTCATAATGTCTTCTGACTTTGTGCTCAGGACAAAAACCACTGACAGCTTCCAAACAGGTTCATCTACCCAATTTCATTCACAAGAATTAAGCCAACCACTGGTGTGGTTTGCATTTTCCCATGTTGCCAAATCCATGTTGAAATTTGAAAACACACGCAAACACATACATTATTTTATATATATATATATATATATATATATATATATATATATATATATATATAATGGACTCTCCTGTCTGTTTCGACATATGAGGATCTGACAGCTTAGTTGATTCAGTTATGAAATTTTGTGCGATAATCTTAAGTGGCATTTAAGATGCGCTAGTGATTTACAAAGGAGGCCACATATGGAGCAAGTGTGAGGATTGTGAGATGAGATCACTCATAGATTGGCTGACCTTTTAGATCTTGTTCTCACTTCTTGAAGATGATTCAGACAAGATAATTGAAAACTGCCGAGTCCACTAAAACACGTTGCTCCATTCTATCCGCTCCAAGGCTAAGCACTCAAGGGTGTTATGTGGTATATTGACTGCTGACAAGTTGCTTTTCAGCTTGTCTTTCTATCTTAGCCATGGGCGTCCTACATTCCTGTAACCCTGATCTAACTGGCTCTACATTAGGATCTTGGGTATCCTGTCATCAGACATTCTCAAGACATGACCAGTCCACTGTAACTGAGACTGTATGAGAAAAGTCTTGATTCCTCCAATATTAAACCTGTTAAACAGGTCTACGTTAGATGTCCTATCTTGAAGCTTAACTCCACAGATTGCACGCAGACAGCTTTTATGGAAAACATCTAGCTGGCGTATATGGTACCTGTATGGAGTCCATGACTGAGCCATACAAAAGGATGGCAAGTACAACAGCTCTGTAAACCTGAATTTTTGTATCCAGTCAAATACCCGGCTCATTCCACAAGCGATGGCGAAGTTTACCGAAAGATATATATATATGTGTGTGTGTGCATATGTATATATACTAGCAGGCTTTGCTTGCTAGCTATTGCTTCACAAAGTAAGATATATTCACTATTTGAAATCTTTTAAATGAACATTTCATTCATAAATTGACTTGTCATAGTTCAGGAAAGTTTTAGAAATAGATGCCAACTTGTTGAACACCAAGTAAAATGCAAATTTCAAACACTTTTCTGCTCTATATAAGATGATATTCCTAAACAGAACTATTTTTTTATGAAAATCAAAACAATCCTCGAATAAAAGAACAATAATGAAGGACAGTTAATTAAAGAAATAATTTTTTGTAAAATCAATAGGCAAATTAGTTAAACCTGAATTGTGATATTGCCTAGAAGTAAATAATATATAATACAGATTAGCTTTGAGTGTGTAAATCACTCTTTATCGAGTAGTTTGTAACACCTTATTTATCATCTCACAGTTGCATCTGTCTTTGGGTAGAGTGCACATACGGGTGACTTTGTCAAAGGACAGAGTTGCAACTGAGGAAAATTATACTGAGAGGTGCTGACCCTAGAGAACAGCTATCTCTCATTGCACTAGAGAGAGGGATTGGTGCTTGCACTGAAGCCAGTGCAACTGATGGTTGTGCGAAGTCAGAAATTTCTGTCCCTAGCCCAGGTGTACACACTTGTGCTCTCCACCTTTAACCAACCTTGTGTCAAAACCTGACCTCATGGGGGGGGGTTGAGTAAATACAAATTACCATATAGTAGAGAATTGGCTTTTTAATCTCAGAATTCATGGGAGAATCAAGCTCCAATTTTGCATTTATTCATATAGATTCATAATATGGGTTTTAATACTTAGCTATTATGTTTCTCTTACACTTCAAATGTTGAATGTATAATTATTCTAATTTCTATTCTCTCATCTTTAAACTATATTAATTTTATCTTATAAATTGTCCCATGTTCTGTCGCCCATGAATTAAAAATAATTGTTTGTACAGAAAATAAGGTAAATAAAATCATCTTTAAATTAAGTGGCAGCAGAAGAATTATCGTTGAACCTTTAAAAGGTAAGCTTAAGTATTAATTCAATGCTTAATTGCAGTGATCAATTTTGAGTTCTTCTGTAGGTCATTGATGCCTATCACATCTAAAACCTCCCTAGCTATTGTGATGATTGCCAAAAAAAGGCCTCCATAGGAGCTGCCTTAAATGATGCCTGATAGGAAGGCTTTTAAGCTAATTTATAAGAAAACACACTGCAATTTTGAATACAAAAGGAAAATAAGAGTTACTTCCCTTGAACCATGAAAGCAATGATAAAGGCTAGTATATATTATTATATATGTATAACCTCACATAATCTGTCAAAACTGAATCTGAGGTCAATAAAAATCATTACTTGCAGTGAAATTTACTAGCACTTTTGAATGAGATATGAATCATTGAAATTGAACCAGTGGGAGCAGAGAAGTTGCTTGGACACAGCCACACACACAGTACTTATATATATGCATGCATGCATATATATAATAGCTGGCCACTCATATTCAAGGATACCCGTTTACTAAGTCAGCTAGACAATACCTATTGTGAACGATTGCTAAGGCACTTTTGTGTTTATTCACTACCCACAGCGCCAACCTCTGGTTTATCCTGCAACTATGCTGAGCAGACCTTTTTCTGGAAGAGAGCATGTTATCTAAGGTAATCAACAATTTGAACAAGGCCAGCACACTCAAGGCCTCAGCCATGATGACTTGTGACTTTATGCTAACCCAGCTAGAGAAGGCCTTAAAGTGTTCCATCTACACAAATTCACTTACAAGACTTGGGTCAATTCGTAGTATGGTTTTCAAGCACTTTCCAAATGTACTGCATGCTGGGATTATCCCCGCTCCAGACTGATAACATCAGGAAGACTCCTTCCAGACAAATCAACTATGGTGAAATTCAAATACACAGAAACACACACTCATATATATATATATATACTATTTACATTATTCTAACTATTGTTCTCATCATTGTTGCCATATTTATCACAACATTTGTGATGGAGATGTTGACTTTCCATCCATAAACAACACACTTCGGAATGGGATCACACATATACCAACAGGATGAGGGCTTAGTAATGAGCTCACCATTATCATCTGCAATGGCAAATATATACATGGAATACTTTGAGGAAATGACATTAGAATCTATATCTTTAAAGCCAACTCTATAGTTAAGGCACATAGATGACACCTTCATACACTGGCCACACCAGGAAGATGTTCAGGTTCAGGTGAATTCAATAAGACTTTTGATACAGTTCACAATGGAGAAAGAGAGTAACAACACACTTCCATTCCTGGATGTTCAAATATCTTGAACAGAGCATGGGTTCAAGACATCCATATACTGCAAACCAACATTCACCAGACAGTACCTCAATTTTAACTTCCACTATCCATACAGTGTAAAGAAAGGGATCGTCCACTGCTTACAACAACGAGCAAAAGTTATAAGTGACGACCTAGAGACATTAGTTAAACAATTGGTCAGTATAAGTAGTGCCCTACAACTTAACATCTACCCTGGGTACATGGCAGCAGCCCCAATAAACTGTGATAGATGGGTACAAAAGGAGGACAACATCACTCAGAAAACAGTCTGCCTGCCTTATGTGAAGGGGTTATCAGAGAAAATACAAAGTATCTGTGGTCCATATAACATCAGGACAACCATTCAAAAGCTGGACGACACTTCGCAGATATCTCTTGCAAGTAAGACTCTGAGTTCAATACTCAGTGGTGAACTTAGAGAGGGGAATTAAAAGGAGATAACTGACATACATTAGACACGGTGCGTGGAACTAGAACAGTGAACGAAATAAATGATTCAGTTCAACATTCCAACCACCTGAAGAAGTTAATATGGCAACAAAGACAAGGACAATAGTCCAAATAATATTTCATCTCAGAAATATATATATATATATATATATATATATATATATATATATATATATATATATATATATATATATACACACACACACACATGCACACAAAGAAAACACATTCAAAAATTCATCCACAATGCAAGAAGAAACAAAACTAATAACATAATCTGCAATAATAAATCACATGAAAACAGATACATAATACTACCGACCAACTCAATCATGTCCACTATCCAGAATAACCTATCCCATCTAAATAATCTTAAAATAGTCACAAGCACTTCCAAAACCTTGATGGATATACTCAGATCCTCAAACACTAATAGAAATAATATTTCTGAAGCAGACATCTATAAAATAAACTGCCAAAACTGATCCTCCCAATATATTGGAGAAACAAGCAGAAATTTAAAAAATGCATCTATGAGCACAAAAGGGACCTCACAAAAAACAACTTAACTAATGTACTAGTCATACATAGAAATAAATTCAACCGCAATTTTGATTTTAAAAATTTTACACTCATAAAGAAAGAAAATAAATCACTCAGAAGGAAAATCCTTGAGAGTGCCGACATTGAATATTATCCATGGCTTTTTCCCCAATATCACCTTTCCTAACAGAATTACTGCCCTCCCAAGCAAACGTACACAATTGTATCAAGAAATCAAAAGAAAATTTGAATCCGTCAGCACAACAATAAAAACAGTATTTCCCCATGTGATAGTACTTGATATAATTTTCAGTTGACAATATGAATCCAATAGTGTTTTCTAAATTCTTCTATTAGGTTGGTGCAAAAATATGTCGTTTTTTTGACGTTCA
This sequence comes from Acanthosepion lycidas, assembly GCA_963932145.1. Lineage (NCBI taxonomy): Eukaryota > Metazoa > Mollusca > Cephalopoda > Sepiida > Sepiidae > Acanthosepion > Acanthosepion lycidas. The sequence goes on from OZ010602.1 coordinate 27,994,734, forward strand.
ACTTCAAAAGAAAAACGACATTATTTTTGCACCAACCTAATAATTGCTAAGGACATTTTGTTTTGTTGTTAATAGTTACTTTGTTTTTAATAAATTGATTTCGTTTTTTTGCCTTGAAAAAGTTCACAATAGACAAAACATGTCAGCTAATACAGTTTTCCTATTGTCTTTTACCGTTATATATACATTGTCTTTTTCTACAGGTTAACTCTGAGAAATTATATATATATATATATATATATATATATATATAAACTTTATTTCAATACTTCATAAGCTTCTTATCGTTAGCTATGATTAATTAATGATTAACCTGTCATTTGTGTTTATGATCGATTTTATCACCATACAATTGCTTAGTGGGTAATTATACATTTTTATAGCTCAAAATTGAGTCCAGTAAGATATCTTAAATCATTTCTAATATACAACAGTTCAGAGCTTAATCTACCAATTGGAAAATCTTGTAGTTACACTCGGTTTGTGTGTGTGTATGTATTTTTATATATATATGTATGTATGTATGTATAAAGTCTACAGTGATATGGATACACACATACAAACATGTGCATATACTTTTTCTGTGCTTGTATTCAACAAACTAGATTTGGAGATGTGGACCTATATTCCTTTCAAGTATTTCAAGTTTAAATCTTCTTGGGTGGGCCACAACAAGCATATAGCTGGAGATGGTCAGGCAATCTGTGATAAAAGAGGCTCATTTGATTCAGATTGTTAACGGAAGAATTTTCTTTTCTTTTCTGTATATTAAATATCTAAATATAATCAAATTTCTCAACCATAACCAAAGCAAATTCAATTGTATTTTTCTACATCTATTGTGAGACTTGATAATCAAAGGCCAAAGTAAGAACACCTGATCTCCCAACTTTTCCTGACCAATCAAATACATTATATTCCAAATGGTAGTTTGACTATTTCATGACCAATGTATTATGTTCATATAAGCAAGTAAAAAAGTCAATTCTTACAGAGTTTGCTAAAAGATACCATGAAATTGGGCCAAGAGCTCTTCAGTTTAAAGAATTAACTACACGGCAACCAGATTGGGATGACTGGTTAGCTGGAATCACAATGAAAATGCACAATACAGTCAAGATCGGAAATACTTAGTAAAAGATCAATTTTTCCTATCGACCAATGAAGATGACATTTAAATGTATCAATTTCTTCTCTTTTTAGTTTTCGTTTCTTTTCCCGAAATGCCCATGTTAAAGTATTATCGAAGGAAATATCAAAGTAGACAGTGAAAGGAAAAATATTACAAGCATTCAAATTTTTAAAATTAAAAAAATGAAAATAAAATAAAGAAGCTATAATTGCTCTCCAGAATTTTATTAAAAGAAAATGAAATTAAAAAAAAGCAAAAAAAAGAAAAAAAAAGAAAAAAAAAAAGAAAAAAAAAAAAGCATGTTGATGCATGATTTTATAGAAGAATGAAAAGTATATGATAACTAAATGTATAAGAAAGAAACTAGAATAGCTTTAAAGTCTTATCAGTGAAGGACGAAAAATGCTGGGTTAGAATGTTGGCCAATTCCAAAGATGGCCACAATATCAGAGAAAGGAATGATAGAAAGAAAGTAAAAGAGGAAGTTTAAGAAAAATTACAAAATAGAAAGGAGGAAAGCACTTAATCAACTGCTTCATTCACTAAAAGTTTTGAATGTAGCATTGTAATGTCTTTCTAATAACTCATCTGACAGTTTGATTTCCAAATACAAGAGAAAAAGATATCACAAAAGCTACAAGTTGAAATGCTTTGTTTGAATTAGCACTGATGGCAATTTCCATTAAAAAGTTCAAGCATGTCATTTTATTTCTACAGACAAAATTGTATTTCTAAAAGTATATGCCAAGTATCTGCTTGCAATACTTACATCTTATACCATGTTGATATGTCAAAGCAACAAAAACAAAAAAAAACATACATGTTCTTGAAGCCCTGATATGAGATTAAAAAAAAAAAAAAAATCAAAATTAAATAACATTTTCTCCAGTCAAGGCATCAAAATATTTGATGTACAAGTGATGCTCTGAAATGAATGCTCCCTATTTAACTATATTGGCTCACAATCTCACAGGGAACTGATGTTGGTATAGCACTAGAAAACCTTCCCATCAATAACCCATATTTTTTCTTATTAGTTATCAGTCTTGGTAAATGGCATCTGATATTGTATTAGATTATATATATATATATATATAGATATATATATACTAGAGTTCACCCAATACAAGGCTTGAGAGCAACTCAAGGTAGCAGGCTACTGGTAATGATGAATGAGGTGTGTGATATGAATGAAAGAGGAAGTGGAAGAAAGTGAAGATTATGAGGAGAAGAAAGATAATGACTGACTCTTGAGTTGAAGAGGTTAATATTGTAGGACTTGGAGAAGTCCCTATGCAGAGTTTGTCCCACAATGTAGCTGCTTTGGGGAAAATACTGTCCGAGTTGAGCTTATTCCTTCATGCAGAAAAATAATTTGCACCTAAAGCCATTTATTAATGCATACTGAATGCTTTCCAAGTCTGAGTACAGGCAGTGGGCAATGCATTTCAGTGGTGACAGCGATGTGTAGGACATGCCACATTCCAGGTGAACTTGCACAGCTATGAGTTCATGAAAAAGAGCACCTTGAAAATTAATAATCAATGATAGTGACCAATTGGAAAATAATGATACTTAACTGAAAACTTGCTCTATCCAATAGAGTTCATTATATTTATTACAATTTCTTTGGAAACAAATCAGTGACAACAATACTTTGTGAGTGTTATTGGTATTTAACAATAGACTAATATGTTCTACTTAGGTAAAATCTATTAAGTTGAGTCATAAGTTACTTTTGTTTTTGGGAACCAATTTTAATGACTAATGTATCATCCTTATAAAGTGTTCTTTAAATATATCATAATGTGATGAAAAATGGGTTGTATTCAACAATGTGCTTTGCAAAAGGTAGTCGATTAACAACCAAACCTATGAAAGAAAGGTAATGTTGTGCATGTGGTGGAATTGTTGGGGTATTATTCATTAAAGTTCTTAAAATTCAATAAAAGACTCAATGCAATGCACATTTATATGTCCAGCATTTGCAACATGTCCACAAGTTTAGCTGAGAAGGGCCCTGTGCTCATCAATAGAAAAATGTTTTCTTTCATGAAAATGCAAGCCTGTATAGAGCAAAAATAACAGTGGGTAAACATATCAGAACTTTGTTAATCAGTTCTATCCCACCTGCCATATTCACCTAACCTTTGACCCTACCAAATTATTACCTTTTTTGATCATTTTGATGGAGAAAACAAGATTCAAAAATTTGTAAAAGAAAAACTTGTTCACATCAAAAGCAGAGGAATAAGAGCTGCCTGATATGTGGTAACAGATCACTGCAAATAATAGTGAATATAGAATTAAATGAAATGTAATTGTACTTTATTTTTTGAAGAATACATTTGATAAACAAAAACAGAAATTATTTCTAACTCAAGTAAATAATACTGAATTAAAAAAAAAAAAAAAAAAAAAAACCAACATTCATATTTTGTAACTCCAACATTTCTGGTATCAGATCCTGATAACAGTAGAGTATCTAGTCAAAAACACTAGCTCCTAATTTTTGGGACAGTTATTACGTACAATGACCCATGCTCTACATCCTGTTATACAAAATATAAATGGTTTCATGGAAGATTGAAGTTTAAATACAGTAAATTCGACCTTGCTAACCGAACGCTCCTCTGTGGCCAAATTGGTAAAGGCATGTCAAGCTAAATAACGGTTCTGTATAGGATACAGGTTCGAATATTTTCTGTGAAAATTTCTCAGACATTCAGACCGATAAATGTTGTTTAATACTGTTTATTATAAACAGAGCATTTACTTAAATATTTGTATCTATAAAAAGAATGTATAAACATAAAAATGTCTTAAAATAATTGTCGGATTTTGTCCATTTCATAATCTGTGACGTCATTTGTTTACATTTGATACGCCATGAGCAGATATGAATGTACGCGAGAGATTCACGGAAGATTGAAGTTTAAATACAGTAAATTCGACCTTGCTAACCGAACGCTCCTTCGTGGCCAAATAGGTGAAGGCACGTCAAACTAAACGACAGTTCCGTATAGGATACAGGTTTGAATCCTCTTGGAGGATGAATATTTTCTGTGAAAATTTCTTGGACATTGAGGCTGGTAAATGTTGTTTAATACTGTTCATTATAAACAGAGCATTTGCTTAAATATTTGTATCTATAAAAAGAATGCATAAACATGTCTTAAAATAAATGGTTAAATAAAAAACAAAACAAACCCTCTTTCTATTGTCTTTATCTAGCAGATGTTTATTGATGGATAGATATTAATATCCCTTCTAGATATTTTCTTCATAACGTGATGTGTTCAATTTTTTTAATTAAAATGACATTTAAAAAAAAAAAAAAAAAAAAAAAAAAAAAAAAAAATCAAAATTATGGCCTTTTTATTTCTATATGTTACTAAGCGGTTTAGTGGGTTATCCCAACAGAGATCTCTTGTGTTCATAGATACAGGTTTTTAGGGTTCAGCAAGTTTTGCCTACCTAGTTCTTATGAGACTGTCTTGGAGGTGGTGTTTATGATCCTAGTATAAGGAATTTTAAATTTTATTTATAAAATGCCACTCTTATTAAAAAAACACATTTCCAGTTGTTGGTTTATATTAACAGCCATGGTTGAGATGGAGGTAGTCAGTTCGAGCCTGCCCTTGGTGAAGTCAAAAAGAAGAGCTGATCTATTAATCTGACATAGTAGTTGTCATCCCAATTGTCATGTACCTAACCACCCAAACCAAGCTAGTGAAACCATGAATATGCACCTAAATATATTAGAGATGATTCGAACCATCATTTCTTGCTTTGGCATTTGTCTTTCATTTTGTACTTCCTTGTGGGTTTGCAACATATTTCCCAGTTTTTGGTGCATACTGACACAAATGAGACTTGAGACAATAAAAGATAATCATTGGCCAATTGGTGGCCCCATTGTATGTTCACACGTATGCATGATATTTTAATATCAATAAACATATTGGATTAGTAAATGTTTGCACTTTACTTTTTAGCCATTCCTCTAATGTGTGTGTGTGTGTGTGTGTAAGAGAGAAAAGAGGTGTTGCTAAAACATTGACCCAACCCAGCTCAAAAAAGTCAGTATTTCAATGACTAAACACCAGAGAACAGATTTAGAGAAATGAGTCAGAGAACTTTTCAGCACTTCTTCAGATATGTAGGGCAGGAATTTTGTTTGTATGTCCAAGTTGATATGTTTGAATCAAATGGATATAAATACTGTCCCCATGTTTGTGATCTGGCACTTTCAACCATATTTCTGACCATTCCAAAGGTCAGGGGAAAATGTTGTTTTCCTATTTTTTTATAATTTTCAACTCTGTTTATTATGACATGATGCACAAAACAACATCCAAGTGAAGTTCTTCACTGGGCTGAATGTATACGCCAGTTGTTAAAGATACTTAAAATTCTAATTCCCAAACTAAAGATCTCATTCAACTTGGTGTTTCTTGATTTTATAAGAACTTCAAGAATCTGGAGCCTTCACAGACATTAGGATAATAATTCATATTCATGAAATTCAGACATGTTTACTTGTCTGTCTGTACACTACACATCACAAGTTTCAGGCCACCCCTTGTATTTTTTTAAATTAGTGCCAAAAGTAGATGTTTTGTACTTTAAATAAGAGAAAATTATTAAACATGATTAAAAAAAGTGAAACATGTTTTATTAGAAATTTTATTACGACAAAAAGAAAAAAAAAGCATTTTATGATTAAATTTTGCTCTTATCAAAATATCCTCCTTTAGCCTTGATTACTGCAGCACAAATTTTTGGCATTTGTTGCAAAAAAGTTTCATTGGTTGCAAAAGTATAAGCTTGATAATTGATTCCATTCTTTTTTCAATAACTCTAAGGGCTCATTTTTCATTTTTTTTTTTCACTCTTCTGTCAAGTTCATCCCATGCTAATTCTAGGGGTGGCTTCAAAATTTTCAACAGTAGTGCATGCATATATATATATATATATATATATATATATATAAAAAAGGCGGGATGTGTGTGGGTGTCTGCAATGAATGCATGGCCGCAATTTGACAGATTTGCACCAAAATTTACATGCACATGCTCCAAGTTAGCAGAAAGGCCAAGGCCGACTTTGCATTTCCTAACTCCCATCGATAGTGGAAATAATCGATTATTTCATGATTCTATGGCAGTTTTCATGTAGTTTGCAGCCATTTTCTACTGGCCAGAGTGAGAGCCTATAGCTGGCTGCCACGAACAGGCAGGAAGATTCTATTGGCCAGTGTGAGAGCCAACAGCTGACTGACACAAATGTTAACTCGCATGCTAACATGCAAATAAAATCGATAGCTACATTTGTCACAAGTGGGAAAAATTTAAATTTGCATGGCACTGTACTCCAATTGGCTTATTCGCTTGCTTAAACTTAACATTGATTCTGATTCTGCAGAACTTGGTTGGGTGTGAAAAAGTATTTGTTGTTAACATTCTTTTTTCATTTGGTTTTTCCAGTTATGAGTCCTTTTTTAAAGCTGATTGTTTTGCGTTCATTTTGTTTAGTTCTTTTTTCGCAACAGATTTAATGTTTAGTATAGAGCTTAGAAAAAATTCGCAGTGTGAGATAGGCAAGAAGTAAGGCATGTAGCAACATCAGCACGTCAAAAGGCACTCCTTTAAAGGCAAGGAAAGGCAAAAATATTTTAAGTCAAGTGATAGGGATTGCTGTATGAGTCGTACGATTTTTGAATCAAGCACGGGCAACACCAGGCCATGCTGCTAGTATATATATATATATATATATATATATATATATATATATATATATATGCCGCTAGTATATATATATATATATATATATATATGAATGCTGAAAAGTGCCAAAAAGCCGTTACAAAAGTTGTTTTTTTTTTTTTTTTTCTAAATCTCATGTTTGTTCAAATTTTGGGAAATAGGTTGGGCCATGAATTTTTTTAAAAATCTAACATTCTAGTCTTTTTTTTTTGTATTTTGGTGTTTTTATGTTTATATATCTATATAAAACACACACATACATATTTTGTTTACTTTTCCCCCCTACATATCAAAAGTGTAATTTTTTTTTTTTTTTTTTTTTTAAATCATTTCACTCTAAGCAAGGCCATAAAGGCCACTAGGAGGCAAGGTTTGAGAGAATATAAGAAAGAGAAGAAAAACACTAAGGTGAGAGAACAAAAAAAAGAATTAAGAAAGATAATGATTGGCATTGCATTTAAATTTTTGAAGATTAAAGTTAATTGGAAAGCAAAACCTGAAGATAGTTCTATAAGTGAGAAGTATGAGAAAAGAAAATCTTAGCATAGAACTTCTGGTTACATCTAGCCATTTCAACTATAAATTGAACCTCGCTGCCAACATAATACTACACTTAAATTCAGAAAGTCTAGGTCACAGAGTAAAGTTCATCCAAACAATTACCATGAAAATATTTATAGAAAAGGCACAAAGAAGCTACATTACAGTGGTGAGAAAGTGACTGAAGCCAAGATACAAGATTAAGACTAATAGCATTTTATTAAGAATCTCTAAATATATAGCAGATACACCAGATAAGATGTATCAGTAATATTTAAAGGATTGAACAAATGGTAAACTTATAAATATGTAAGATTCATTCTGGCAAGAAAGACACAACCAACTTTCCTAGCAGCATACCTATCAATTGATTCAATATAATATTTACACTTCATGTCAGTGGAAAATGTTAACCCGAGAAAGTGCAATGAATCACTCTCCTGGAGGTTAACATCAGCCATGCTGATGGAAAGCAGAAAGGGTTCTCTCAAGACAATTGAGAGTGAGCAGTCTGCTTTTGGTGGTATTAAAATTAATAACCCATTGCCCTTAGTTAACAACAAATTGTAGGTAATTTTCAAGATCAGCTGCAAATTTGACCGTAACAACAAATTGTTGGTAATTTTTGTGATGAGCTGCAAATTTGACCTTAACAACAAATTGTAGGTAATTTGAGATCAGCTGCAAATCTGACCTTAACAACAAATTGTAGGTAATTTTCAAGATCAGCTGCAAATCTGACCTTAACAACAAATTGTTGGTAATTTTTGTGATCAGCTGAAAATTTGACCATAACAACAAATTGTAGGTAATTTTCGAGATCAGCTGCAAATTTGACCTTACCAACAAATTGTAGGTAATTTTCGAGATCAGCTGCAAATCTGACCTTACCAACAAATTGTAGGTAAATTTTAAGATCAGCTGCAAATTTGACCTTATCAACTGATCAGACAGGAGTAAATAGTTATGGCATCAGCATAGATACAGAGTTGATAACTGATGACATCAGGAATGTGATGGATGAAAATTAGGGACAATGTACGTCCAAAGATAGAACCATGAGGGTCACCTGCATTAATACAAAAAGATCTATGAGAGTGGCCATTCATTTTCCATTTGATAAAAAGGATTCTATCAGTTCAAAATTCATCCATTAATACCATAACCTTTTTTGTGAAAACCATCAAGCCAAACCCTGTGAAAAGCCTTTTGAGATATCTAAAGCAACATCCCAAGCTTTGCCTTTCTTATCTAAGGCTTAATAGACTCTTTCAGCAGTAGTCCTAGAGAAGCAAAAGCCATATTGTTTATCTGAAAGGAGACCCTGCAAGGTGAAATACTGAACCAATTCAGGGTTGATTAGAGCCTCAAGTAAAGGAGTTAAGAGGCTATTAGGCTGATAGAAGGATCAAACAGTTTGCCTGAATTCTTAAAGACTAAAACTACAGAAGAGGATTTCCAACAAAAAAGAAAGCAAGAAGCAGCCAGGTATTTATTGTAGAGTTTAGAGAGAACAGGAGCCAGTTCAGAAGCACATTGTTTTAAAGACTAAATTTTTTAAAAGACTATTGCAGGGACATTGCAAGTCAACATGCCTTGTTGGGGATCCATTCCTAATGTTAGTGCTTAACATCTCATCCCTGAAACACTATTGTTTTTACTTTCAAAATTTTAGATTCTTTTTAAAGGAGGAAAATTCAACTGTCATTTAATGATTCTGGAATATATTTCTCAAACTTGTATTGAGCTAAATAATTTAAGTGATTCTATCTCCTTGAATTATGGTCATTTATTGCTCTCTTTAAGGTTTTCTAAGTTTCTTTTACCCTCAGTAAACCTTTGCATCTTAGTGGTTTTATTGCCTTGCTTGAAGTAAAATGATTGAAAAAAAATCTGTCTACCTGCCTGTACATTCATAAGTCTTAATAAAGAAAATGTGTATTCTGGCAGGATTTGAAACTGCATACCTCTTGTATCCACTAAATATGACATTTAAAGAAATAATGTCAGATTATAAATATAAAATCCATTAATTCATTAGAAAAAAATATGTATACACAGACACAAATGTAAAAACTATTATGAGACAGAGATAGTACAAAATACTAAAATGTTCTTGATCTAACCAAGACATCTTTCAAAAATACAATTCTAATTTAGATCATTTGATTAGATTCTAGGAAGTGGATCAGGCTGAGGAATTTTCAGCATCACTCTTAAAAATAAAATAATATAGAAAAATATAAATATTGTAAAGTCTACTTCAAATATATACTTCTAATGTGAACTCTGAAATTTCATTTACTAATTAATTATTTTTTATTTTATTCCAGCTCAATAGGAGTAGATAGTTTTGCCTATCATCTGGTTCACACTTCTCCCTGGACTTTTGAACAAGAGTTTTATTCCTTATTACTTGTTTAAGATTGTGATTCCAGTTCCTACTAAAGTCTTCTCATTCTCTTTCACTTCTAATAGCCCCTTGCATCTTAGTGGCATTATTACCTTGCTTGGGGTGAATTGATAAAAAAATAAAATAAATTAAGACTGACTAATAGGTGAGAGAGATGCATAATTTAACACTGTTTCTGGTGTTCAAGCTCAGGGAAAAAAAGGCCAAGATTTCAAAGTTTTATTTTCAAGGCAAAGCAGGCTGTATAAGAAATTCTGAACATACATTCCAAAGCAAAGCAGGCTGTACAGTAAACATAAATTCATTTTTATACAAGAGCATATTGTTGATGGTTGGTTAGTTGATTTTGTTTAGCAGCATATAAACCTCTGTGGGTTATTTCATGCCAGAATCTAAAAATTTTGTCCATAATTTTATGGCTTCAACTAAATATAATTTGAATGCAATAATTGTATGCCATTAACTACAGATAAAATGTATTATTGTATTGCTAGTCATTTTGCTTTACAAAGGTATTGTTGGTAATTTTACTATAAAGAGATATTGTTAGTAATTTTACTAGAAATCAGTATTATTTGTAATTTTTTGAAATGAAAATGTATTCCTGATATTTTTACTATATGTATTTTTATACTTTCATAGTGTTTTGGGGTCAGTATTTGCCCATGGCAAGGACCCTAACAGGTGCTAACCACCCAATGTCAGAGTGAACCTGAGAAAAACAGCAATTAAGAGGTGGTTCCACACTCCTCAAAACTCCAATCTAAGGCCTTGCTACCGGATGTAGTGTTGAAGATGATCACATTCTTTCACTATTATAAATGGAACAGACTTTCTAAATATATACAGGCTGATAGATAGTCATAGATTATCAAAGATCAGTCAACCAGTGATTTATACTGCAACTATGCTGAGTAGACCTTGGTTACAGTTTCTAGAAGAGAGCACATAATTTGGTATTATCTACAGTTTGAACAAAGCCAGTAAAGTACACTCAAATTCTTGGTTTTGATGACTAGGGAAACAAACCACTAATGGCTTCTGAACAGTTCCATGTATCCAGTTTTACTTACAAGGCTTGGATCAACCTATGGCATAGTTTCCACACATTTTTCAATGAATAACAAAGTTACCATCCTGATAAACTGACTATGGTAAGATTCAAACCCAGGTCTCATGGTTGGAATAGGTTTCAATCACTGCCACACTGCTTGGTATTGACCTCAGTGTCCACTTTTATATATGCTCTATCCCTGATATTGAGTACTTTTGCCCATAAATATAGCATGCCTTAAAACTATATATATATATATATAAAGTTGATGTGAACGTTTTTTTGACAAATCTTTTATTTATGACAGTGCAAAGAATGATTATTTATTAAATTATTTTCCTTTGCTTTCTCTGACACCACCTTTCAGCTAAACTGTAGATTTCATTACAAAAGAATAATGAATGTTGCATTGATTGATAGGCTGAAGGTGACACAGTTTGGAAAATGTAACAAATGTCTCAGAACATGCTATCTCTATTCATTGATGTACTTTCCAGCAACACTGCAAGTTACAACAAAACCAAAACATTAACCTAAAAACTTTAATAATGTTCTGAAATAGTCTTGTCAGATCAAGACTTTTATATGGATGTCAGGCATGGCACCAAACTTATTCAGAAATATCTAAACTGTCAGATGTATACAACTGCTTTCTTAAATGGATGGTTAAAAATGGCTTCAAGGAAGTAAATTAAGGTTTTAATGAGGAAAATCATTTTTCAAAATTTGTGGACTGGTACTACAGAATCAAAAAGACAGAACTGCACCAATTAACAGAAACCACAAATCTTGAAGTCTTTCAATAATGGCAACAACTAAAATGAATAGCACATGTAACATAAAGAGAAAATGACATAATCAAGATGTTAACATGCCACACTACTTCAAATAAAAAGTTGAGGAATTTCCCATCAATACTGGTAAGAATGTGAACAGTTATTGGTCTTTATTTTCTTGAAATATTGTTTCAATTTATTTCATAAATTTCAACCGAAAGCAGCACTGGCTGCTACATCAAATGTTTTCTTATAAAGAAATGGCTAACATTACCATTTCGACTGGCTTACGACCATATCACATTGAAACACCAGTACTCACAAGATCGCCAAAGTTAAGCAACATCAAGTCTGGTCAGTACCTAGTTGAGTGACCACTTGATACTACCAGGTTTGGATGTGTGGGTGGTGTAATGGATAATGACTTGGAGTTGGAGAGCCAAGTTACAATTCCAGTTGGGGTTCTTTGGAAAGGTATGAATCCACCTCTTCTCCCCACAACTATGGATTAATTAGTAAGAATTGTATCAATAAATCATTATTATCTCCAAAATATTTTTACAATCTAAAAATATTTTGTGGTTTTAAATAATCTGCAAAAGGTTGATAAACCCTAAAAAACAAATCAATCAACTATTTATACTAAGCCACACTTTGTAAATAAATACAAGTGCCTAATTCAGACTTATTACTTGAAGAATATACTTTCCTTACACTGTACACTCATATGAATTTGTACATGATTATTCTTGGAGAAAAAAAAAAAAAAAAAAAAAGTATTTTTATACATGATTATAAAATGGAGATTTGTTTTGACCCAAATAAGTATTCACTTGATTTACACAAACTGCATATGGACATATATACAAATTTTCATAGCTATGAAACTGACAATCACATTCTGGGTTCCATACATCCAGTAGTATGCAGAAAGGTGGGGGGAGATGATGTGATGACCCCAGGCATCCATATCAGGAAGGCATCTAATTAAAGAGTGAAATAACAATTTCATTTATATTTAAATTGAATAAAGTGTTTATTTCATGTTTCATCTGTTTTTACATATTTAAAATGTTCTCCTTTCTTACATTTCTCATCACTAGGCCTTATAGCCACCCCCAATTTAGTTTTAAGGGCATACAATCAAGAAGTTGGCCTCAGGTATCAGCAAACCTTTGCACGTCACTACATACATCACTCCAGGACGTTTTCTAATATGACTGTTGTGTAGGTGACTCTAGAAGAGCCAGGTGGCACCACCTAGATGACAAGGAGTGCAATATTGGTAGAATTAGAAAAGAATAGAGAGGTTAAAATAGAAGTGGGAATTTTCAAAAAAAACAAAAACAAAAAAAACAAAAAGACAAAAATTAGAATTATGTGAGAAATGATGGCTGAAGATGACCACATATGCTGTGTGTGTAGCTATGTAAATTAGAAGTTTCTATATGTGAATAGATGTATACATATATAATGGTAATATTAGCTATTTCTCTACAAAGAAACATTTGGCATTCATTCACCGAGTAGACAGTAATGCTTTCAGTTGAAATTTATCAAATCAGCACAATAATAAACATTTTTTGTCCAGTGATGAACTAACCTGAGCATTCTAAGTATTAATGGCAATCTCCTCATTTGATTTTCTCAAATCACCAGTTGCACTTGCAGACTGATTAGAGCATTTCACACTGTAGACAAATAAAAAGAAAATTCAAGCTGTTTTCTCACTGGAGTGAAGGCTAGACATCACTTGTTAATTAAAATATAATAATATAAGGAAATATTTGACATTCATTGACTGAGCAGCCTGTATTACACTCAGTTGAAATTTGTAAAATCTTTCTCAAAACAACTTTTAGGAAACCAGTTTCTCAAGTCCAGTAGCTGTTATTGCTCTTTCCAATATTGATAGGAGGTGGTTCTTTGCTAACCTTTTGTTTGAAGTTGTGTTAATGTTAATAATGCCATTATTTTCTCTTAAAGTTACATGTGCTACAATGAAACATTTCTTATTCATGTACATATATTTTTAATTTTGTGTTTCCTTCTTGAATCCTTTCATTCTTTGTGTGTGTGTGTGTGTGTGTGTGTGTGTGTATATATATATATATATATATATATATATATATATATATAATTTCTTTTTCTTGCATCTTGGCTTCAGTCACTTTCCCACTGCTGCCAGTTATAGAAAAGTCACAGGGAAGCTATTTTCATTGTAATTGTTCTGATGAGCTTTTGTCTTTCGTAACAAGACTTTATGAATTTAAGTGCAATACCAAAGTGGCAGCTAGGTTACATTCTTTTACAGTTAAAATGGTTAAAGGTGACTATATGTTCTATGCTAACAGTTTCTTTTCTCACTCTTGTTTATGGAACTCTTCCAGCTTCTTGCTTCCCAGTAAAATATGATTGTCAAAAATTTAAATGTGATGTCAAATTGTTGTCTTATGTTGAAATAAATCCCAGTCCCTTTATTGTTCTCTCTCCTTAATAATGTTTTCTTTTTCTCAAATGCTCTCACACACAGTAAACACTTGTGGATTTATTGCATTGCTTGGGGTGAAATGATAAAAAAGAAAGAAAGAAAACCATAACCACATACATGTTCAAATGCTCCAATCTGAAATACCAAGTATACAATAGTTCACCACTACCTGTGATTAAGTACAAAAATAAACAAGGTTTGTTAAAATTACACCTTTAAGTGTCGAATCTAGGTGTGTCATCAGTGTTGTTGCTCCCATGTCACTAGAAGTTTCAGGTCTACATAAACAGGCTTTTTCAATGGGCGACCCAACCAAATATGATCAGTATTCAGCCCGCACCCAGAATAAATTTGCTACTAGCTTTAGGATGTGCTTTATATAAGTTCCCCCAGAAAACGGCAACTAATCAAGTCTTCACCTGGGCTATTCGATGTTATAGATCGGGTATGCTTGGTTGTACCGATCTTCCTACATGTGGCCAAGACAGGGTATTTTTTTAGAAGAAGAAAAGAAAAGAAACCAAAAAAATATATATACATTAATAAAATAAAAACTATTTATTATGTTGGCTCATCTTATGACTTAGTTTTCTTTCTCTTCCTCCCCTTTTAAATTCTTTATTATATCTTATTTGTTTGGTCTTTCTCTTTTTATAACTTTCCTTTTTTTTATTCTTAACTACACTTAACAAAATGTTTACAATAGAGTGATTAAAATGACTTAAACTATTTACAAAAAAAAAACTCCTAGAATACGATATGAATAATTTGGGATATTAATTGATATTCTAATAAATTCCATTTAAAAACTAAGAGAAATAACATTTAACTAAAATTACTTAAAAATAAATTAATCAAGATGTTTACATGTTAAATACTAGTTAAAAAAGAAAACATAATAATGTGTTTTACTTAATACTTAGTAACAAAGTGAAACAGTGATGTAATCAATTTGGTTGTTCCAAGGAGAAAATGCAAACTTCTTCCTTTAATAGATATGGTGAAAGTAAAGAAAAAGTAAAATCATATTAGGGTTGCTAAAATCTACAATAAGAACAAATCTTGAATATCATCTAACTTTTATTGCCATATGAATTTCTAGAATGAGGAATTACTATTTACATCCAAATTACTTATCTTTGGTGGCTACCCAAATTTACAAGTGAAAAATTCAGGGAATTTTGAACTGAGCAATTTATTTAATCTCTAGTGATAGATTGTTCTCATTCTGCTGCCAATGTATGGGGATATTACAGTATATTGTTAGAACTGTTCTATTTTATGACTGGTTATTGTTATCAATCTCTTATTGTATGTAATTCAAAAATTGATCTTTATCTTCAGTATAGAAACAAAAAAAAAAACATAGTATATAGTTTGGTAGTATCTGCTAAAGCTTTCAGATAGTTGGGAAGGACTACTGCATATACATACAGTGAGACACACATATACACACATTTTATATATTTTATATATATATACACACACACACGCTTCTGTATATATATAGTTATAAATAAATGAAAATGAGTTTTTCAGGTGACTCATATCTTATTGTAGTACTTCTTCCAAAAGGAAAAGAATTGTTCTCCCCAAATTCTCATATAAACTCAATTACATCAAGTGTAAATGTTTGTGGGCAGAGGGGTGGTTCTTTTTTTTTTTTTTTTATTACTAAACAACATGTTGCTTGAAGATGATTGGCTAAACTTCATTTCAGCTTTTGTTTTCCTTCCCATGCCATCAAATTCAGGTAACAAAAGATTTAAAAAAAAAAAAAAAAAAAAAAAAAAAAAAGCAGAACAATGCCATGAAAAGTAGTTCAAAGTAAAGTCTCTGAAAATATCCCTCCCAATTTCTTGGTGGGTTAATATTTCAATCAAAATATTCATGCAGTCATAGAAAAGAAATTCTACATAATAAAGCATTTGTCAACTTTGTGCCTTCAGCTTACAAAACATGCTCTATAATTAATACCTCCTCTTTCTGTAGAAACTCCAACAAAAACAAGGAGCCCAATAATACAGTTGGATAGAGCAAGTTTTCAGCTACAAAACACTATTTACCTCTACCCTATTGGTTATGCATTTTCCACATCAACAATCAGCTGCATGCTACACTTGCTAAAATCAGTAGAAGTAATCCAATTTTTCCACACTCGTCATTATTTCTATTGCTAAAATGCAATACCTGCCACCTAACTGTGCTCACATCCACTGTTTGATTTCCATTAAAATTCATCAAGAATTGATGAATGTCATTGGGTGCAATTTTTCTTCTTTTTCATGGAAACAACTGCTTCATCCACACTTTTGTATCATGTCATTTTGCCCAATTATCATCCAACTGCTTTTTGTTAGAAAGATAGAGAAAAAAAAACAAAAAAAAACATGGATTATTGGGAGGAAGGTCTAACTTCTATTGGCAGACAACTAACCCCAGCCTCTGACATCATAGGTGATTGATTGATTTGATTTTTTATGATTTATCAACCCTTCATCATGGATGAATGTACTAAAATAGAAAACATTACTTTCAGAGAAACCCTCCAGCATTATTTACTTTTTAGATTATCTAGTCATTCCTTGGGTTGAATGGATGACAGAACAGGGACAAGGAGGGCTGGTTATAAATCAGAAGCTAGTTAAACTCAAGTCCCAAATACTAGAGGGTGGAAAGTAGAGGGGAAGGAAGATATACTAAAATATTACAAGTGGGGACGTGTGTGAAAATCTTGATTTTGATCAACAAATACAAAAATCAAGAGAATATTTCAGAAGACACATTGTTATATTTTGTGCTAATAGGAATATATACTTGAAAAACACAGTTGTTGTAAAAACCAATACAATAAGAATAAAGGTAACAGTTATGCACAAGGTCGTTAGTTCTCGCATAAGTCTGAATCACACTCAACAGATCCCAGCTAATCATTATTTATTGTATCTTAAAATACAAGTAGGGCACCAGGCCAAAAAAGGGAAGGCGTTGAGGCTGGTCAACACTATCTTATACCTAGCTAATCTGATTCACGATCCATTCACTCATTACAATTTTCACATTCACCATAAAAACTTGTCCGTCATCAGTCAATCCTCCATACACCACAATACTGCATCCCTCTCAAGGGGGTCCTACAGAATAAAAATCTAATTATTATAAAATTTATACTTAAAAATTTATGAATGATTAAATATGATCCCAGCTAATCTCTGTAGTCTGTTGACTTACAGATACTTATAGGTAGTTACTACCTATAGTGTAGTCACTCATGGGGGTGACAGGTTATTCCATTACATCACACATTATGGAATTGTCTAAATTGGAATATTTAGTAAGATGTGGGGGTTGAAATAATGTTTTTAAAATATTACAAAGAATTAAGTGACAAGTGTGTGGAGGGGGTATCCATTCTGAACTTGAGAGTAGAGCAACAAAAACCAGGAAGCTGGAAAGAACCATGATCGCCCACATTCTAAAAGGACAAGTCAACTAAAAGTTCTTTGCTCTATATTAAACATCCTTGGCCATACTATTATACATCGATTCATTTCAACTGTTATCTTATCTTGGTTTTTATTGTCATAATATTTTGACTATTTTTGAGAGGAAGAATTGATTATTATTATACACTGATTTATTTGAACTAATGTCCTCATCATAAATGTTCACAATGTTTCACCCATTGTATCCTCTATTTCATAATTTCTGTTAATGCACATCACAGAGCTAACCAAAATTTCAGTCTGAATATGTGTGTGTGTGTGTGTGTGTGTGTGAGCAATTTTAATTCTGAAATTACCAGTCACTTTAGCCCACTTCCTGTACTCCACTCATGTAAAAAAATTTCAAATTCTTAAATTATCCGGACTCTGGAAATGAACTATTTTCAATATTCATTTTTAACGAGCTTTTCTTCATCTTATTTTTTCGCTTCATAATGACATTTAAATTCATTCATTTGTAAGAGTCTTTAATTTGTCCAAACATTCTTAGATAAAGCTTTTGTCATTATTAATTTCTGACTCATTTTTCTCATCTTAATGTTTCCGCTTTTTATCACAATTTCTCAGTTCATTTTTACCTTCTAAGTAAGCAGCATGAAGCATATTGATAAAAAGCAAATACAAAAAACAAATGAGTTAAAAGTTAATGATGTGATGCTTCATCTAAAAACTTGGATATTTTAAGACTACTACATCTACTACTATTAGTAATAGTAGTGGGTGTAAACAAGTAATATGGTGTGGAAATAAAATCAAATAAGAATAATGAATATGGTTACATCTGAAGGATGTCTATTGGTTAGATTTTGTAGCCTAATCAGTAAAGCTCTGCTCCAGTCAGATAAGGGATCAGAGTTCAAATTTTACCAGAAGCTTACTCATTATTTCCCCATCCATACTGCTTGCTTGTCAAGAATGTAAAATAAACTGTTTTAACAAAGGAGCAATAAAAATAAGATGGAAAGTAATTATTAATTTTGAATAGCTTTTATTTTTATCATCTTTTTTTTTTTTTTTTTTTTCCTTTTATTACAACTTATAAGAACCATGAGATAGCATAATATTTAAAATAAAGGATAAACTTGAAATCCAAACTTATGTTGTTTTGTTTCAGGAAAGCCATGTTGGACACAGTAGCTGTTCTAGATAATTAAATTTTGATAGTCCAACATCTTGTAAAAGATCATATCTAACCTTTTAAATACATATCCCTCAGCCGATTCTTTTTACACTAGTTATATCAATATCACCAATATTATCTGGTATTTTTATTATTAGGTTGGTGCAAAAATAATGTCGTTTTTTGACGTATTTTTAACGTCAAAAAACGACATTATTTTTACACCAACCTAATAAATAGGGCATTGTCAACCATTATTATTAATTTTGACTAGTATTTACTTTCATCTTTATTTTTTATTAGATGAAGTATTATCAGCCATTATTATTAATTGTTGATTAGTATTTATTTTCACTTTCATCATTTTATTAGATAAAGCATTCTTCACCATTACTATTAAGTTTTACTTCAATCTTAATCTTTTAGTTACTTTTTAATGCAATTCAGGTTTTTAATTTATGTTAGTGAGTAGACAACACAGAACAGAAATTAAAGGATAAGCTCCAAGTGAGATTTGAACTCTTATCCCTTTTGCATTGAGGTAGACTGGTTGAACATATCAGCTACATGATCCCAACAGCTACTAGTAATTAAAAAGAAATACAGAAAAAACAAAAAAAAAAAAAAAAGTAAAAAAGTTAATCATTTTTATTTTTTTAATATTCCAATTCTACCTTATTCAGGATACATTTTTTTTTTTAATACTTTGTGCATACTAAAATTATTTTTTCTAACAAAATTAAAAAAAAAGTTTCAGTTTGACATTAACAAAGATTTGCTGTCAAAGAACATGCCTCATATAACACCAGTATCAACTGCAATTGTCAAATGGTACCTACTGTTTTTCTTCCTGTACAAGAGTAATATACTTTAAGGCAGAAACTCCATACTGCTTTGAGTATTCCTGTTTTCAAGTAAAAAGGCTAACTTAAAAATGACAGGTAAACACTGAAATCATAGTTTCTTATAGAATTACATATATAATTTGAAATTTCACCATGTTTGCTATTCAAATTAACTGTTTTTACCTTTTACAAATGTGATTATTATATCATTTTCAGTGTCTTAATAAAAATTAAAAGTTTACTTCAAATTAGAAAGATTTTCTTATAACAATTATTACATCCATTGTTCTCTGCAACACAAATTTCAGATGTAAATTCCTCAAATTTAATACAAATGTTGTGAAAAGTTGTCCGGTTGATTTTATGTGATATCAACCCTTGTTGGATTATTTAATGTTGAATTTTGTATGAGGCACCCGGTGAAGATCATAGGCATTACCTTAGTAACAATCTGCAGACTAACTGAACTAACAATTATCTCCTGACGAGCACATTAGGTTGGTTGATTTTATGACGTGTCAACTCTTGTCATCTTATTTAATGCTGAATTTGGTATAGGGCACTCAATGAGGATCAAATTCACTGCTCAGTAGTAATGGTCAGCCAGACTAACTTTTCTAATGATTAATCCATGCTAAGGTGACTCAAAGATCACAGAAAGCTATTTTTATCACAACTTTTTAAAAAAAAAAAAAATGTCAAGTTTCCACCATTGTCATTTATTTAAAACTTTTTGAGGAAGTTTGGTGCAAGTCTTGATTGGTTTTCAGTACTGATTTTTTACTAAGCTTAGCCAGGTCCTCCAAGAAAAATTTTGCAAGACGGTACTAGACCCCTTTGGGGTCCCAAGGATTTGATGTCCAGTAAATATACATGTAAACTCTCATAAATGCTTTATTTCCATGATCAAATATAACAATGTAACAAATATATTCAATTAATGCAGCAGCATAAATCAGTATTAATGGTTACATTCACCAACCACCTTCTGGTTTTTGTCCTAGTGAAGTGCATTTTACAGCTACATTCACCAATCGCCTTTTAGATTTTGTTATAAAGAAATGCTTTTTAAACATTCATAATATCTTGAACAATTACAGTACATAAAGTACTTGCAAAACAAAATAATACATACAGGCACACAATAATACAAAAATTCTGGTGTATGCTAGTGACATCATTATGGTAATTTATGCATCTACTCAGCGCTGAAGATAGATACTGTTGGTGTTATATGTTTATACAACTAGGCCTACAATAATTAATAATAAATACTAATAAAAAGTATTAGGTTGGTGCAAAAATAATGACGTAATAATGTCGTTTTTTGACGTTGAAAAATACGTCAAAAACGACATGATTACGTCATTATTTTTGCACCAACCTAATAGGAAATGTGGTTTGAGTATAGTAATGTTTGAGCATGTGAATGTAAGTGTATGTTAGGCTGAGGGTAGCAAAAAGTGATTGTTCTCAAGTGGGGATGGGTGTAGCATGGTTGTTGTGAGTTCCTTCTTAGTTCTTGGGTCCTGGAACAAAGTACCAACTGAACCCCTTCTCATAGGCTTCAAGCTTAGATAAATCTGGCACAAAGCTGTTAGTGTGTCATATTCCATGAGGATTAATCTTACAAGAGTAAGGTTCTGGAAGCCATTTTTTGTTAATCATTGTTACATGGTGAGGTAAAATAAATTTAAAATTAAACCTAGGTTGACACAAGAATACAAGTGAAGAGTACCTACAAGATTAAATTAATTACGATATTCTATACTAGTATGTACAGAATATTATTAGAGTAATTACTTTAATCTTGTAAGTAATCTTCACTTGTATTTTTGTGTCAATGTAAGCTAAACTTAGTAAAGATACATTTTCACTCCAAGGAAGTCTTAAAGAACAATTCTTGTACTTAGAATCAGAAAGAGACAGTTAAAATTTATCAAAGAGAGAGGGCTTAGAGAATGTGACACTCACAGGACATATTGAAGGCAACAGGGACAGTGGGGGAACATTTAATAACTTATGTTACAAGCTTGTGTAAATGAATATAACAGGGATTAGGAGGAATAGTAAAGAGATAAACATTGATTAAAGCTACAAAGGATAGACAGTTATGGAGAGCCATGATTGCTCATGTTCTGAAGAGAGAGAAAAGTAATTTTCTACAAGATTTGATTGTTAGCCATTGCTCCATAACAATGTAAAGTAAAAACTGAGTCAAAGGTTTAACTGAATTTCTTATCAGGTTTGGATGTAATACTTTTACAGGAGAAATGTAATTAAAATTTTGCCATAACTGTTCACTGGCCTTCAACTATCAATGAATAAGAGCAAGAAAATTACTTTATTGATGATTTCATTTTTTTCTTTTTACACAGCACAATTCCGTAAAAACACCAGAATATATATATATATATATATATATATATATATATATATATATATATATATATAAAATATGATTCCTTCGCTACATAAGAGTTCTTAAGTTTCATGTTTACCTAACATGTTCTTTCTTATTTTTCTATATATTTGCACACACACACACACACACACACACACACACACACACACATCTCCTTAAATTCATTTTCCAACATCCTAATACCAATCACAAGTTAAATAGCATAAAATATTCTAGTCTAGCGCGCAGTATAACTTTGTACTCGTGAGTAGTATAATTTTGTACTCATCTAGTGAGTAGTGTGATGTGTACTACTGATGGAAATAACAAAAATAAAATACTTTACTCATGTTACCAAAAATGACAGTACATTTTAACTAATAGCATTACTAGAAAGTTTCAAATTTTATTGTTGCTCTCTGAATTTTCACTGGGTTGAACTTTTCCTTTGCCAGCTTTGTAAAACATCTTTGAATATTTTTTTTTTTAATTGCCATAAC
Organism: Acanthosepion lycidas; assembly: GCA_963932145.1. Lineage (NCBI taxonomy): Eukaryota > Metazoa > Mollusca > Cephalopoda > Sepiida > Sepiidae > Acanthosepion > Acanthosepion lycidas. Next base: position 28,017,283 of record OZ010602.1, read on the forward strand.
AAAGAGTTTGCCAACATTAAAAATTGCAGATCAAATATACACAAATACATTTAGCATGTTATATAGTAAGATAATCTTGAATTGTATCATCAAACTATTAGAAACAAAACATTTAAAACACTGCACCATTAAAGAGATTTTAAAAACATATATATATATATATATCTCATAGTCAGGTAAAATGGTTGATGCAATCTAGTATCTGTCAAGGTTGTCAATGAACATAACAGCCATTTGAAGTAATTGTAAGAGATATAAGCATAATTATATGCTTACACATCTGTTCTCAGTTTTGTATCATGTTGTATTCAGTAACAAGATGGCAACAAGAATCAGACAATAAAAAATGACAGTAAAGCTGTCTATTGAAAGATAGAGAGCAGAAGAGGTTAACTTCCCAGGAGTATTAATGTGAAATTAATGTTAGCAATTTATGAATGAGACACAAACACAGCTCATTAACACTTTCACTGCTGCATTGTTATAACATTGTTACCTGGCAGTGCTGGCCCACTTTGGGAAAAATAGGAAATTGCATTTACTGGAAATAACTGTAAAAATCACTGATGACAATTTCTTACGGGCATTGCCATTTTGGTTTCCATTGGATATTTTGCAGTACAAACTAAGCTAAATAACATTCCCAATGCACAATATAATAAAAACAGGTTGTAATTTATGTTACTATTAGGTTGGTGCAAAAATAATGACGTAATAATGTCGTTTTTTGACATTAAAAAATACATCAAAAAATGACATTATTACGTCATTAATTTTGCACCAACCTAATATATCTCTATGCTGGTTTGAAAATAGCACTAAGCATTAGTTTATAATGCAAATACTGAGGACCAACATTTCATGGCCGTTGACAGCAGACAATGTAAGTCTCATAAAGAGGTATATACATTTTGAGAATATTTATATATGTCAACATCAGTCAGTGTATGGTGTTGTAAAGGTATATGTAAATTTTGAAAATGTATATATACCCTGGCAGCAGGCAACATAGGTTTTGCAAAGATATATATAAGTACACCCACAACAGTAGAATTGTTAATTTCTTACCGTCTGAGCTTATTAACCTTATGGGCAAACTCAGGCTGAGAGAAAACAACCAATCAGAATGAAAAGAGACCAGGCTACCTGGACCACCAACCACAAAACTTTAGTATTTTTTTTTTTTTTTTTTTTTTTTTTTTTTAATGCCAACAATTCTATTCATTATATTTAAAAACATCCTGACCTGACATTGTTTCAGCAGCAATTTTTTTTTTTTTTTTTTTTAAATAAATAATTTTTTTTGTATATTTTGTTATACTAAGAAAGTATCATATTATTTATTATAGTTTCAAGACTGGATTTATCCAGCATTTACCTGTTGGGTGGAGAATTCATGGCAAGAAATGTTCATGTAATTGAAATCTGTTCACCAGAAACAAGTCATTCAAGCAGCATCTTCCCATTTCACGAAGAAAGGTAGGAATATGTGCATGTCTGCACCATACTATCTTGGCCTGGCCCACTATAAACTGCTAATGAACCATATGCTACATCAGGAGAGTATACAGCATTAAAAAAAAAAAAAAAAATTATATACAGGGTGTCCATAAATTTCGTGTGCACTTCATAGTTATAAATTTTATAAAGTGCATACGAACTTTATGGACAGCCTGTATTAGTGGGAGGAAATAAATATTCATACACCATGAATTTTTTTTAATTAACAGTTATAATTTATGAAAAAACTTTAATTCCATATAATATTTCTACACCATTGATCAATGCTGCAATATGCAAAAAACAATTAGAAAAACTTTGTTATAAATGAAATTACAAGTTATTTATAAAATTTCAAGGCAAAAAATTATTCATACAAAGTATGTCTTTAATATCAAACTAGCTTTATTTACACAATTATTTGTAAGATTTTGCTAGATTCTTCCAATTATCTTATTACCAGAACAATCTAGAACATTCCACAATTCATTTCTTTTATAAGATTATCTCTACACACAAATACACAATAATTATCATTGTGGGAAAAGGCATGTAACTATGAAATTTGCAAAAAAAAAAAAAAAAAAAAAAAAATAATGATCATCAAACATTGAAAGGGAGGCAAAAACTATAGGAAAATAGCAGATATCCTGAATATACCATTTACTACTGTTAGTTCTGTTACTGCTAAGTATAAAAAGGTGAAAACTGTAGAGAAGAAATCGAGATCTAGTGCACCACACAAGATTTCTCCTGGATTAATGAGAAGAATTCAATGCAAAATTCAAGAAAATCCAATGACTACTCTGAGAGAAATAGAGGGAGAATTAAAAGTATTATGAAGCAAACAATATGCAATGAATTTCATAGAAGTCAGGTAAGATTATGTTCTCCAAGAAAAACTCCACTACTACTGAAGAAACATGGAGATGCCTGGTTAAAATTTGTGTGTGAACAAAAAAAATAAACCTGTATCATTTTGTCAAAGTGTTTTATGGACAGATGAAGCCAAAATTGAACTATTTGGATGTAATTCAAGGACATGTTTGGAGAATAGATGACATAGTCTTTGTCCCAAAGAACAGAATCCCAACAGTGAAATTTTGTGGTAGCAATATCATGGTTTTGGGATGTTTTTCTGCTAATGGTACAGGTAATTTAGAGATAAAAGATGGTAAAATGAATCCAAAAATATACCAAGATGTTTTTGACTCTCGTTTGTTTGGATCATTAATAAAGCTAGGACTCCCATTTAAATGGGTGTGACAACAAGATATGACAAACCCTAACATATCTCTAAATCTACAAAAAAAAACAAAAAAAAAAAAAAAAAAAACTGCTTACTGAAAACAATGTCAGTACACTCAAATGGCCATCACAGTCTCCAGACTTGAATCCAATAGAGAATTTGCAGCATTTATTAAAAATTCGAGTTAATAAAAGAGCTCTGAAAAACATCCTGGAACTAAAGAGAATATGCAAAGAAAAATGGAGTAAAATAACAACAGAAACTTGCAAATCATTGATTAAAAGCTACAGAAAGAGACTGATTGCTGTTGAATTAAGGGATATGCTACAAAGTATGAAATAGGCATTATAATTTTGTATGAATACTTTTTTCACCTCCCAATTTTTTAATTTTGTTATTATAACAAATTTTTCTGAATTTTTTTTTCATATTGCAACATGATATACAAATACTGTATGGATTATAAAATTCTTTTATAAAATCTATGTTAAATAAAAAAAAAAAAATTTACGGTATGCAAATATTTCTCCCCCACCACACTGTGTGTGTGTGTATGTATATATATTAGGTTGGTGCAAAAATAATGACGTAATAATGTCGTTTTTTGACCTATTTTTTAACGTTAAAAAACGACATTATTACTTCATTATTTTTGCACCAACCTAATATATATATATATATATATATATATACACACACACACACACAAAGAGAAAATTTCTTTCTAAAGAATTAATGGATTTATTTTTAATCCAATATATTTATTACTTCAAATGTAATTATAGTCAACACTTAGTATTTGAAATAGATGCTGCATTTTTAGTCATTAAACAGTGTGTATTACATCAATTGGATTGGGCTGGCTTGAGCCTGCATTGTAAAAATACTAGTAGAGAATGCACCGATAATATACATTGTTTAATAAATAAAAATGCAGTATCTGTTTCAAATACACATGTCTACTATAATAACATTTACAGTTTTTTTATTTATATATATATATATATATATATATATATATATATATATATAATTACATAAGGTCTGATCAAAAAGTATCAGAACTTGTGTTATAAAAAGAAAACTACAACACATAACAATTCAGCATTTAATCTCCTTGAAAGTAGTCCCCTTCTGGAATCACAAACTTTATCTAGCATAGCTTACATTCATGGAAGCATTCCTAGAACTCATTTATTGGGGATTTTGGGTAGCCACCTCATTGCATTCTTGTGGATTTCCTCAATGTTTTTAAATCTTGTTACTTTCAAGTAGGATTTGAATTTTGAAGAGGAGTAAGTCCTAGGTGCAAGATATGGAGAATAAGTTGTTTGCCTGATTTGGGGAATGATGTGCATGTCCAACACCTGCTGTACAAGCCATGGTCACTAATAGAACCTCTGTGGTGTGCTGAGACAACCACACTCTACAGACTTTCCTTCCAAGTACTGCTATGAAAAATGGAATTGAGCAAGAATGTTATAACTTAGTGTGCATGCACAACATAGTTCAAGGTCAATAATTGCCTAAGCTTATTTAAGGTTCCTGTCATATCAAGAATTCCAGACAAATCTCAAGACAATATACTTATATTTCTCTAGATCCCCTGGGGTGCATACAGTGTGTCAAATCACTCCCTGAACAACAGCCTAAACCTCTTCAAAGTCGAGGGTCAATAGTTATATACCCTCCTTATTTCACTCTTCACTTCCTGTCAACTCCTCATTCATCATTACTATTTTTACAGTAACTCTCTATCTTGAGTGACTCTTAAGCCTTGTGCTGAGTTAAGTTCAGCATAAAAAATATTGCTGCTATGATTTCAGTAGTAAGTTAATTTTTATCGTACTGAGATATTAGCCTCATGTCCAAGAACTGCCTTCAAGATTTAGAAATGAAAGCAATAGATGTGGGAAAAAAAAAAAAAAAAAAAAAAAAAATTCCCCAGTTCTAAAACTGGACCATAGTGTTATTTTGTATCAATGACCCCCACTCACAAATGAAAAATAACACTTTGTTAATTAGACATAGTTTTTTGCCTAAAGAAACACAATCAGGACAAAATGGAGCAACACAACATGTCAACAAAGGAAAAGAAAAAAAAAAAAAAAAAAAAAAAAAAAAAAAGAAGTAAAAGGTTTTAGCTTTTTACATGTTTATTATAAATTTTAAAGTTTCAATTTTCCTTTAATAAAATTAAATAATAAAAAATGAAAAACAGTCCATTGCATGTGAACAAGATCCAAAGAGCAAGTTCATTTATCAACTGAACTTGAATTTTGCAGGCTGTTAACTTGAATTATATCCCTGAGATGATATGCAAAAATAAATTCACCAGGAGATAAAATGAAGTTGAATCAGTGATATTTTTATCACTTATTCTAAAAGATTTGATTTTTTTTTCTTTAAAACAATAAATTAATTAACTTAAAAATTAAATATATATATAAAATATGGGAGTATTTGTTTTTATTTACCTAGACTTATATTCGGGATGTATATTTTTCAAAACATTTTGCAGATCACAGGAAACAAATGTAATACACTAGAATTTAATGATAAATTTGAATAAGGCAGACAAAGAAAAAAAGACACAATCCAAATGGTCTTATAAAATAGAATTCCTTCTTTACAATAAAAGAATATAATCCTAATGGTCGTTGGGTTTATACTGAAGAAAATAGCTCTTGCGAAATATTTTTTCAAATTAACTTAATCTCATGTGTTGAATTTTACTTGTTTTAGTATTTATTTACTGTGAGTTTGAGAAAAAAAAAAATTCAAAATTTAAGACAAAGTATACATCCAGAATATAAAAACAAATCTAAATATATATTTATATTGGTCCCAAACAAATTCCTCAAAATATAATACAGTAATTGGTGACAAAAACAATTTCCTTTTTATGAAATTAAGAAGGGCCTGTCTATGGTAAATATACATCTTAACCCCCAAACAGGCTCAAGTTTAACTTGACACAAGGCCACAACAGTGGAGTACCCTGTTAGGATCAAATTCTTTATATAAGTAGCTAGAGAAAATATCATTCAAATTCTTACCACGATTTGCGTTTTTGCTTGGAAGTTTAAAAAAAAAAAAATAAAAAAATAAAATAAAATAAATAAAATAAATTCCAAAGGATCTATTCACCTAAGCAGTATCTCCCTATTGCACTTAAAAGTGTAAGGCGAGAATCAGTTCCTGATGGCTGAGGCATCACAAAACAGAAGTACTGAAGGAACATTACAATTTTTATCTACTCTCAGGATTTGACTTTGTGTTGTATATTACCTCTATGGAAAACTGAATAAATAACCCATACTTCTATATTGAGAATCCTATACAACACCTGTGGTATAAACTAATTAATGCCACTTCTATACAGTCTGGCAGTATAAAGAAAAGCATATATAGATATATATATATATATATATATATATATATATATATATATATATGTGTGTGTGTGTGTGTGTGGATGGATGCACAGGTGGTGTAATGGTTACATAGTGTGAAATAAGCGAGTTGATTTTGAATTCCAGTTGAGTTCATTTCTTCTTCCTCCAACTATGTTTAAATAGTAGGGCAGACTGGGATTTTCAAGCTTGAGTGGTAACCAGTCTAAGGGAAGCTCTGAATTAAAATTCAGCAACTGAAGCTTTTGCCAGTCATCTTTGGGCACACTTTTCACTCAGTTATAGTAGTTAAAGTTTAGAGATTAGTATTCATGTTGTACAAGTGTCTATCACTAGAATCACAGGGACTACATTACATGAAAGAGCCAAGCAATGGTTAATTTAACAAAGTGGTCATACTTAAAATAAGTAGACACATATATGAGTGTGTGTGAGTGTGAGAGAGAGAGAGAGAGAAAGAACATATTAGGGTGCATCAATTTTTATTCTCCACAAACCTTTGCTCTAAAACTATGATTCCACTATATTATTGTTATTATTATAATTGTATAGCTCATCAATATTCTGCAGTTGTATCTTTTGTTTCAGATGTTATAACAGCAAATACAAGTATTGGAGATTTTGTCTATGTTGAGGTTTCATTTTAAACAGAGCCTCAAAGATGCTTGCAGTATTTAGGTATTGGAAAGAAATGAAGCAATATCTAACCACACTTCCCAAAACTGGTTCTAGAATCTTGAGCACAGAAGTGGACAGCCATCACACTGGACTGCCTCATTACAATAAGAGGGGTAAATGACTTTAAATTTGTTAACTGGGCTAAGAAATGATTTGCTAATTTTAATTGCTTCAAAATGAAATAGCTCTCTTTTGTCTTAGAGAACCTTTTCGGCATGGCTGATGCTAGTCTCCAGAAGAGTGTCTCATTGTGTGTTCTCCAGCTAATGGATCATCAAAAGATATATGTAGAGAATTAAGCTTAAAAAAATAAAAAAATAATGGCCTTCAAAACTCAAATACTTTCAATACATCCTAATAACATCCTTAATTAGAATTAGGCTTCACAAAAAAAGATTTCAAATGGTTTATAAAAGATATAACGAAATCTTTGAGGAATTCATTTTGGGACACTATAAATGTAAAAGCATAAAGAGATGAATGTATTAAAAATGCTTTCAATTAATTCTATTACCTCATGGTAGACTGATGGTTGAGCCAACGAGGGGATCCTGTAAGTCTTTGTTTTGGGTTTCCCATCTGGATATACAATCTCCTGCAATGACAGAAATGAAATGCAACTTTAAAAAAACAAAAAAAAAAAAAAAAAAAAAATCGTTAATTTCAGATTTTTTTTGCAACAAAATCTTACAACAAAAATCAGAATGGAGAATCAGTCTAAAGAAAACAGCTCAGAAGAATGATCAATGAACTCGAAAGTATAAGGACAAACAAGACAACATTTAAAAAAAAGGATGAGGTGCAGGATGAAAAGATAATTAAAAAAAAAAAAAAATTTCTTCTGATATCCCTTAACTATTTCATAGTTGGGTAATTTGAAGCTGATGTTTATTAATGTTTTCATCCTTGGTTGAGGTGGTCTAAAAATAAATTGGTGGCCAGGATCTATACCCCAGATTAAGTCACCTCATTGCAAAAAAAAAAAAAAAAAAAGAATAAAAGAAAAAAAAAAGAAAAAGGGATACCTTCACTGAATTAAGAGATTTCTTTTTTCTTTTTACAAAACCAATTATAAATTGTGATTTTGAATTGTCTGTTTTATTGTTTATGGGTACTTATTATAACTACAGATTCATATTATTCCAGATATTAAAAAAAAAAAAAAATTCTAATAAAAACTAATAGAGTGGGCAATTTGTTATGTAAATTCATTATAAGTTAATCCCCACTACAGAAACCAAATATGATGTGGTTTCCTAAAATTATAGAAAAGTATATATTTTTTTATTTGTAATCCAGAGTGTTTAATAGTAATATACCAAAGAAGAACACCTGATTATGAATTTTAACAATTTTTTTTTTTTTTTAAAAGAAATCATGATATGAGCATATTTTCTTTTGATTTCCATAGGGTGATAAATTTATTAAGAATTTACATAGCAAACTCAACCCCCTCTATTAACTTTTAAAAAAATTGAAAAACAAATAAATAAAAAATAATAATATTCATAACCTGGAACACTTAATCCGTGATGTTTAAAAAAAAAAAAAAAAAAAAAAAAAAAAAAAAAAGTAGAAAGCAGAATTCCACCCATTTTGAAATTTTTTTTTTCTTTTTTATAGCTCTAATGAAAGCAACATATAGGCATTTTGGAAATAAAATTTATATTGAGCTATTTAAAATAACTTGAAATAATTTTTTTTTCTCTGTTTATAGATTACTCACACTGTTTTTAAAAAAGAGAAATTCTTTAAAAATATGATGAACACAGAAGTCTTATTTTCTTCAGGTTTTTCTTTCATAAATCACCCAAAACAAATGATTTAACACATCTCGCTCACACCCTTTCACTGTCAAAACTGTTAAATGTAGCCATCTCTTCTACTCCAATAGCTTCATGTCGCACCTCTCACCTGTGGAACTCCCTCCCCTCTCCCTGTTTCCCCTCATAGCTATAATTTTCAACTATTCAAATGTAATGTCAATCGATGTCTCCACGTGCCCTGATCTATCCCCTCTCCTTCTCATCATCCTTTCCTCTATCACTCCTATTTGCTCTCACTCCAACTCTCTGTAACCCCTTGCGTGCTAGTGGTTTCCTGCCTTGCTTGGGGTGAAACACTAAGAAGAAGAAAAAAAAAAAAAAAAAAAAAACACACCAGTAAGGGAATAATCAAATAACAGAATAAAGACGACAATGTTTTTTTAGACTGAACATGACTGTTCTTTATGATAATTTATAAATCAATGCCATGAAATAGCCACTAGCATAAAATGCAAGTATGGTAGAAAAATAGTCGGCAAACTAACTGTATAGGCCATTACGAATGCAGTGGGTCCAAATGCCATTGTGAGATGGCAAGGCGGGCTCTTTTGAGGGCCATATAAGAAAAGAAGCTCAGGTTAGTAAATATTTAGGATATCTATTATTATATACATATTTAGATCCAACATTTATATATCTTGAGGACATCTTTTATTATAGAGAAATGGCTCCTAATCTTGAAAACTATTATTCCCTGATGTAGTCAAGTTTGATTGCCAGTGGGTGCTTCACTGTTGAGGCCTTATACTGGACAGAAATTGTCTCTCTACTTGCATTATAACAAATGTCAGTGTTTCTGAGGGGATGAAAGAATTTTTTTTACCAGTTTAGGTGTAATAAAAAAATAAAAAAAAAATAAAAAAATAATAATAAAAAATTAAGAAGCATGACAAAAAGAAAATAAGAGCAAATCAATAAGTTTGGCCTGAAAGAGAAGATTAACTTATGCGTAATGTTGGGACTAATTGAAACAGTAGTATTAGCAGTGACAACTGCAGTCTTGAGACAGAACAGATTACCACTTGTATAAGCCAATGGCTGCAATGTAGAGGAATGTGGGGAAAGAAACAAAATGTGACACACACAGAGAGAGAGAGAGAGAGAGAGAGAGAGAGACAGAGAGAGTGACAGAGAGAGTGACAGAAAACAATGCACTTGTCATCCCCCTACCCCTGTATCCTTTCTATTGTTTCTATTCCAGCTGATAGTTTGGTCACATCTGGGTCATTCATACCTGTCTCTATAATTTCATTTATTTTAAGCCTGAAGGGACAAGAGCAGATGAATACATGAGTGGGAAGACAGTGGAATGTTGTAAGTAGATAGATAGATAGATAGATAGATAGATAGAGAGGAAGGAAAAAAAGAAAACAACAATATAAATGAGATTGTGGGTATGACATACTATTAAGGAATGATAGTTACAACCTTACTCTTCAGCTATATATGTGCATACACACACATTTTTATTTATATTATATATATATATATATATATATATATATATATATATATGTGTGTGTGTGTGAATAAAAACAAAATTAGACTAATTATTTATTACAAAAAATTTAAAACTGACAACCTTATAGTTAAAAATAATAATTCACCTTTTGGAACAAAATTAAATAGAACTACTATTTACAAATTTAAATGTCCATTAAGGAATTATATTCCTGATCAATCAAAATTCATAAACAATTATATAAGCCCTACTACAACATGTTTGACAAGAAGACTCACATTACATCTTTCTGATCATAGCTCAATTAGGTCTCATCTAAATACTCATGGAGACCTACTGGACCCTATTCATAACATACTTGTTGATAACACAAATATAATAGCTTTGCCTACATGGAAAAAAAAAAAAAAAAAAAGGCTAAAAATAATGGAAGCATTATTAACAAAAACAAAAAAACAACACTCAATACTATCAACTATGAATACGTACACAATATCTTGACTATGTTTCGCAAAATGAAAACATTATATAAATACATATAATATATTTCTTAACAGTTAATATATTTCAACCTTGAAAATGGCTAAATGTATAGCGGTTTGGTCAGATTTTGGGAGGTGAGTTGGACTGAGAACTCAACACACCTATTGTGTGTGTGTGTGTATATATATATATATATGTGCATTACTTCAAATGTTATTATAGTAGATGCTACACATTTGAAAAATGTGCTCAATTTTATTTATTAAACAGTGTGTATTACATTTATCAGCCTGCACATTTGAAAAATCCTAGTAATTATAAAGTGTTCTGCAGCAGGGATCAAACTTGCATCCCCTTTGTAGGGAAAGAACCATTTGATCCGGCATGTTTTACTATCATAATTCTTTAAGTAATAAAAATGTCGGATTGAAAATAAATCCATTAATTTACATACACATACTGGTTATGGAATGAAAAAATTGAAAACATCTGAGCAAGGATTTTCATCTCAAAGTCAGTCCAACTTCGAGATGAAAATCCTTGCTCAGATGTTTTTATATATATATATATATATATATATGACAAAAATATAATCTTAAGGTATGCTATAGCCTGTCGCTGCTCGGTGTTTACTTCAATGTCCACTTTTATATTTACATTCTCTCTCTCTCTCTACATATTATATAATTTCTCTCCACCCACTTATATATAACAAATGCTGGTTTCAATTTTATACCGAATATGTCACTGAGCTTTAAATCTAAATTTTTATGTTTGGTATATGTAGATGTTAGCCAATTTCATTCAGCTTTCTATCACTAGTGTTTTTACTTTTGTATCTCTATTATTATTTCATTATTCAACATTGTAACAGCTAGAGTTTTATAAGGTATGTTAAATGATTCTGAACCTAAATTTATAGGTAAGACTGGCTCCATCAATAAAAAGCATTGGTCTGAAGAAGTTCCTTCTTAGGATGAAATGTATCACTAAACATTTTTATCAATTTGTCATACAATTGTCCACTATAGATTTGTATTGGTAGGGGATTATTCCAAAAGGAGTTTTAGTCTATATAAGAGCTCAATGTATGATACAGAGAAAATTATAATATTTATAGTCAGTCTGATGAGATGAATATGCCTATATTCATCAAAATAAATTTATTACCAACACTGGATTTCTAAGGTTTTTCCTAATTATATATATATATATATATATATATATATATATATATATATATATATATTTGCAGCTAAGATCTGCCATGTCACGTAAACTGGGACAAAATCATATTCATTCTCTTCATATTTGTTTACTAAGAAGGAAGTTCCACTCAGACTTCTAGAATAAACTCCCAAAAGTATGTTTTCCTGATCAGTAAAATCTTAACCTGTTAATGTTTAGGGTTAACTGTTATTTATCCCGCATAACATAAGCTGCACTTCTCACCACCTCATCCTATACAACATCATTCAGTAACACTACCTTGAGTGGCTCTGTAGTTTTGTATTGTAACATAAGCAAAAATCATTTTTTAACTTTTTATGGTATCTTCAGGTTATAAGTGAAACAGGTAAGAGAGCCAATGAGAAATATATTTATATTTTCAGAATACAAACAGCATCACACCTGTCATTAACTAATATATGTGAGGTGATAAATGACCTGCAGGTCTTGGTTCAAGAACTGGTCAGAGCACAGAGTTCAATTAAGCCATGGCCTAGATTCAATCCAAGCCAGTACTTGGTACAAACTCCTCTTTTTATTAAACATTCATCTTTGTGTGGCCTCTATATATGATCAATATTTTAAAAAGTGTGTGTGTGTGTGTGTGTGTATTTATCCTCCCTCCAACAAAATGCTTAACCTGAACTGATGCACAAATCCCTACTTTAAGGATAATCCACCATTTTTTGTCCTCTTTTCTTTACAAAGTACTGATAAAATGTACAAGCTGACTTAATCTGCAAAGAGAAAGGCCAGCAATTATTTCCCTAAATTATCCAAGTTAAAATACTTCCAAACCCCCTCATTAACCTCAGTACCCTTTTGGCCTGATAGATAAGGTGCCCCTACATCATCAAGACATTGGTGAAACTGTGACAAGTACACACAATTTGATTATGGCAACTGTAATTACTTAATTAAAAAAGGCTTTTCTAATAATTAAAAAAAAGCATTTGATGTGAGGTGTTCAAAATATTAGAAAAAATAGATTACAAGTTGATAAAACATTGAAAACATTTGTTTCTGCCTGAAAAGAAATATCAGACATTCAGTTTAACCAAAATTGTCAGTGCAAGGACGATAACTAGTTATATCATGGAATGATAGGAGGTATATTATTGTTTAGTAGGAAGTTGTTTAATTAACTTTCAAGTAATAATTATAGCTGAAACTAACAAAGTATATTTTTATTTTATGATTTTAAAATCTAAGAAACAAGTGGAAATTTATTTTTGCAATGACTGAAAACATCAAAATGAAGTACCTTATCTTGTACATCATTGATGCAGAGAAAGCAAGCATGAAAATGAGAAAATTAACCTATTTTAAATTAAATATTGCAAAAAAATGAACATGGAAATTTTATGAGATGAAGAGAGACAAAAGACAAGAGAAGAGTCAAGAAAGGATACTACAAGAGACAAAAAAAAAGACAAGAGACATGAAGAGAGAAAAGAAAGAAAACTAGAAAATATAAAAACAAAACAAAAAAAAAAAACAGATAAAACAAAAAAAAAAAAAAGTAAAAAGAAATGATAATCAAGAAAGAGGTAAAAATACAAGAGAAAAGTCAAGAAAGAGAAAAAAAAAAAATAGAGAAAATGAAGACAGAAAGAGAAGAGGAGACTGATCTTTCCCTCCAATCGCCAATTAGTCTAATCATTAAACACATTGTGACACCATTTAGTCCCTCTCCTTTTGGAAATGTCTGTTTATAAAGTCACAATCCTCCTTACCTCTTCTCCTCTGCTGAGCAGTCATTCTCTATTAACATACATCAGAAGATAATCATACAAAGCATTTTAACCAAAACCCTGCACTGACTAACATTTGTTTAGCAAGGAACTGTTGAATTGCCTTCTCTTTTATGTCAGGCAGTGGGGAGAGTGGTGTAGAATGGGTATTTTGCTTCCTTCCTTTCTTTAGTTTCTGTTTGGTAACTGATCATCACCCCGACCTCACTGCATTAATCCTGTTATCATCATTAAGAACTTAAGTCATTATTTTGTCTCAGGGTTTACAAATTTGTTCCTATATTTGATTTTATTATTAGTCCAAGAAGAGAATTGGGGGTCTGAGGTCATGAGGTCAGCTTTGCTACTCTCATTAATACTGTTGCTGTACTCAATATCTACTGATTCGTTCTAGAGTTCCATTTATATTTTAAAGGACAAGGAAAATTAAGCCCCTCCCGCAAAAAAAAACTTCTATGTGCTACATTCCTTCATTGCTCTCCAAAACTTCCTATCTCTTAGCAGTTTTTCTTCCTTTGCTAAGCCTGACCCCCTCATCCATGGTGAGATTGTCCAGCATTCATTACCCCGAGTATGGATATCTCATAGCAATCCAGTGCTTTTTTTCCATTTCTCAGCAGCGAGCTTAGTTTTTGAAATGCTTTTCCCCAGATATTTAAACTTTTACACTTGCTTGATGTTTATATCTTCAATTTGTAACTTGCATCTTTGACCGTTTCTCTTGCTGATGACCATATTTTCTGTTTTCTAGCAGTTGATGGTTAGTCCTTTCTTCCACTACCCTGCTTAGGATGGTCCTGTAGTTTTCTGAGTTGGCCGTCAACACAGTGTCATATGTGTATCTTATATTGTTAAAACACTAGATAACATCAAAAAGGGACAAATTTTGAAGGGTGAAGAAGAATTCTTTTTTAACACTTTATGGTATCTTCAGGTCAGAGCACATAGTTCAAGCCATGGCCTAGATTCTGTCCAAACTAGTACTTGGTACAAACTCCTCTTTTTTAGATTGTAAAATTTTTTTTTTTTTTTTTTAAGTTAATGGTTTAGTGATGCAGGTCTAATTAACCCATAGCTAGGGGGAAGAGGTGGATTCCAATGTTTCCCATAGGTATTTGTGTTAGTGAATATAACGAACCCAACTGAAATTGGAATTCTGAGCCATTATCCATTACACCACCTGCACAGCCAAACTTACAGCACATAGTATTCCCAAGAAGTCACCCATCTAGGTACTGATCATGCTCAACATTGCTTAACTTTGATGATCATATAGAAACTGGTGTTTCAATGTGATGTGGTTGTAAGTCTAGTGAAAAAGGAAATTTAAAGCAGAGGATGCCATCTAATGAAAGAAATAGCTAAAATAATTTTTTTAAATTTTAATTTATTTTTTTTATTTTCAGGCAATTATAAGTTAGCATTATCCATGTTTTTTTTCGGGTTTTTTTTTTTTTTTTTTTTTAAGCTATTATGAAAATTTAAAGAAATTTTTGGAATCCAATAAGAATTTATTAAATGGAATTTTAATTAAGATCATTTTGTCTTGATAGCATTAGCAACAACGTTTTCATTACTCTTTTCAACTTGATATTATCAAAAACTTTTCTATGTGCTAAGTCGCTTCAGGATGTAAGTGATTAAGGCTCTCCACAATTTCCTATCCTCTTAATAAATTTTTATTTTTATTTTTTTCTAAACCCTGTTACACCATCCATTTACTCCAGTTAAGTTATGTGTTGTTTTCTTTTGTCCCTTGTGCCTTCAATACGTCCTGTGAGTATCAAGTTATCTAAGCCCTCTTTCCTCATTATATGCTCTAGAAATTTCACCACATGTTCAACCCATTCTCCTTCTGGAGAACCATATTTCTGTTGCTTCTGTGAGGAGATTGTCCAGCATTCACTGCCATATAGGAGGACAGATATCTCCTAACAGTTCTGTACTCTTTTTATTTCTAACAAAATTTTTTTGTTTCTTAATACTCTGCTTAGCTTTTGGAATAGATCTTTAGGAGGATATAATAAAGATAAAGAAAAACAGCCCTACTTCTTCATTTGAATTGAATATTTTCACTGTCAGAATAACCAAGAAGTAAATGAATTTTTGAGGATCTCACATTAAATACTTTCAATCTCTTGAATAAAATCAACATCTTACGATGTGGTAATGTTAATATTTAATTGTCAAAGGAGCAGCATCTGTAATTATTCATCATACAAGATGACATTATATCGAGACTGTTAAATCACATTAAAATCATTTGCTGTATATTTTTCTTTGTTTATTATGTTGACAGAAGTTTAAATCTTTACCTGTTTCATAATTTCTAGCACTAAGTAAATAATTTAGGATTTAATATTTATACATATTTTTTTTTAATTTTAGGGCCACTTTATAACATATCTACTAGCTTAATCTGGCTCTGAATATTTGGAGCATAAATTTAAAAAAAAAAAAAAAAAAAAAAAAAGATATACTACAAGTAAGGAGGCAATGCTTTTAAACAGGGAGGCTAGTTTTTAACAATCGTGATCTTAAAAGAAAGAGGGGATGGCAGGATTGGGTTAAGTTGATGAATGGGCACCTACAGACACCAATGGACTTGGGCACTAACATAAGCCGCCACCCAGATAGAAAATATCTATAATGCTTAGAGAGATGGAGAGGTCAATAGAGATCTATTCTTAAAATGTCTATTCTAAAAAATATAATCAATCTCCAGAAGCCTAAGGTAGGACTTTTGGCTTTTGACCAAATTACACACAGCACATCAATTAAAGCCAAGTGTTGTGAGTACAGGTAAAAAAAAACAGACATATCCAAATATTAGACTGTAACCAATGCATTGGTATTTTGGATATGAGGCTGGTCTCCAAATGACTATACTGT
Source organism: Acanthosepion lycidas (assembly GCA_963932145.1). NCBI lineage: Eukaryota > Metazoa > Mollusca > Cephalopoda > Sepiida > Sepiidae > Acanthosepion > Acanthosepion lycidas. The sequence continues at coordinate 28,033,773 of OZ010602.1, forward strand.
ACAATTAGTAACTTTGAATTAGAATGAGAAATGACAAACCCAAACACAAAAATTGACTTCATACTATATACTACCTATAAGGTATATTTTTCAGTATGAAGGCAAAAGTAACATCGAGTAACCTACATGATGAGCCTTAGTAAATGGATAGCTGAACAAAAACCACAAAGATAAAGGAAAGTGAAGTTACTTAGAGCAACAATATGCAAGAAGTTATGGAGAGCCATGACTGTCCATGTCCTGAAAGGCATATAAAAAATTCTCCCGGAGAAACATATCTCAATATCCCACAGTTTCATGTAAAATTATTTACACAAACAAAAATCACAAGGACCAATAGCTAACTTTATAATGGGGAGTTAATCTAAACATGATCAGTGAGAAGAACAAATATGCAAACAAAATGAACTATTCGGTTCAATTAAAAGAAATATTCATATGACAAGGCAGAAAGTGAGATGTTAAATGGGGAAATTTTGTTAGAAACAAAGAAAAAAAAAAAATGTGCTAAACTCCTCCAATATAGAATGCTGGAAAATTTCCTCACAGATGAAAGAACTTGAGATGACAGAGATATGGTTCTACAGAAGGATGATAAGAATGGAGTATGTGAACAATGAGAAAGATTTAAAGGAAAATAGACACAAAAAGGACACTTAATTAGAATCCAAAAGAGATAGTTGAAATTTCTGGGATAAATAATGAGGAAAGTAACTTGAAGAATCTGACACTCATAGGCAAACTTCATGGGTCCATTACTTGATGTTTCCCCTCTGCCCCAGATGGAAACATCAAACAATGGGCCTAAAAGCTTGTGTAAAGTGGATGGAAGAACAAAACTGGGAGGGAGAGTAAGAGGATAAAAATTAGAGCTACAGAAAATAGGAAGTTATAGAGAGCCATGATTGCCCATATCCTGGAAGGATATGGTACATAAAAGAACTTCCTCAGGAGACAATTAGGAATTCCAAGCAACAACAAGAAAAAACAAATATTTTACCAATTTCGAGTGAATGGTCCATTTTAAAGACTAAATACAAGACAGGTAGTAAGACTAGACCCCCTCCAAAATGAATTCAGGATCCAAACTCTGGACCTTTCTAATTATCTAAATCAAAAACCTGCTAAATATTTAAGCTTACTCAATCCAGATTCACCATAAAAAAAAAAAAAAAAAGTAGAGAGAGAGAGAGAAAGAAGAAAAGGCTCCAAGAAAAATTATTTATGTATATTATATGAACATGAATGATTTTCTGGTATGTAGATATTTGAGTCATGCATTTTTTTTTTTTATTCTGCTACAGAAAATAAATTTCCTTCCAGAAACATACATAATTAAATTCAGAACATAAGTGCATATAGATTTACACACAAGGGAGTGCTGAAAAGTTCTTGGCCTGACCAATTAAAAAAAAAAAAAAAAAAAAAAAAAAAAAATCTGATATTTGATAATTCAATCAGATTTAGGGAATTGAATTTTTCAGCACCTCCACCCAGGCGTGCATGTGTGTGTGTGTGTGTGCGTGCAGGTGTATAAAAAAAAATATGCTTAAGTATGAATGAGAAGATTTATTTAATTTTTCCAGTTTCAAAATGGAAAACAAAATGAGTAGATTCAATAATCAAGTACAATGTATTGAAATAAAGATTTGTCAGCGCCTGCCCAATGTTATAACCACTAAGATAGGATCCAAGACTGAAGAGATGGGAGGCATGCAATTCAAAATAGCATCCATTAACAACTGGGGTTGAAAGCAAAAAAGGGGAGAGATTGAATTAGAAATACTTGAGGAGCTGCAGGTCACTGTCACAGAGGACAGGAGTTGGTGGGGGGATGGTAATGTATTGTCCAAGTCAACAAATAGAGGTTGAAATTGCTCTGATGTTCAACAGATGAGAAAAAAAAAAAAAAAAGGAAGAAAAAGAGAAAGCAGGAATGAGAAGGGAAATGAAAAGAGAAAAGAGGAGAAGGAAGAGTGAGAAATAAAGAGGATAAGGAGATAGAAAGAGAGAACAGGAGAGAGAAAGAAAGGTCTATGGATAAAGAAGGGAGATCTAATAAAAAATTAAATATCTTCATGCAGAATGAAAGTTAAAACTCACAGAAATATAAAGAAAGTGCACGGATCCCTGTCAATAGCATTTCTAAGACAGAAATGTCAGTCCTATATTTTAATAACTCATGTTATTAATTTTACGTAAAAAAAAAAGAAAAAACTTGTTAAGTTTAGCATAAAAGATAACAAAATTATAACATGACTAATATATCAAGTTCAAACAGTAGACTTAATCTATGCTGATGTTACTTATGACAATCCCTTTTTACTGATTTCCAGAAATTCTACACTAAAATCATTAGCAATCCACTTACAGCATATTTTTAATAGTTCTGTAACACTTCCATTAATTCCTGACCACTGACAATCCTCTTTTCATTTTCAATGCAGAAACAAAACTTGCATAAAAATTAAGCATGTATATGTGTGTGTGTGTATGTATATATATATACACACATATATATATACACATACACACACACACAATATAGAGATATATGTATTTTTATATATCAAGAACAATACTGGGGGTAAAATAAAAAAATGTATGACAAAGTGGGAAAGTTTTCTTGTGACTTTTTTTTCTTAATAACCTAGCCAAATTTCATCTGGAATCTTTCTTTTTCCTTCCATCACTTTTGTTAGTAGCTATCCCACACTGTGATAATAGAAGTTCTGTCACAAATGGTGAAATTAAAAAAAAAAAAAAAAAAATTTAAAAAAAAAAAAGAAAAAAAAGATTTACTGCATGTTATATTTACAAATAGAGAATATATTTACAAATACTGTAAACAAGTAGTTAGTCCAACTCATACTCATAATGCCTCAATATTAAATATAATTAGAGATCTTGTCAAATATAGATTTCTTGCCCTGAAACTAAGTTCTGAGTGGAAGAAGGGTGAAAATAGAGAAACTGGTAAGGGAACAAGCAAGAACGCCCAATGATGACTGGTTGTACAGTCATCGTTGTCTGACTCTCTCTCACACACACACACACACACACACACAAAAAGCAGGGAATCATAATACAAAATTATTTTCATATTCTTTAGAAAGAAAGGATATCAAAGAACTTCAAAGCTTCGATCATTTCACCATCCCCAAGTTTCATTGTGCTTGTTGGCTTCCACAAGTATCTCCCTTTGCCATAACAATTTCTCATTTCATTGTTTAATACTGGTTTAGCCACAGAATCAATTGGATAAAATAAAAACTGAATAAATCAATAAATAAACTCACATCCTAGTCAACCCCAAGAAAAAGAGAGCAAGAAAGAGAGAAAGAAATATGATAAAGGTTATAATTAGGATAGAAACACAAACAAACCATAAGAGAGTGGCTGTGATCAGTAAAAAAGTTCCATTAGGCATAAAATCAAGTATTACTGGGCTGAATTGTGGAACTCCTTTAATTACAGGAACAACAGGACCGGAAATGGACTAGGTGAATAGTGTACCAATCATATCGGTCAACTTAATGAACAATGTACTTACTTCTTGTTTCTGCAAATGGATGAGTTTTATGTATTTCAGACTATGAGCTAACTAGAGAGAGAGAGAGAGAAAGAGAGGAGGGTTACGTGCAGGGAAAAGGAAAGAGTATAAAGAGGCAAGAAGTCTTGTTGAATTTATAAAAATCACTACCCACAAGTTTCCTAACAATTTTTTTTTTATTTTTTTTTTTTTATACTAAACAGTATAAGAACTATTCCGCTTTTCTTTATCTAGATAGAGATTCTGAAAAGGATAAAATGGTAAGAAAGAAAAAAGACATGTATGGAGAGAGAGAGAGAGAGAGAGAAATGTTGGTAAAATCGGAGAGAGAGGGAGAGTGAGAAATGTTAGGAAAATTAGAAACAGAGTGAAAAATATGGCAGGGAAAAGACAGGAAAAATCAAAGAATTGAAGAGAAATGGAGGAGAATGGAATGAAAGGAATAATAGAAAGGAAAACAAAAAAAATGAAATGAGAATACAGTTAATAAGTTAGAAAGAAGACCTGTCAATCAAACTTATATATATATATATATATATATATATATGCTAAGATTGAATTGGAAGGTGAGGAAGTGAATCAGAAATTCAAAACAGTGAAGGGCATGGTGGGTGGACAAACTAATGCAAAAATTTAAGAAAGAAAAACAACAAAAAGATACATAGTAAAGAAAAAATATTTCAGCTGATTCCAGTTGCATGGTGCCATCCAGTTACAGTATAAAAATTCTATTCTGGGATGATGAGAAACATGGAATAACTAGGATGAATATGGATACAAAGAGATGTGGGTGGGTCGGTGGTGGTGACAATAAGGCTGCAAAAACTTAAGTACAATGAAAGAAAGAAAAGTCCTTTTTTTCTGTCACACTCCACTCAAAAAAAAATAAAAAAATAAATATATATATATATATATATATATATATGGAGGGGATAAGATCAGTAATGTTTACAGGAAATTTCATCTCTTCCACAACCAGGTAGAAAGAAAGTGTATATATATATAATTATTGTGGTTATCTGTATACACATATGCATACATACAAATACATTAGGTATATAAATAAAGTAAAAAAAAAAATAAAAAGACAAGACAAAAGATAAGCCTGCAGTTTATATGTTGTTCCTATTTTTAGCGAAAACAAAGAAAAAAGGTTTAGATAAGGAAAAATATTTTTTTAAAATTAGCTGGATTTATATTTTTTAAGAATCTGTTGTCAGCCATGATGACTGATATAAAAGAAATTTTCACAATATCTTAAGTCCTTCTATCATGCCAACGATTTACTTGCACTGACCCCCTTATCTATATTTTCTAATTTTTTCTAATCAATTCCACTTGTCTTTTTAAATGTCAAACAACACAATGTATCTGAAGCATATTATTGAAAAAGGACAAAAATGATAAAAAAAAAAAAAAAAAAAAAAAACAAAAAAAAAAACAAACAAATTTACCTCACTTTTTCTTGATATTTTTTAAAGGAAAAAAGGATTATACTGTGTGAAAAACAAAAAATAAAAGGAAAAAAAAAAAAACTATGAAAGAGAATAAAAAAAACTACAAATTGGAAGAAAAAAAAAAAAATGAAAAGAAAGTGAAACTGAAAAGAGATGAAAAGGAAATCTTTAAAAAGGTTTTAAGAGAGAATCCCAGCCTTATTTCCACTGTAAAGACAGTGAAGACAAAGGCGAGACTGCATCTGCACAATTAAAAGATTATGTCAATATTTAGCTGAGCCTTTTGTTGCTTTGCTTGTTAGCACTATGTTTTCATCCAATTCATCCTACAGCCTTCTTCAGCTGTGAAAGAATAGGGAACCTAACAATCAAAGTTAAAACAAAAAATTCAGACATTCAAAAAAACTCTTAGATTTATAAAGGCCTATTTCAAAATTATAGGTGGTATCTTTGTACACCTGATGAAGGTGAAAATGGCTCAGTTTTAAATGCTCCAACAAAGAGATCAAGAGCAACTGAAATTCTTGGAATAACAACTTCCTAAATTATGGCAGGTGGTATTACATGAACATGTTTAATATATTAAAAAAAAAAAAAAAAAAAAAAAAAGAAGAAAAAAAAAGTCTTCTTTATAATATCAACATATCTGATATTTAAGTTCATTAAAAATTTAGAAGGGTTAAAATTTGTTGATCAAAATAGAATTTTCTAAATCCTTTCATATTACTGAACAGATTTAGATAAAGCACTTAAAAATAAATATCTGTGTTCAAGGTTGAACTCTGAAAAAATATGATTAGAAACAATGTTTGATTTAAAAACAATAAATGTAACAAGTTTTGTTATTTCTGATAAAAATCAAACCCTTATTTTTATATGCTAAATGATGCTGACATCATCATCTCATGTGCCCTATCCTTTTAGGACAGGGGTGTCCATAACACCCCACAACTTCCTGTCTTTTGTTGCTCTAAGTAATTTTTAACTCCTTACTATCCTTTGTTCCTGTTCCATCATTGATTCACAGAAATTCATTAAGTTGGTAGATCGCAGTTTCCCCCGTTTTGCTCTCTTTTAATATGTCCTGGCAGTGTTAGATTCTACAAGCCCACTTTCCTTATCAGATAATGGGGAAAGCATAATTGTGGAGAATTTACGTTTTATGTCTGATGGTTAATTTATTAATCCATTTTAAATGGACAATTTTTTTTTCTTTTAAAATCAATGAATAAAAATATAAATATGTACTATTTTTGTTTTTACATCTATCTTCATTTTTTAAGTAGTGTTTTTTTTATGTACTTAGAGATATACTTGTTTAGGGACAAAATTCTAAACATTGATTTTTTTTAAAGTTACATTTTAAAGAATTACCATTGATTAACCAGTTACAGCAGGTAGGGGGAGTGTGTACCAAAATCTAAGATGTTACATTCTTTACTACTATGGTGGGGTTTATTAAAAACTACTTTGGTGCATGTGTACAAAAATATTCCATGTTTTTTTTAATTTTTGTTGCCTGTCAGTCAAAATAGTTAAAACAAAAAAAAAAACAAAAAAAAAAAAAAAAGACAAATAAATAAAATAAAAGACAAGCTTTTCTCCAGTAGAATGGTGTAGGTGAAACTGGATGAAAGGAAAGGTGACATTATAACAAGTAACGTACTAGTGGGAGGCACAATAGTATATTTTAAGCAGTTTCAAAAACTGTTCTAATCACAACCATATGCAGACTTGGATTTGCATTAGGCAAAATAATTAAAATAGGTGGAAAAAAAAAAAAAAAAAAAAAAAAATTTTGGACCACCATTTTTGTTACCATGTACTTACTGAAATTTCTGAATCAAACTGACACCACCCACAGTCCATAGATCCAGTACCTTACTTGGTACCCCACTGAGTATAAGCTTATTTGCGGATACAGTTATCCACAGGACACCAGCTACGATTCATCCCCCATAACAGGCATACTGAACATGAGAACACAACCCATTAAAAATAGGGTTTGTGTTTCACTAAAATAGCCCCCAAATATTTTAGAATAGGTTTACAAAAACACTAAATTTCCAGAGTGGTGGCAAAAGTATTATGGCATTCATGTTGCCATGAATTTTGGTTACAGGCTTGCTTATTGACCAGTTTCAGCTTTGCCAGATTAGTCAAATACAAAATAATGTTCAAATTTCAACTCAAATGATATCTAATTTGCATTTAAGAGAAAATAATATTGCAACATAAAACAAATATTTTTCAATATGGCCATGTTGGCTAATTTTAAAATTTTATAATTTATTTATTTAATCTTAATAGAGGACATTTAAAATGTGCTGATAAAGTCAGTACAAGCAAGACAAGATTATTAACTCCAGAGAACATGTTCAGCATATATGAGATACCTAGCAATTATAATCAGGTTTTACCTTTAGTTTAATAACATATATAACTGGGTGTCAGTTTAGTTATAATTGTGATTGAAAATTTGTTACCCAACAGCAAATCTCATAAGAGATTTTAAGTAAACTTTCTCAAAAGACAAAAAAAAATCTTTACTTCAATAGACAAAACTTTTCCTTTTTAAATTACTTGTTGAGTATAAGCCAATGACAAACTACAATTTAAGATTAACAGATTATGCTATATTTTCTTTTTAAATGCTTCCCTCCATCCCAGTCAGGCATTTGCTAAATATAAAGTACTTAAAAATGCTGAATTAGACAAGTTCATAGTAAAAAAAAGTTTTTTTTTATAATATCTGGTATAAGATAATACTAATGCCTTGGTTAGTCAAGCTCAACAGGTAGTGAGACGTGAATGACATCTCTGGAGGACAAGCATAAGCACTGGTATACTGAGGTCATTTACCACCAAGACAGAATGGTACCTGCCTCTTGGTCAAACTGATAAAACCTAAGGGAATCCAGAACATTACAATTTAGAGGACAGCTTGATTGGAGGACTTGCTATAAAGAGGCTAATGTTGACAGCCAAGCACCTTCAGATTTAATGTCTGGATTTATTTCCATGTTGAGGGCTTACAGTCATATTACATTGAATCACTGATTCATGAATAATCACTAAAGTTAAGCAACATCGAGGCTGGTCAGTACCTAGATGGATGACTGCTTGGGAATAACAGGTGTTGTAAGTTTGGGTGTACAAGTGGTGTAATGGATATAATTCCATTTGGGTTTGTTGTATTTACTTATGCGCAAATACCCTTGGGAAAGACATGAATCCACCTCTTCTCCTCCAGCTATAGGTCAATTAGTAACACTTGTATCAGTAAATTATTATCTCCAAAAATTTCTTACAATCCAAAAAAAATTTTCTAGCTTTAAATACCCTTCAAAAAGTGGATAAGCCATATAAAAAAAAAAAAAAAAAAAAAAAAAAAAATAAAAAAAAAATAAAATCAACATTGAAATATGACTGCAAGGAAGCAGAGGATTCTTTCTTTCTAGACTGGCTGCTACCCATTCTAAGAAAATCCAAACTGCCCTCTTATTTAATCTATAGTTGGAAGATATAGTCATGTCTTTTCCTAGGGTATTAGTGCAAAGTGAATGAGACATGCTCATAATTTGAATTTTGTTTGCATTTTCTACTGTCAGTGCCAATAACCATTATGCTACTTGCACATGCAATTTTAACACATCTAATACACACATGTACTTGTAAAATCTGCAATGAGTTTTTATTATATTTGTTGGGAAGTTAATGATGAAAAGTGTATATGAAATGCCTGGTGATATGACCTGCTTTTCTATAGATGTGCAGATAACAGGGGTCGGTGCTTGCTGCAGTTGAGAAGAAAGCATTATAGGAAATGTCAAAAATGGCTGGTTGGTTGAGTGGCTGGCTGGCTGTCTGGCTGGTTGGTTTAGTTGATTGGGTCCAGATGAAATGATTCTAAACAGCAAATCAGTGGTACAACTGCTGATAAAGTATCAGACTGCAGACTACCAGCAATCATCCACTGACGAACTGTGAAGAACAGAAAAAAAAGAAAGGAAAAAAAAAAAGAAAAAGATTCACAGTTGAAGATAAATTCAGCATAAAAAAAAAAAAAACTGCTGCTGTTGCTGCAACTTCCAAGTCTTGTTCCAAGCATGTCACTTCTGGATACTGCAGATGATAAACTTCTCCAACTGATGTGCACATGTGTATGATGCTTATGTGCAATTTTAAATGAGTGTGAGGAAACAGTGATAGTAATCATTGTGTATAGCAGATTTTACAAGTATATCGATTATATAGCATGTAAAAAGATGTAATTTTTTTTAATCATTTCATCCCAAGCAAGACAAAACCACTAAGACATAGAGGGTTACTGACTGTGAGAGAACATTTCAGTTATCTTTTCAAAAGCTTTACAAGAGTTTGCAAGTAAATTTTTGCTTTACTTTCAATTGATTTAAATTTGAATGACAATTTGATGGAATGATAAGCTTCTTTTTTTTTTTTAAATAATTTCATCCCAAGCAAAGCAATGGAGCCACTAAAATGCAAGTGCTAGATAATGTGCGAAAAAAATAAGAATTAAGATGATAAAAGATAACGATTGACATTGCATTCAAATTTTTGAAGATCAAAGTTGACAGGGAAATGAAAGAGTTCCACAAGCGAGAAGTGCGACAGAAGAAACTATTAGCATAAAACTTACAGTTTCATCTAGTCATTTCAATTGTAAAATGATGAGACTTTGCTGCCAATCTAGTATTGTGCTTAAATTCATAAAATCTAGTTACTATTGAGGAAAGTTCATCAGAACAAGTATTTATAGAAAAGGCAGAGGGAAGCTACACTATGGTGGTGAAAAGTGACTGAAGCCAAGATACCAGGTCAGGACCAATAGCATTGAGGATTTCTAAATATATAGCAAGACCCTATAGCACCAGAACATATGTGGCAGCAATATTCAAGGCATGGACAAATGGTAAAGTTATTTGTGTGATAGATACAGGATGTCAGTGTTTCAAATTGAATTAGTTAAAGAAGCATTATTTTATTAAAAAATTAGTCATGTTCAAACACAGATATGTTTTTTTTTTCTTTATTATTATCATTATATACATATTTATTGAGAGTAGCATCTTCATACTGGTTGTCTTCAAAATGTTTCAACCACTATTCCTTCTGGTTTTCTTTAAGTGTTTGTCAGAGTAGGTAACTTTCTGGGAACTTTGAACCAAACACTTTATTCATTCCACAGGGGCAGATTGTTCTCATTTCTCCATTCACAATAGAAAATATCCAGAGTTATTTTGTCCTTGTGATGACATTTGTCTCCCTTTTAATGAGAGGATATCAAAGTCTCAGAAGTTTACCAACTACAGACACCTGAAGAAGACTGGAGAGTAAAGTGGTTGAAATACTGTAACTATAACAACTGAGATAAGGACACTACTCTAAGGAAATCAATGTATAATTATGATAATACCTAATGAAAAAAAAAAATTAAAACAAATATCTCTCATGTGTGTATATATATTTTACATACAGAGTACTTTGATTATCTAGACATGAAATAAGAAAAATTTAAGTCACGCACATATTTTTGAATTATTTGAACTAAATCTATTCTAATATTTAATCTCAGACAAGAATTTTGGGAATTTAGAAAATCAGGCTTAATATTCAAATTTTCAATTCCAAACAGTAAAGCAATGATTACATTTGACAATTTTTAGTTGGTTTCACTTTCAACCAGAAGCCAACCTTACAAGTAAATCTTCTTTAATCCAGTTTTGGGAGTTAGCAGCAGAAAAATACAAGGTCAACAAGAAATAGATAAAATTTATTGCATTTGGTTATCAAAAATAAACTGGACAAAGCATTTGAGAATGTTATTTGATATGTTAAATTTCTTTCAGGAAATGACTGTTTTCATTCTTTTTTGATAATTTAGGTATTCAATTATCCAAAACTATCTGAACATATTTTTTCAACCCCTGTGTGAAGATGTCCAGATAACTGAATAAATAGTGTATGTCTTATTTTTACATTTGAAACAAGACTAAAAGAGAAGATAGGAAACAAACCATTGTATCTCTACATTAATTCTTGATCACATCTAACATTTGTTAGATGTGATTAGAATTCATGTATCTCTACATTAATATAGTGTAAAAAGGAATATGGAATTGACAAACCAAGTTTAAATTCTGGATGAGCTTCATGACATTCACTTAGCACATGAGCTCCAGAGAAAGGTACAAATTCACTTCTCATTGGATTCTATTTCATTGTTCGATAAAAGAAAGTCTTGTCACTGGCATGGCACAATTGTTGACAGAGAATAGAGTGAGTGAACATTTCAGTGCAACTATTCTTCCAAAAGTACCTTATATGCCCACGAAGAAGTAACAGCAAAAAAAGCTGTTAGCTCCATTGTCAATCTTGAAAAGAGCCAGTCCAGTTATTTCACCTCTTCCTATAAATGGTTTAAAATTGAGCTATTAACTTTCCAGCAGTTCTATGATTAAAATGTAGGTTTTCAATGCAAGAGGCTATTGAGAGAATTTTAAACAGGTTTATATCATATCCAAGCCTAGGTTTTGAGAATTTGCTAGGATTTCAGAAAATATTTGCATATATTGAAGATCACCGTTTACACACACATTATATATATATATATATATATATATATATATAAAAACTGTTCTTCCCTGTGTGCTCCCTATATAAACAGATACGGTTAGATTATAACCTGCTTTTCACTTCCTTCAACTGAAATATCTTCAATGACCACCTAATTATTTTGATAATTCTCTATTTTAACACCAATCTGTTCACTGTATAATTCACAATCATCATTGATAAAAAGGAAAATTAAGGAAGCTCACCTACCTAACAATTAGAGAATAAACAAAAATCCTATTTTCCCTGAATGATGCACATTAATAGAATTAAAACAAAAAAATAACCTGAAACTTTGCCAGGATGATCAGAGTTGAAAATACAAATTTTTCTAATATCTTCCTGGTGTCAGTTTAAGCTGACACCTTGTTTTTCTGTAAATTGTGACCATTTTGATGAAAGTTTGCCTTTTTTTTCTTACTTCAGATGAAAACTTGGAAGTTTTCCAACATAGTTTTCACTTTCTAAAACTACAGTTAGTTATAATTTAGAATAGATATATGGGGTGAAAGGGCATCAGTGTAAAGAAACTGTTTGATATGGTTGTAAAGCTCTAGAGTAGTTCAAGTGGCAGAGCTGTTATAGAAAAATGAACTTCCCAGGCCCAAACTGAAACTCGTTCAAGTCTTATTGGGGATTGTTACTCATCTTCAATCTGTATCGTTTAGCGATCACTGTAGACCGAGAATCGGAATAGTTGCAATAAAAAGCAACTACAAGTTAGATGAAGGAAATAGTGAAAACTTCTTTTTTTTTCTTTTTTTTTTTTAGGCACACATGCACCCAATCGATCAACAAAAGAGACAAGAAGAGTTTATCAAAGAATTTCAAAAACTATTCAAGTGGAATTCTTAAACATTTGCACAAAAATCGAGTGCAATTATTGGTAGAATTATTTAGAATAAATAAACGATTTACCATATTTATTGACGTATAAATATAATATACACATTTATTTTTTTAATAAAAATAGCACCATGGAAGTACGCACAACGCACATATTGCGTCCAATTTGCATTAACTGAGACGTTTAAAAAAAATAAAAAAATACTCACTAAAACGAAAAGTCATGAATTGTTCCATATCTATCCGTTTTTTTTACTTCGGGAAAATACTTCAAATAAATTATATTGCATTATGCCCGCTATTTTATATATATTTTTTTTTTATTTCTCAAATTCAAAGGCGAGGTCGGAATACGAGGTTAGTTTAAAGAATTGAAAGGGAGGTAATTCAGGGTTTGTTATGCGAAAATTTATTATCAACAATAATACTCAAGAACGTAACCCTTCGAATTGTCTCGACTGACTATAAAAACAAAATTCGGTTTATTTTCAATCAGTTGTTGAGATGTAAAAGAAAGCCAACAAAAAAGCCCACGGTGTATGTTCCTTGCAGTCACATTGGTAGAGAAATCAAGGACCCGTGAGAAGAAGAGGCAACAGTAACACGATGTACATCGAACCTTGGTCCGGGAATCCCAAGAATTTCCCACGATCAACAATAAATATTTTATTGCAGACAAGCATTCATATGTTGTGAGAGCCTTACAATTCATAAAACTGCAGCAGAATAAGAAGAGTGACTAAAGAAAAAAGGAGGCCCGATAAAAACCGTGTACCCTGAAAATACCCTGTCAGAAACCTTGACTGTGAAACACATTGGCTATATAACCATATTCTCTTTGGGTTTTGTTTTTTGTCTGAGAAAGGATGGCACGCAGCGTAAGCTTACACACTTTCAAGATATATAATACAAAATGTGTTAAAAACCCCATTTTGTTGATAGAGAAATTCTCTTGGGGAAAAAAATCTATAGAGAGACTGAAAGTGAAAATGTTTTTAAGCCGATACTTATAGAGGTGACTATAAAAATTATGAAATAAATAAAGAAAGCAATCATTATACTTCAACTTCAGGGATCTAGTGTTAGCAAGGATATGCCGTGTATTGTAAAAAAAAAAAAAAAAAAAAAAAAAGGATATCGACGCGGAAAGAGGAAACGTTCGAATTCCAGGCTAGTTTCGGACAAATGCCCCAAGGAAAGGCATAAATCAACCTTTTCTACTTCAAGTTGCAGGTTAAATAGCTGGGTCGACTGGTTCTCTTTAAGTTCCAAGTCTAAGTAAGAGAAGGGAAACTCTGAGAAAGGAACGGGAAATCTGAATCACCACAAAGATAATGCAAAAAAGGAAATCTGTTGAGAGCCGTGATCGCCTACATCAAATTTCCACATCTTAGTTAGTATCATTGTTGTAATCAAACTTATGATGGCAATAAAAAGGAAAATAAATAAAGCGCAATGTAGTGTTTGCGCGTGTGGCTGTTTTTACAGGGCACACAGACAGAGATCAAAGACAGAAGTGCCGATTCGTATGTAAATCCCATAAATTTTGATGGGTATTATGCTGATTAGAAAGAAAAAGAAATGAAAGGAATAAGTTAAAGAAAGAGAGAAGAGAAGATAAAAAGAGGGATGATGATCTGTTTGATAGATCAGTTTTAAACAAAACTAATAGGAAAAAAAAAAAAAAAAGGAGAGAGGCGATGGAAAGAAGGGATAGGCGTCGAGAGAGAACAAAACAAAAAATACAAAGATGAAGAAGCTGAATAATATCCAAAGTTTATTTGCAGACTGAGAGAGAAGGAGAGACGGGATGGGGGCGTTTTCCCAGATTCCAATAAAAAAAAAAAAAAAAAAAAAAAAAAAATCTCTCTAACCATTCTCGACTTACAATCAATCAATAAGCCGGTCAACGTCGCTATTTAAAATTGTGCATTCTTTTTCTGCGTTGACTTTGTGCAAAGTTCATCTGGATGGTTCCAAAATAGATTTCATAAATTTTTAATCAGGACAGACCACAAAAAAAATAAATAAATCACAATGCGAATGACAACGACAAGACAGCAAGAAAATAAAAGTCAGAAACGATCAAATGGCACGAATCTCAAGAAGAAAAATTAAAAGACTTTTTTTTTTTTTATGTAAATTATTTTATCAGATGCAAAGGAAAGACGGAAAAAAACAGTTTACTTACACTGCATAACTTTAAATTAAAATTACTGAATTCTATACTTAAGCAAGGTTGGGCTCGACAGTGTTTCAGAATCTACTACTATTATAATGTATCTTACTCAAAGTCTAATATTTTAATATACTTTAAAAACAAAAAAGAAATATATTGAGCGATCTTTAACTGCCATTTTGCGCATAATTGCGCATGCGTGTTTCGATCTTTGAAGGAATGCGATGAATACAGGGGAGATTGGTTTGGGGCAAGGCGATTGTTAAGAGAGGTATCGTCTTGATTCGGGTTAATTTTTGGTTTTCTTCAGACGCGATTGATTATCCAGTGATTAAGATTAATTTTATTTTTAAAAAAAAGATTAAATAATACATAGTTGCATGTTAAGTTGGTTATTTGAAGTATCTTGGATGATAAACTACGTTCTTCAGTGCCGATGAAAAATACTTCCTTTTATTAATTTTTTATTTTTTTTTTTAAATCCCAAAAGTAAAACTAAACATGGAAATCAATCAGAAATTAGTGAATTTCTGAGTTTCAAACAATACAACCCATCTCCATGACTGTCAGATCTGGACTGCCGAAAGTAGCAAGCTTTTTTTATTTAATTAAAAAAATTAAAAAAGGGAAACAATAGATTTTTAAACCAATTGACGCGTTTCTCCCCCCCCCACACACACACACTCCATAGGGAAGTAACAAGTGCAATCAAGTGTACACTTTTTTTTTTTTTATTTTAATGAGAGTTAATTCTCAGCTGCATGTAAAATAAAATGCGATAACCTTCGAAGATGTGTCTTCAAAAGTTAGTCATTAATTACATTATTCATTAAAAAACAAAGACAAAAAAAAAATATTGACATTTTCGTCATTGATAGACCAAGTATTCTTTTAAAGAGTCTGTCTATATTTGTAAATAATGTACAAGTATTCTTTCTTTAAAAGAAAAAGAAAGTCGGCCCGAAAGTCGCAAATAACAAAATTCAAAATTTAGTAACTTTGGACGTTCAAAAGCAGCACAATTTTACCACTTGTCGTCCCACGATACGCTGGTCACTTGTTGCATTCATTTCTCATTGGCAACAGGAAGACTAAAGATAAGCTTTATTATCGATCCAAGAAGATCGATAGGTGGTCTGGAAAGGAAGAACTAAATGTTTTTTTTTTTTTTTTTTTTTTTTCTTAGGAGCTTAACAACTTTATTTCTTCAGGTCTGAAAAGTTGTTTCTACGTTTAGGTCGTAAAAATGTTACTATATTATAGCTGGGTAGACTGGGCTTTTCTAGTCTTGAAAATGTCAGTCTCGGTGAAGGATTACTGAATTCAAAACTGCGGCAACAGGAAACCACTCCACTATCTTTCCAAAAATTCACAAGTAAAAAGGGAAAGGAATCTAGAGGTACAGATAGCCATCGCATTAATTAAAAACTATCTATTCTAATTTAATTATGATTCTTTTAAAAATAAAAATACAGTTATGAAAAAAAAAAACAGGAAGAAAGAAAAAAAGTAAGGAAAAACGACAATAAGAAATGTTTATTTTAGAGTTACAGTAAATCGACTTTGGGATAATGCAACTTTTAAAAGGCTATTTTGTCGGTAACATTCCTGACAAACAATATCTTTTTGATTCTCAACAATGTCCAAAATACAAATTGAGTGCTAAAAAAACTGGTTAAAAATCAATTTAATTAAGATAAATAAAATAAACAAATTTTTTTTAGGATAGATAAAAAACAAAACGCCAACAGAAATGCAAAAATTTGGTTTTGGTTTTCAAAATCCATTTTTAAACGAGACAAGTTTACTGACCATTACACCGAGACAAGGCACCCATGAAATTCCATTTAAGTTGGTAATGAATGGAAACGTTACGATATGCATGATTGTTGTTTTGTTTTTTTTGTTTGTTTTTTTAGCAACTGAACTAAAATTTGACTAAAAATCCCAACAAGCGACTCTCCGACTGATATCGGTGTCGCTTATTATAAAACAAGAAACAAATAAAACTAAAAAAAAAAAAAAGTAAATACTTTATTTTGTACTTTATTTTTAGTTCTGCCACCTGCCAAAAACCAGGTTAACAATTTCAAAATTAACGGAACCTTTATAACGTTGAAACGCGTTAAACTTTTTTTTTTTAGACAAGAACATGAAGTGAAACTATTTTTTTATATTTTTTGTTACATGCAAGATAATTTTAAAAACACTTTTATTTTTTAGTTACATTGAAAAAAAGAAAAATTAAATGAAGTATATTAGATAATTAGAATATACTTATTTTTTTCTGCTTAAGCAAACAAACTAAAACTGAGTATTCATTTTTAGGCAAAAAATGAAGAAACCAGAGTATAAAATTCATAAATTACTTAAGATTAAAAAATCGCGCCATAGCTCTGTGAACAACCTTCGCCTTCTTACCAATACCTTCCAAGGAATTCTTCAACAATATTTTTTTTTTTTTTTTTACATAAATTATTGTAAGTGACCAATACACTTTCGTACTCTCCAAATGTAGTAAAATTGCCAAGTCACTAAAATAACTTATGTTCTCACTTATGTAGGCTCCGGCATCGACTGATCGAGTTTATGCTTGGAAAAAGTATTTAAAAAGTTTCTGGAAACTCGGATATTTACTTTTTAAAGACGTTTTAAGAGCAAACATCAATTAGTTGATCTCGGACCTTGTTTGAGCACTGTAAACAGACAACATTTTTTAAGTTGTATCCGTTTACTATTTGAATGTTGTCGTGTCCCAACACACAAAATGTCATATGTAACATTTGTTTCACACGTGCAATTCGTGTGATAAAATCCCGTTTCCAAAGGGTAAGTAGTGAAATAGAGATGAAACAAGGGACGTTACTCAGGTACCAATTCAGACCACATCAAACAGCCAGTTGGCGTAAAAACTCACCCAATATACGTACCACCAGTGTACAGAAATAATAAATATTGATTCGCAGGATGCGGCTATTCTGGTACAGATTTTTACTAACTGGTCATATTTCAAAATTAAGACCTTGAGAACATCTTTCACATTCGTACCCACTGCAATCAAAATATTGCGTGTTTTCGGATTTTACAAACATACCAATCTTAAGTCTCTCTAGTCATTCTCTATTTGCTAACTCCACTACACGACGGTAGGTTTGACACAGGGCCATAATGAATGTAGAATTCTGAACGTGTATCTGAAGCAGTGAAGCTAGTCCCCAAAAGGGTTATACGAGAGACGTAGACAAAAAAAAAAGAAGTCTATATTCAATCTATATTGATTGGTATAACAAGGTTGTGTAACATCTCGCCACTTGCTGTAACCTGCTTGGGCAGGTAAAAATGTTTATTGGAAAATGATTTACCAAAATAGTGATGAGACAGTTCATCACGATATCTAGCAAAAAATATCAGCACAGAAACCAGAATCGAAGGAAAGGTACGAGTTCACTTCCCCTTATAACTAGTAATTTGTGACCTGTCACCTCCATTGATATTTGCTAAAAAACTGAACCTTGTCTAGCACAGTAATTATGTACAATAATAGAAAGTACACTAGCAATATTAGCCATAAGCTGTATATCCCAAAGAGATAAAGCTCCTGCCAAAAGCTGCAGAGAGGGTCAATTTACTTTCAGCTGTGGAGAGAAAAAATTTTCTCGAAGATTCCACTAAGGTCCATGTCTCCTGTTGCCGAAGACCGCTTTATTGAGAGTGTGTGGTTTTAAATCTAGTCGTGGCACTACTAACATGGATGTGGCACAAGAGAAAGAAAAAAAAAAAAGTGTCGAAAAGAGCGTTGCTGACTTAACAAAAATGTTCGACATTATGGGTAGGGCGACACTGGAAAACCTTCTAAAATACACACGTCTAGATATCGTCGGGTGTTATGCTAGGTTCTTAATGGTATTTCTCGTGGCGATAGGGATTACTTGGCAGTGTACATCTCCTTTATAATTAGCATCCACGGGTTATACTAAGTTACAGGGTCTCAGTTGCAGAGAATAAATAAAATCGATTTTGTGAACCGTGTTCGATTTTAACAATACAGAAGGAGCACGTCTTAAACTTATGAACTAAAACTAAAGACGAATGAGCGTAGCGAAAGGAATAAAATGGTGGAAGAAGAAACATCAAAAATAGATTTCTTGACGAAGAAGTATCTTCACCGGGGCCACCTACCCTGGGCTTCCCACCAAAATAAAAAAATATTTTTTTTTTTTAAAAAAAAAAAAAAAGCGTACATTGCCTACTCACCAAAAAACTTTATGCGTCTTTAACCGCCCACTATGTTTTTTCTGTACCTGCTAATCCTGCCCCCTCGATAAATGGCCTAGTCCCGTTATAGTAGGGCCCCGAGGAAATTTATGATAAAAACCTTAAAACTCTTAGGAAATCTCCTTTCATCGGCTTTGATGGAAAATTATTTCAAAGTGGGGAGGGGAGGGGAGGGGTAGTTTGTGGGGAGGGGAGGGGGGAAGATGGGAAATCGAAAACAAAAAGTCAGAGAAATGAAAGAATGAATGACGACAGTCATCTTAAAGATTATCCCGTCCCTTTTCTACGCCGGCGCTTCTTTCTCTCTTCCCAAAATTGGGGGTGGGGCTCTTTTCCTTGTTTTGTTCCCCACTCGGTAAAAGTATAATGAATTTTCATCCCGAACAAAGAATTAAATAAAAGTTATAAAACGAGACAATAAACAAAATGGAGTGAAAAATAAAAAATAATAATAAAATACTTTTACCCAGTCAACATTGTTTTTCCTCACGGGATCCACTGATGAATGTGGAGCCCTTTAACTACGGAGGGAGTCACGATAGGGATTATATTTCATAAACAATATATCCATAAGGGAAAGAAAAATCCAGAATTATTCAATTTTCTTGAAAAACACGAAATTTTATAATAAAAACGAGGCGTCTATTTCAAATACAAGTATCCACTCTAAATTATAACTAGACAAAAACGCTGGATTAAAAATAAATTTATTGATTCTTTAGAAATTGCTATAAAGTTTAAAGAACTTCTTGATCTGGACGAGAGATTTTCAGCAGCCCTTGTGTTCTTTTCTGAACAGCACTTCGTAACAAAAACTAAAAGGTGCGAGGGAAGTAGGAGTAGAAATAATACAGACAAATAAAGTACCTTTTTTTTTTCTTTTTATTTTAATCATTATAAACTTCAATCCCTCTCTTTATTATAATTCCTTCTTTTTTCTCTTAAATATGCAAATGATTGTCTGACTTGTCTTTCATAGGCTCAGTTTTCTCAAAAAAAAAAAAAAAAAAAAAAAAAAAAAAAAAAAAAAAACCCAAACAAACAACAACTTACGCCAACAATTCCTGGTTAAAGAACTGTCTGATGATACGAAAGATGAGCGTAGCCGCCATTACCATCGCAACTTCCTCTTATTAATTACAAAGAATGATGATAATGCTGATGATAATAATGATAAAGTGTGTTAATATTGGGGGAGTGGGGACAGCCGATGACGGGATAAGACAACGGGTTGGTTTGTGGTGAAATAACGGCAGATTTCAAAGAAGACAGGAAAAGGAAGAAGGTGATAGGGAAGCAAGTGAAATGATACGGTGTGTGTGTGTGGGGGGGGGGTAGAGAGAGAATCGGAAAGGAGCGGGTACGCCAATCCATTATCGGACTCTGCTTGGTTGGGCTAATTAATTGATTTTTCAGATTAGTCAAATATAATTGCTGTCTTGGTCAAATGAAGGAGCACGACTAGTACATACTAGCACAGGCAACAGTACCTGCTGGGACGCCAGCCAGGCACCTAACAAGAACAGCAGACTCATGCATTTTTGCTAAACTTAGTTCAAGTGAGAGAACGGCAGATTGCAAAATAGAAACTCTTAAAAAAAAAAAAAAAAAAAAAAATGCTGAGCTTGCTAGGCTTATTAAGAGAAAAACTGCCTAGAAAATAATCCAGCAGTGAATCTCATATTTAGTTGGCCAAAAACTTCGTTCGGTTTATTTAAGTAAGCGAAAGGAACTTTTTGGCCAATCCAATACTTTTTAAATCAGACTGCGTTTGCTTTGGAGAGACGAGACGGCAAAAGAATTTCAAAGAAAAGCGAGGGCTTCTACCAGGATCTGATGGTCAACAAACTAGTTTTGCGGTTCAAATTCGCTAGTGTTCTGAGTTCAATCGTTACGGTTGTAATACTATTGCCACTTTGTGACAAACCAAACTACGCCCAGTGAAAATAGCCGAGACAGCGAAATTAAGGATATTAATTCAGTGACATTATATATATATATATATATATATATATATATATATATATATATATATATATATATATATTATTATTATTATTATTATAGTCATATAGAATGCGCATTTAATTACCCGGTCAACAGACGATTACTTCATTTCAAATACAACTTGAGGATTTTTTTTTTTTAACAATTTGACTCATTAGACGATTAAAGACTACTTTCTCACTAACCCTCCATCTTGAGGAGACAATTAACCACCCTGCTTTAAAAGCAGTGGTTAGCCTAGTAGATTATTATTACTGTCGTGAGTTCTAGCCTTATTGAGTGCTCCATACTAGTAGCCTTGCGTTGGTTCAAGCTAAGCGCTATCAATATTGATCACGTATTTTTTTTCTTTAATCATTTCACCCCCAAACAAAGCGATAATGCCACAAAAACGCGTGGGGTTAATGAAGTGGAAGAGAATGAGAAGACATCAGTGAGGAAAAAGGACAATAAAAGAATAGGTTTCAGGAAGACAGTAATTGACGATCCATTTAAATTTTTGAAGATCGTAGGTGGTAGGGAAGTAAGAAATCGAAAGAGTCCCACAGATGAGACGTGCGAGAAAAGAAACAATGTAAAATAGAATTTACGGTTACATCTAGTTATTTCAACAGTAAAATAATGAGACATGGTAGTCAATCTAGTAGTACGCTTAATTTCATGCGATCGAAGTACCAAGGAGGAGACCCCATCAGAACAACTGCCATGAAGATACTTATAGAAAATACTGAAGGAAGTCGCGTCACGGCGCTGGGAAAGAGATTGAAGTCGAGACGTCAGGTCAGAACCGATAACATTGCAGGCCCTTCTTTTTTTTGCAAACTAATTCTATAATATTGCGAGCTCGGTTATCACTAAGCTTATTTTAGTAAATTATATACTAACATAGTACTAATCGTTACATTAGTATCATTACTAGGATAGTACTAGTTAAATGATGGAATTATTTATTTGTAGATCTGTATACACTGCTAAGAATCAGTTAAAAGTGTTTGTCATATCTGGGCTGGAGCTGCCCAATCCTCACTTTCCAGTTCAAAAGCGTCTACGCGGCCTTGTAGGCGATGACATTTTTTCACACTGCAGCTCTTTTCTCCCACAGACGCAACGTCGCAAATCGATCGCTATTTCCATGACAAATGTTCAAAAGATATCCATTCGTTAGTGCGACCCGTTCAGATATTTACAGCCAATACCCGCCTTTTTACAACCATGGTGTTGAATCCACCCTCATTCTCTACATGTTCCTTTGTTAAGAAGGATATTCTACTCGGCTTCCTTCCAAGAAAGATCTTTGTGGAACAAACACTCGCGAAGTTGGGGGGGATCCACTAACATTATAATCGTAACCTTTTCAAATCTAGGGTCAATTGTGATCTATCCTCCATATCCTCATAATCTTCACTTCCTGTGTTAGTGTTCATATCACACACCCCGTTCA
Organism: Acanthosepion lycidas; assembly: GCA_963932145.1. Lineage (NCBI taxonomy): Eukaryota > Metazoa > Mollusca > Cephalopoda > Sepiida > Sepiidae > Acanthosepion > Acanthosepion lycidas. The sequence goes on from OZ010602.1 coordinate 28,056,170, forward strand.
GTAACATTCGATCTTGAGTGGCTTTGGGCCTTTTATCAGGTAAGCAATAGTATGACAAATAAGATCTCTACACACCGCCCCGGACCAAAGTGTTCTTCCACGGGTCAGAGTCTAGTTGCCAGGTTTTCGAACTAGTCCAGTGCTGTGTTCCTCTTCATCCGTGTTTCTACTTTCTTTGTTTCTTTTTATTACCGGTCAATCTCTTTTGTTTCGCTCTTAATATTTTTTCTTTCTTTCTTTCTCTCGGGTGGTTCACAGTAAAACAATGAGAGAAGCCTAGCACCAAAGAGTCCAACTCTGTGGCAACACTCTTCTGCATCGAAAAAGAGAAGGTCGGAGTACACTAATAATGCCTGCGTGGACTGACCAATATTTTACTTTTGGTCCGTATATACATGTGCACTACAGTCATCCCACGTGAAGCCGAACATATATCCTACCGTCTTCGATGAAGATAAATACAGGATCAGTAACCTATGCATAGAGGAGGCACGGTGGAGAGCGGCTCGGATTGAGGAATCGGAGAGCCGAGTTCGAATTCCAGTCGAATCCATTACATTCACTTACGTACAAATACCCTTGAGAAAGGTATGAATCCTCTTCTTACCCCGCCAGCTATGGGTAAATAACAGGACAGACCTGGTTCTATAGCCTTGGTATACCACAGAAAGAAATGGAAAGCTACTGCGGGAAAAAAAATCTGCCTTGTCAGTCGCGTATCACGCATGGGACATAACTAACTGAACCTATGCATTCTATGAAACCGTACCCCCCCCCCACAAAATATAGTCGGTGGGTGTGTGTATATATATATATATATATATGTGTGTGTGTGTGTGTGTATAAAAATGTTCAATACTTATCGAAGGTCAACTCGTAATTTCGTAATTTTTTAACCACTCATCGGGACTTATTATTGTGAAGAGTACACGTGATTAACTACTGTAACTGTAATAGTAACTTTAAAACGTTTCAAACGCAAGATGATTATTTGACATTTCAATTGTTGCAAGGGACTCATGAGACTATCAATTGGAAGTGTAGAATTTAAATTAGAAAGTTAACGAACAAATATTAGTCTACAAAATATATTTTCTTTAATTAATATTATGCTTCTTGTCAAGAGTCCAAAAAAGTGATTTAAAATGAGCGTTTTTCCTTTTATTTTCATCATAATACTAATAAGCATATGTATGATAAAACACAGGTTTGTATTATTTTTATATATTGATATGTACTGAACATTTTTTTTTTTTTTTTTTTTACTTCTTTATTAATAATTATTGCCCTAATCCTGTATTGAGCACTTTATTAGCTGAAATTCTGTTAGATTTGATGTACGTTAAATGTAATTTTGCGTATATTGTTTGTTAACAGCTAGAATTTTTAACGTATTTAAGTACCAATGCGTCAGCTGATTAAATAAATGAACAGACGACTAACGTTATCAACTTGGTATGTGTGACTTATTTTGATTGAATCAGGCCACGATGATGTCTAGGAGAGAAATACGGATTTAAATTTCGAGGTTTGGGAAGAGCAGAATCAGAAGGACACCCCGATGACAGAGCCAAAAATCTAGCTTTCATTATTTTTATTACTGAATTTTAACAAACAAAAAAAAATGGCCCTGGTTAAAATAAAGACCCGAGGAGACATACGAAATAAATATTCTATAACAATACACACGCCTGAACACTAGAATCACAGTCGAGAGTGGGTGGTGAAATTGAAATCTGCCAATAACGGTAAGATATACGAATAGAAATTAAAAAATAATTCTAATCCTCTCTAGACTTCTCATGAGATATTGTACGAAGAAGTGATGAAAAGTTCTCATCCCAACCTAGAAGGTTGTCAAGGAAAAATACTACAGGTTTTATCAGATTTCGTCGAGAAGTAAATAGGACCGAGAACTTTTCAGCACGCTTTCATAAGCATTGACTATGATGCTTTCAAGGTCAGGGATGGGATTGAAAGGGGTTTTCAACGGTCCGTGCGAAACGCTTATTAAAATTGCACACGTTCGCAGAACCGGTTCTTAAATTCACTTGGCCTTATCAATATCGGCGAAAAAGTTTAAGGATGTGAAAAAAAAAAAAAAAAAAAGCCGTGAGAGTAAGAGAACCGGTTCACAATTTCAAACACAACAAAAAAAATTTCGGTGTCAAAGAAGAGGACTCGTTCCTTAAAAAATTCAGTCCCACCAATACACAAAGTAATGGAGGCATCTAGTAAGGATCAGATTCACTTCAATAACGATCTGATTTGTAAGAGTGGAGTTTGTTTTCACCACGTTCGCTAGGCGCTCTTTATGAAGGATATCGGAAATAGCGTCTCCCTCCTGGTCACGGTTCGTTTGTTTTGGCACCAAAAGATGGTATTAAATTTTAAACTTGATTTTGAAATAATCTGCTTTTAGGATTGAAAAGCCGTTTTTGCCTTTTACTTAATTTTTGAGTCGCCAATATCAACGTCATTACTGTGCTATTCGTCACGTGGACATTTTGAAAACTGACTTTGAGAAAATTGTAAAACATTTTTACACTTTATTCACGAAGCAAATAAACTTCGAATTAGTATTCCCATTATTGTCTATCTGCGAAAGGTAGAATTTAACTGAAAAATCAAATATTAAAATAAGATAAATTATTAAATATTTAAAAAAAATTTAATTGTTCTGAAAGTATTTCCTAAACAGCCACGTAGAAATTTGAGTGAGCATGTCTTAATAATAATAATAATAATACACCGCGGAAACCGTTTGGAAATAGGATTATGGTTAGAGTTGATTTATTTTCTGAAATTATTAAGAGCATATTTTTTTAAATTAAATTATACTTAGATGTATAATGGTTTATTATAAGATGCGATAAATTCAATAATTTAAAAATAAATGGGTAGTATATACCACGTGAGTAAACAAGGATTTCGCCTAAAAATCATAATAATACACCAACCAAATATATAATGAGTTTAGAACACTATAAAGCATGTAATTCAATAATGTTTGTTTAAAGTAAATAGTAAGCTGCCACGTGTCTTCGTCTTCTATGTGCAGTGTCCCTTCAGGGCGCAGGCGATCGTGTCTCTCCACAACTTCCTGTCCTCTGTAGCTCTTAGTAAAGTTTGTCCTTTTGCTATCTCTCCCAATCCCCGTTCTGCCATCATTTTTACACAAGCTCGTTAAATAGGTTATGTATTGTCTTCCTCTTGCCTGTCCTGTACCAACTTTTCCAAACCCTCTTTCCTCATTATGTGCCCTAGAAATTTCAACTGGCTCTTTCTGATGCTACTTATAATTGTCCTTTTTGTTTCCATTTTCTCTAAAACTTCGTCGTTACTCATAATATTCTCGGCATCCTTTTGTAGAAATTGCAGCGTGAGTAAACTTAAAATTTGTATTTTATGTCAACGAAGCTCGAGAAAAATTGTTTCGTGAATAAAGCTTACAGCTGAAGGTGGTATTGTTTCTCCCAATCACCCTTTTCAGTTTTGAAGGGACGAGATATTTTATTTATTCCGATGACAAAGCTGCCTGTCTGCTACATGCGAAAGGACAGGTAGAGACCAATAAGATTAATCCAAGACACTATTCTCTCCAAGAGAATGAAAACAGAGCAAAAAGTTTAAAAGAATGCGGACGAATTAAGTTACCATAGCGTACAATCGCCGGGATAACTTTTGCTGTACTAAGTACTTATTGGTGTTTATAATAATTGAGATATTTTGTTTATAAAAGGCTCATCGCTGTTTGCATGGGAGTTTAAAACAGCTTGAAACCTAATGAGTTGCTTGGAAGCATTTTGAATTAAATAACCACCAAGAATACCTCAGCCGACGCTACATCTTTTCTCCCTGTCAACAATGCGTTTTCATGTGTTCCAAAGGGTACATACGAAGTAGGGAAAAATGTTTGGTGGTATTTCAGTATAAGTACCAAACTTATTAGGGTTCAAATATAGACACTTCTCTTATATATATTATATATAAAAGGTGGACCAATAAGCTTGTAGCCTAACATGTAGTTAAGAGATGAATTTTGATCTTAAACTTTCACTGTATAAAGTGATCTGTCTAATACCGCTGAATAATGCATTAATAAAGGAGTTTATATTCAAAATAAATATTTGTAAGTTTTTTTTTTTCTTTTTTCAATATTAAGCTGTTGACTATCCTGAATTATTCGTGTATTTGCGTGTGTATGCATAAGAAAAATCAGAGTGGTTATATGGACATTTTTGTCTGTTATATTTAACAATATGCTTGAAATATATAAAATTGTGTGTGTGCGCGCGCGTGTACCGTCTAAAGATCATTATATAGCATGAAATTTGAAGTTAGGGTGAGGTTTTTGTGCCTGACGTTCTAGGAATGGATTCCATCCCTGTTGTAATCAAATTTTCTTACTGGATATTTCTTCATTATTGATCACTTTCTACCTTATTGGGATACGGTCCTTAAATGGTCCGTGTTTTTTTTTATCTCTTTCTTTTTGTCTGGTGGATTAGACTTTTTTTTTTTTTCGTTTTTACGGCCCAATCTTTGTTATTCTAGGATGATACATTATGGGAGCGTGAAACTTAACTGCCTTTTGGTCATTTTTGTTTATTTGCCCCTTTCTTGTATAGGTTTCCTTGTTTTTTGTTAGTAAATTAGTATTTGTTTTCTGTTTGAGATTTTCTTTGGTCACCTGGCAAGCTGTTTTGATTTTTGTTATATTTCACATAAAAACCTAATATTAGCAAGGCATGGGTAAACTAGTGGGTACCTGTGCTGACCCTTTGCTAAAAAAATGCATTAGCAAGAAGCTGATGGCTGACAATGTTGGGCAACTGTCGAAGTTAAATTTAATTCACGAACGCGCGCGCACACACACGCGCACAATTATGTCAAGAGACGATGTCGTACTGACGAGTACACAAGTTAAGGTGCGTACGTATGCGTGCGACAAAAAGAGAATAGAGAAGGGTTTTGAAATTCTGCTGTAATTACATCACCTGGCTTCCGCAAACTTCAGTACTAGTATCCATAGTTACAATAGTATCAAATAGCTACCACTGAAGTAACACCACCACCACCACCATATTCAGCACCATCACAGCAGCCACCACCACCGTCATTACCCCTCAACGCACGCACGTACGCGCATGCACCTATTTCTGATGACAAACGATACAAAAGCCAGAAAAATTAGATGACTGAATTGAAAAAATATTCGGGGGTGGGACAAAACGAAAAACAAATTAAAAAAAATTTTTTTTTTTTTTTTTTTTAATTCAAGAAGAGCAGAGAAAAACAGAAAGATTTAGTAATATGACGGAAGAAAAATAGGAAGATGATGATGATGATCATCATCACCACCATCACAATAACAACAATAAATGGATAATAATTATTGATATAACAACAACAACAACAATGAAGGGGCCTGTCGTCAGTGAAGAAAAAATACGTGGGGAGAGGGCTGCTGACCCCCTGGTTCTACTCAGAAGCCCTTACAAGCCGTATTTATAACTTGAGCAATGATTAGTCACTGATGCGTTGGTTGGTGCTGACTAAGTCTTGTCGGGGCCTCCTTAAAGCAGCCTTCACCCACTCCTCACCCAATCCAACAGAATAAATCTCATTATGCCCTAACATTCCAAGATTTAGTTTAAAACGTTAAACGATGTTAACAAAGAGAGAAAAAAAAAATCAATTTGTTTATTTATCCATTTTAATTTCAGAAGTTTGAACACTAAAAAAATCCCAAGAAGTTGTTCAGGTTGTATGAAACCCACCTTGATCTATTAGGTTGGTGCAAAAATAATGTCGGTTTTTGACGTTAAAATTTACATCAAAAACAGACATTATTTTTGCACCAACCTAATATTATTGTCCCAGAGAAATATGATCTAAACGTCATTCATTTTTTGTAAAGGATCTAATGATGGCGGTTATTTTCTTCATATTTAAATAAAATGACGTATGCACAGTAAAACTAGAAAGAAAAAAAAGTCCTTATTGTGATTAATAACATATCAAGAAATGGTGAGCCATATCAGACGAACGTGAATTGTTATTGAATCGCTTGGAAGATTCAAGAACAGGATTAATGATTAACAGATCCCAGGTAAACCAGACAAGAGACCTAAAACATACCGTACTAAATCTAGTTTTAAAAGTGATCTAATTTCATATAGATATATATTTTTATTTTTAGGGAGATGACATTGTTTTTGCAAAAGGATCTAATCATGGCGGAAAGATCTTTCATTTAAATTTGAACAAAACTTGTTCAAAATAAGTTTCTGAACGCATAATACAGCCGAAAATCGATATTGTTAATCCTGATGACGTATCACGGTCTGTAGATCGAGATGCAGTTAATGTTGAACGCAGAGATGAGAACAGTCACCATTTGTCATTGGATCGCTGGGAAGGCTCAAGAATGAATTTAACAATCACTTTGAGCAGATTCTAGCTAAATACGAACCAAAAGATGCCTGTTCATGCTATGAGGGAATTTCTCATTTAAAGTAACTGCTTTGCGAAACCGTAAATATAGAAGTAAATTATACATATAACACTATTCTGTCAGTAATATTCGCATTAATTCCCGATTACATCATCTTTTTATTTCTAATTTTCAATGTAATTTATATAATAAAATCCTTAGTAACGTACTGACATTCAATAGCTCTATTCTATCAGTAGGGCTTGCATTAATTCTTGATCATTCGCAATCATTTTCTTCCTGATTTTCAGTGCATTTCTACTGTAAAGTCAAATCCATTTTGTAGGGGAATTAATTATGATGCTTTTTCATAACATTAGCAATGAAGTGATTACATAGGACATTTCCTTCAATAAGAATAGCTATTGTCGACAAACAACCAGACGTCGAAGGCTATGATAAGATAAAGACATGCCTTCACATATTGTAAATGAGTAAGATTCGCGTGTAAAATAATATCTGAAGCTGGATATCGATGTGCGGTAAACGAGGAAGTCAGAGACAAAGATAATACCAGTCTTCTTTCCGCTATCAAAATTGGACTTTGCCAGTTTGTGTAGAATCCAGCACTTGAGGAGAAATTTATCCAAAATTGATATTTGGCTGCTTTGAAAAAAAGCCAACAAAATTATCTATAGACTTATATTAACCCACATAACTCAACTTACACCAAAATTAATTTTGTGGAGTCTGTGCGTTTTTTTTTTGTTTTTTTTTTCTTTCTCCACTTCAACGCTCACTTCACGCCAACATTACATGTGTCAGTTTATTCATTTTAATAACAAAAATAATTTGAAACTTTTCAGACCACAGCAGTTTTGAAGTCGATCTGGAGATTTAAGGAGACTTTCTGTGACACTAAAAAACAATTACTCCTCATTAATATTTATATAAATAAAAATGATAAAAGGACAGTCGAATTTGTACGCCAGTAAGTTTTTTTTTTTTTAGATTTTATGGAGGGGGGTCGTCTCTGCGCAGAATTGCCTTTTAAATGCTCGGAACTTAAGAATAAAAGGCAAAATAAGAAGATGAAAGAGGAAAAACAAGTGTTTGATGCGGATCGGCCAGGTAGGTAGATAAGGTAGGTGATACATACTGACCTGATACTTCCTAGGAACCGAACAAAACACCAAGTTAGTGAATATGAAAGATACAGACAGTGGTTGGTAACTTGCCCAGCGTGCGCGCAAAGTTAAAGAAGAATAAGTAAGAAGATATATTTACTTGGAGGGGTTAAAAAAAAAGTTAATTTATACAGGATCAAAACACGTGCAAAAAAAAAAAAAAAAACGAAAAAAACACATCGACCTTATGAAAATTAAACACAGCAGTAAACGAGTTTTTAAATTAGTAGACACGTGGGAGGTGCACACGTACAACAAATAAATCCCACACCCGTCGAAACGACAGCGTCGCATGTATTTTTTTAAAAGAAATTTAGAATGGTAAAAAGAAAAACGTGTGCTCGACAAGTTTAAATACGGTCAGACTCAGTTGCGCGTATCAGACAAAAACAAAAAATAACAAAACAGTGACCGCGTGAAGCATTCGAAAACCGGAAGTCACCATATAAACACACAAACAGAAGAAAGAGAAAAAAAAAAAAAAAAGAGCCACGGACGGACGGACACACACACGTGTGCGTTTTACTTTTGTATTAATTTTTTTTTTCTTACCAATTTATTTTTTCATAAATGCATTGCTCCATTGTAAACAGTATATTATAAATTGAAACGGCCAGTTTCCAATTTGCGCCTGACGATTGCCATGCGCATGAAACTCAAGAGTTACACCAAACTGACGAGGAATAAATATTTATTAGTAGTTTAAATTTTAGCTCTGTTATGTCACCTGGCGGTAATAAAACAGTGCTCGATGTTGTAAAATAAAGCTAAAATTTATACTACTAATAATAAATATACACTCACTGTAGTGTTCACTAATGTGTGTGTGTGTGTGAGAGAGATAGTGTTATATGATTTTTTATATATTAAAAACAATTTTGGGGGAGAAACACATGACAAAGTGGTAAAAAGTTTTAGTGTGATGCGATGCAGTCCTAAAGGAAGAAACGTGTCACACGAAAACTTTTCCCCACTTTGTTATATATACTTGATTTGTAATCCGAATTTAATCATTTTCTTTCATTCAAAAAAAAAAAAAAAAAAAATACACCCTGTAAAAATATTCTTACGACATAACCTGAACAGCAACATCTAGAGATTAAACTCCACACGGAGCCTACATAGTTTATATATGAGAAAATATGATTTATAAATTTCAAAATATCTGAACAATGTCAGATAACTGAATGAACACAAAAAAAGATAAGATATGGTCACTAACCATAATGAGACTGGTCCTATATTCCATTTTAGAAAAATTCTATTCTTATTAAAAGGGAAAGCAATCTACCCGGACGAAAATATATAGAAAGTGCAGTGATTGCTAAATCAAACGAAATAATTTTGCGTGAGAATATTTGTTTCTTTCAATATCAGTATTCAGGAATGTTTATTTCTTTCAAAACCGGTTGGATATGGGACACGTAACTCCGCTCTGTAAACATTTTCTTGCAACAAAACCGCAGTAGCAACACCCAGTGTGGTGAGGTTATAGGCCAGTAATACATATGGAGTCTACAGAGTTATATATATATATATATATAGCAAAGGTGGGTAATGACGACATGAAGCGTTGCGGTTCTTTGACATTTAATACACTCCCGAGTTGTACAATGGCTGAACTTCTTTTAATCACAGTTAATATCTTATGTGCTGTGTCCCTTCAGGAAGTGGGCAATTAGGAGTTTCTACAACATCCTTTGTAGCGCTAACCAATATTTACCTCCTTACTATCCCCCACGAATCCCCGTTCAGCTATACTTTTATACAAAAGCTCGTTACGTAGGGTCCCCTCGGTGTTTCCCCTCAACCTCTATTGCCTTCAATATGCCCAGTTAATAAGAATAAATGGCTTTATCATTGTTTACTGGCCATTGACTACAAATCTAAATTTAATGTTCATTGTTAATAAAAAATATGTAATATTTTAAATTTAATGCCAGATTAGCGCCTTTTCGTGATAAGGAAAATAATTATAAGAGGCGGGGGATTAGAGAAATCCTAGATTCGGCCCCCATGTACTAGTTGTACTCCTAATTCAAACTCGTCCTTGTACCATATTCCGTTCGAGTGTTATGTATTTATGAATTCCAATCAGCAAGGGTTACAGAGGAATGTTTATAACTTGTGGATCACAAATGTCTTATGTCTATCTGACGTGGCTCTTAGGGTAAAGGTAGTTTCACCCACCTTTGGCATATACAGCGACAGTTAAATAAATTTGTCTGAGATCAATTCGTCAATTGGGCTTCGTGCTAAGCTTAATAAATTAATGTAATATGCATTTTCGAATGAACAAGAAATGTTCAGAAAATAATTGAATGTAAGGTCGTCAAGGTCTTTAAGCTAGTTTCAAGAGAGTCACAACTTCACATAGGATTTTTAAAATCACATTTTAGAGCAGAGAAAAAAAAAATACGTGTACACCATATACCTTTAAATAACTATGTATATCGGAGTTTAAATTCAATTATTTAGTATACCAGACTAATATTCTAAACTTTATATGACAGGTTCGAATCCTGCCGAACGGAACATATTTCTCTTTAATATGATTTCTCGAATATTCAGGCCGGTAGACAAAAACAAATATATTGTTTAATAAACAAATGGAGCGTCTACTCAAATATGAATATCCACTAAAAATAACGTTTAAAGTGATAAAAAATCTGTAGGATTGATAAGTAAAAATCCGCTACCTTATATATTTGTTATATTTATAGAGGAACGAAGATAAAGAGTTTATAATTTTTTTTTTTAAATCAGTTCGCCTCAAACAAAGCAATAAAGTCACGAAGACGCAAGGAGGGCGGGTTAGTGAGGGGGAAAAATCTAAGGGAAAAACATTAAGGATAACAGGAATTAAGACGACAAAAGTTAACAATTGACATTACATTTAACTTTTTGAAAAGCAACACTGCATAGTGATTGTCAGTTTCACACTTCAATTGCAATCTTCAAACCAAGAATATTACATTGAACCGTAAAACTGACAATAACCATGCAGTTTTTATTTCTATTTTCAAATTATTTTTCCTGTGAGTCCTTGTTGTGTGTCTCTCTCTAAAAAATAGTATTTCGTCATATAATTCAATGCATGTGTGTCAATCAGTTACCAGCTTTCATTTGTCATCAAATAGTTTAAATATCTCCACCGGAAGAAAAAACAAAATCAACTCTAAATGTCATGGAGAGGTATTTTGTTTTTGAATAAGAGCACAATAAGAACACACTACTTCGTGCAAAATGATACAGTGTAACCCGGATATAAAGGAGATTTTATCTGGTCCCAAATTAGAGCCATACTTAACTAAACAAAATAGACCAAACCCGGATATAAGAGACTTCTTATCCGGTCCCGACAACTCTCTTATATCTGGGTTACACTGTATAACTTTCCTAATTTCAATAGCCTAAAAATCTCTTCAAGATGAGGAAAGGATCTTTTAAAGGGAACGCACGAGAAATCAAGACAACATCGAGAAACAAAAGGAATACATTTAAACGATGACAGACGCCTCGCCGTGGAGTTAGCAAACTTCTGAGTGAGTTTGAACCACATGCCCCAAATTTGTGACCTTATGCCAGACAATGTTTTAAAATTGTTGTAAACAATGAATCTTCAAGAAAAAAAAAATCCTATGATATGTGTGAAAAAGGTAAATTTTATTTCTACCTTTGGTATCAGGTATTTTAATTAATAGAAAAATCTTTCATACTAAATTCGAAACTGCCATCTTCCTCTTACAAGATTGGAACTACATTACATGCTTGGTAATACAATATCAACATTTTTAAAAGAGTCTCATATTGAAAAAGATACTCCAAAATGGACAGTAACTGATGAGCATTTTCACTGCAAAATACGAGGATTAGTACTCAGATTTTCGAACATATCAGAACGTATTTTTCTCTCCACAACACCCCGATAAAAAATAATCCATGTCGGTCAAAATACACATTAAAATCTTAAATTTACGCGATCCGTAAGAGAAATGACAAAATCTCCTACAGAAGGTAGCGACGGAGAGTGAGAAGAAAGGACTAAGCATAAACTACAAGAAGACAGAATGCATGGTCATCAGTAAGAGGAAGAGGCCGAAATGAGATTTGCAGGTTGGGAACAGTAGAATGAAGCAGACGGGGAAGTTTAAATATCTGGGAAGCGTCTTGAGTCTTGACTGAGGACGGTAAGTGCGACACTGAGATCCGTAAACGTATTAGGATGGCCAAGGACACATTCCAAAACCTGAGCAGAGTATTGCAAGACAGCAGGATTTCTTTGGTAACACAGGAAAGAATACTGAACTGTTCCGTGACATCTGTTCTTTACAGCAGCGAATGTTGGACGAAGAAGAGACTCGAGGCAACGGAGATGTGGTTCTACAGAAGGATGCTAAGGATATCGTGGAACGAGCATGAGAGCAACGATGAGGTCTTAGAGAGGTTACAAACAAGGAGTAAGCTTATACCTAACATCAGAAAGAGGCAGCTGAAGTTTCTGGGACGCATAATGAGGAAAGAGGGTCTGGAGAATCTGATACTCACGGGTCAAATAGAAGGAAAAAGAGACAAAGAAAAGCAGCGCGTGACATACCTGACGAGCTTGAGCAGGTGGATGACAGAACATGGTCCGAGGGAGGAAGCAGAGGGAAGGAACTTGCTGAAAGCTGCAAGGGACAGAGGGAGGTGGAGAGCCATGATCACCTACGTCCTGAAAGGACATGGCACATAGAGAGAAAAGAAAGTGAATGCTGGACAATCTCCTCAAAAATGAAGAAGTGACTTGAAGCAACAGAAATATGGTTCTACAGTAGGTTGCCGAGGATACCATGAACCGAACGTGAGCAACGACGAAGTTTTAGAGAAAAATGAAAATAAAACGGACGCTTGTACTTAGAGAGAGGCAGTTGAAATTTCTAGGGCACATAATGAGGAAAGAGGGCTTGAAAAATTCGATACTCTCAGGATAGATTGAATGCAAGAGAGACAGAGGAAAACAACGCATACTTAGTGAGCTTGAGTAAATGGATGGCGGAACAGTGTTGAAGAGAAATAATAAAAAGACAAAAATAAAATTTATACAAAGGAAAAGAATTTGTGGAGAGCCATGATCGCCTACGTCCTGAGGGAACACAGCACATAGAAGACTGACACAGAGTTAAAAATACCCCATCCTCCTACCTGCTACAGATGTCGATGTACGCGACCTCAGATTGATACCGTTATAGGCCATGACATACTCGTCCCACAAAAGGTATCAGATCGATATTTCGGATCAGGTGTAATCGATGAGAGATCAATTAAATTTTAGAATCTTTAGAGGTCACTTAAAAAGAACAAAAAAAAATTAGTGTTCGTATTTGATAGGTGCAGAAATTGATAATAAATTCCAGTGTTAACGAAAAAAAAAAAAAAATTTACATTTTTTTAAAAATTTTTTGCTAATCATAGATTCTGAGCGAAATTAACAAAACGGTAAAACTTCGTTTGAAGTGATCAAAGGCTGAAATGATCAGAACGTTACCATTATTGTTGAACATTGGAATCAATCGCGGAAGTCATTTAGTTAAAAAAAAAACAAAACAAAAAAAAAACAAAAAAAAACAGATAAAATATCTGGATAAACAGAAAGATAAAATAAATATCTCTGTTCTTACATCTCTGACTAAAAACTCCTTGCAACCGTATCGGATGTTCATTTAGTTAATAATCTCCTATACATTTATCATTAATTAATTCTCGAGCGTGAAGTTTCCTTTCTTCTCTAAAAAAGTAAAATACTGCCCCCTTTTAGGACATTTTTTTTTTTAAACCAAACAAAATAACTTATTCAACATTTGTAAATAATTTTTAATATTTTAATGGTTAGCAAGCTATTTTTTTTTTTTGTAGGTCATTGTAAGTCCGTTCCTCACCGAGTGCTCCCTACTGAAGCCTTGCACCAAAAAGTAATCTTCGCTTCGTAAATAAATGGGCTCAGTGACGTGGGCTTAACGATTACTATCAAGTTGCGAATTCAATCCATATTGGTGCTCCGTACTTATGACCTTGTGCCTAACTTAGATAACAACTCGGCTGACTCGCGGTAGAGTGAGTGAGACTTGATTAAGAAGAAGCTAGTGGAGCAATAGCAAACCATTCCTCACTGGATGCTTCTACAAAGATGGCCTTATACCAGGCTAAGCTGAATAAATATACTTGAAGATAAGAATGTCCCCCCTCTCCGCTAAAGAATTCGTGATGAAATACTTGCCCGGGGACACGCGCCTTGTTTTCGAATTAGAAACTTACAGCGTTTTTTTTGTTTTTTTTTAATTGTTACATAAAAATAAAATCGGCTGAACAAAGCATTATATATATATATATATACCGACTCCTCTCCATACTACAAGTAAATTGCACAGTAGTTCTGTGCGACGACGTGAGGATCAGAGAGAATGCAAAGAATATGAAAGTCCCAGGATGACAGCATCCACAATCATAAAGCATAGCTCATGCAATCTCTAGAAAAAAGAAACAGAGAAGTATGCGAACAGAAAGAGAAATTTATTCAGAGACGAATAGTTCAATGTGCATCAAAATTCGAAACCCATGTTTTTACAGTAAAAAAAAAAAAAAAAAAAAAAATCATCCAAGCACGCTTCCCGAAGGACAGTTTTCAAACAATACAAAACGAGTGAACTGATGATGGTGGTCACTCACTTAAGCAACAGTTTTTATATTTTATTTATTAGTTAATGATGTTGAACTGGTTACAATATTTATTTCTGTTAAATAAACTATGAACTATTCTAATTTTGTAACGCATACCATTTTTCTTTGGTGGGGGGTATTAGTTTAGAAAAAGAACGAACTATAGGTTCAGTAGTATATTTATTTTTGCAATGAATGGCATTTTCTTTTTGCCGTTTCCAAATTTAAGGAAGAGAGAAAGGAAAAGTATAAATAAAAGTCTATAGCGCACGAATGTACGAGTTTGCGTGTGTGCAGGCAAGCACGCCACATATCACGAAGGTTCTTTAACGTTGGAAAAGGAAAATAAATATGCGAAATGAAAAGACGAGATTTCAAAATAGCGAAAGACGATGTTAAACAAGAAAAAAAAAAAAATTATACAAGAAGAAGCTAAAAAATGTAGTGGTTGTGGCGGTGAGGTCGAACTTAACCTTACATATCCAACCATCTTCCCTGCCACTCTCAACAGCAGTTGCGTGTTTGGCTCAAGTGGCAATGTCGAGGCCTACAGAGGACGGGAAGATTCAAGATTCTATTCCATGTGCCAGACTGTTTTTAAGCTCGATACCAAAGTGAAGGAAAATTCCAAATTTAAAACTAATAATACACAAACTGATTATTTTCTCCAAGCGGTCAGTTAGATACTAGTAAAATCCGCCATCTGTCATTGGGATTAAAACAAGAAAAAGATACGTCTCCTAAAGAAGCTCCGTCCCACATCGGGATGAAAAGCTGTATCATCAACCGTTCGTAAAATCTTTAAAAGAAAAGACGATATTGATATCTCCTCGCTTGTAAAAGGAGACATTGCGCTCATTGATTGTAGTAAAAAGAAAGAGCAAGAAAAAAATAGAGAGGGATGTGTTGAAACAGAGAGGAGGAGGGAGAGAGAAAGAGAGAAAAGCAACATCAATTAATTTGGGTCGGACGGTATGCATGTCGCTGAACGACTGTATATCAAAAGAGCCCATATCCCACACACACAAAAATAATTTCACCAGCAACAACTGAATCGATCTGTGAGAAGTAAAACTGAGGAGGCGTTGATATGTATATTTTTTTTTCTTTTCTTTCTTGTGTGTTGATTGGATCTTAGTTTCACGTATAACAGAAACAGTGTATAAAAATAGAGACAATGATCATTATATATATATATATATATATATATATATATATATATATATATATATATAGTGTGTGTGTGTGTGTGTACATCTTCAGTTATCATTTGTTGCTACTTCCTCTCTCTGTGAAATGTTGATAGTAGTCATAAAATGTATATTGCAGAACTAGATTAGCCGTTCGACTGCTAAGTGTTATGAATTTAAGTACTTAATTTAAAAGTGGTGATTGTTCTCAAAAATGTATGTGGAATATATAAATAATGAATTTCAGCTCCGTAATTATTATTTTTTTAAGAAAAAAAAAACAAAATCTTAATGTTATTGTTATATATCCCAAACGGGTATAAAGGTACTCACCTCTCTCAGCTGGTTGTTTAGACGTGTAAAAAGCGAAAAGTTAAAAAAAAAAAAAATGAAGAGGAGAAAAACACGAGCTGAAGGAAGAAGATTGCATCTCCAGATAGGAGCTTGGCCCAGGAGTCCCCAGGTGTAAACTCAACTACAATCATATGTTGCTAGCAGCGTGACACCGTTATATATAGGCGTGCGAAGGCCGGAACAGTTCATATTCTAAACTAAGGGGGTGGTGCAACCAGAGGATTAACCAGCGGCAAAGAAGGGGAGGTAGAATAGCATATGTTCATAGGGAGGGGGGAAAATGAGGCATATGCTGTCACCCCTACCAGCTGTACAGAATGGAAGCGAACCCTGACAAATCTCCACCAATCGGAGATCACCTTACTACCAACCATTCATTCATTCATGGCCGGTCAGGAGGAGAAGAGGGAGGAGGACAGCTACTATTCACGATTCTAACGCCACCACTATTATTGCTAAATTAAGAGTTAACACCGGTCATAACTAATACTAAAATCGATAGTTGGTGTATTGATGAGCGATGGTGGATGTGGTGGAAATAATGGGTATGTTGTAGGAGGGATAATAGTGGCGGCCGGCCGAAAAAGAAAAAAATCTTGGCCATTAAATTTCATTAGAAACCACAAACCAGTATTAAAAATTGATGACTGACGAAATGAAGCCGTTTCGTTCGTTAGGCTGGAAATGTTATCGTTACTTTGTGTTGTGTTGTGTGTGTGTGTGTGTGTGTGTGTGTGTGTGTGTGTGTGTGTGTGTGAATATATGTAGGTGATACCGACATGTGTTCGGATTTAGCTTTTGCAAGGTAAAAACTTTAATAGTATTAACTGAACAGTAACACTAACACGCACAACGACTAATAATAAGGAGGAGGAGGATAACAATGACGACAGCATTTAAATGTTTATCCACTTTTTACACGTGGTTCTTGACTGTCCAATAACATCATTCATTCTATGCATGATGCGATAGTTGAAAGTGCATCGTGCAGATAGAAAAAGCAACAGCGGGGGTGGGGTGCCGAATGCCGATTGAAGGTGGGCAGGAAAAGGTTTCAGGTTACGTCAATGGGAAGTTTATTTTTTGCACTGAGGTACATTCGCTGAATCCTCTCTGCCAGCACCCACCTCCTCCGACCTCAAACAGAAGCTCTCTAACCCATTATTCTGACCCTTGCTTTGCATCGCTGAACGAGGACGCGTGTGTCCGTGTGTTCAGAGAGGGACTGGGTTGGAGGATGGTGGCTAACTAGGACGGTCAAAGGAAATGGTTACATTTTTATTTTATTTTTTTCCACCTGACTAAATCACATGGATCAAGAACGTAGCTGAAGCCATCACCGGAGATAATCCCCTTTAAAGCTTCTTGATTTACCTTGTCCAGCGGTTTTGCTGTCATTAACTAAATCTGCCAGTGTAGCAGTATAGAATAACTAAATTATTGTGATAAACTGTTACGACTACGAGTAATAATAATTGTGAGAAAGAAAAAAATAAGCGGGGGTAGAGTGGAGAGGAAGAGAGGGGGAATTTTGAAATTCCTTTCCATCCTCCCTCCCTCTCTCACACACACACAGTAAATTGACGTAGTCCAAATAATTCCCCCCCCCTTCATTTTCCCAAACTCACCTGATCATAACTACAAGTTTTACCTTGCCCCAACACATTCAACCCAACAGCTGATGTACATGAACAAAACAATCCCTAGCACACACACACACACAAGTAAATCTTACTTCATATAAAAGCAAACACTTAAGTAACAAGTTATCTACACATTTGATCACGTAGAAACAGGCTGAAAAACACACACACACATATATATATATATATATATATATATACATATATATAATCTCCAGGTAAGATGGGAACAAATGAAGTAAAACACAATTGCTGTTGTGCAGCAATTTTTAACCCGTTTTTCTTTTAATCTCCTATAATAAATTATATATATATATATGTGTGTGTGTGTGTGTGTGTCTACACATACAGTATCCCCTCCATGCTACAATAAATGATAAAACATAGGGTAGTTTTTGAGGGTATTTTTTCTAGAAAAAAATTGTGCCCTAGTATACAGGGAAATACACTCTGAGTGTGTGTGTGTGTGTGTGTGTGTGTGTGTGTGTGTGTATATATATATATCCTTGCATGCCAAGGTGTCAATTTTTTTTTTCCAGTAAAAAAAAAAAAAAAAATCACCAAACATCTTAGCACTGAAAGGTAAAGTTGTAGAGAGTAGTTGCCAATCCTCAAACATCCCAGCCATGAGATACAGGTGATCATGAATACCAAACATAAAATATAAGCCTATAATTATCATTCATATGTAATAAATAACATATAGTGATTTTCCAAGCGTAGCTTAGATGTGGCACAAGGCCAAAAGTATGGGGCACCCAGTGAGGATCGAACTCATGACTCAGTTGTAATTGTTCTAGCGATACAAGCTTGCTAACCATCACACCGCCTTGAGGTGCCCAATATGTAATAAATAACATATATAGTATATACCATTAGTATCATCCCATATATATTGTTTTTTTTAAGTATTGATGATGACCAGCAGGTAGCTTCCTACTGGTACCATAAGTTTTTCGTTCACCTAGGCATACTGTATGGTATATTAAACCCCGAGACATCAGCTGGGAGTTGGATGTAAACACTGCGTATTGAGATACCTTATGGTGGCAAGTACAAGTTGTTTCTGATGTGAATAGGTATAACATTGTGCTAAACTGCTGACAATCTAATTAATAATAATGACAAATATTTAATAATAGGTTTGAAATGTGATAATTTGTTGTGACACAAAGAAAAATGACATTGTAGAGTCAGCAACTTGGACTTGCTAGTACAGAAAGCTATTGAAACCTAAAATATTTTGGTCCCAAAAATTACCTAGCTAATTATAGGGTGCATCTTACCACCTGTAGCATATGGGAAAAACAGTGTATGTGTGTGTGTGTGTGTGTGCATATATCTTTTTAAGATCAATGTTTAAAAATGGGTTTGAGTGAATGAAGCCAGTGGATCTTGGTAAAAATCATCCTTCTTTGATGGACTGGCACTACAGAATCACAAACAACTGTACCAAATAATAGAAACAGAATCATTTGAGGAATTTCAGCAGGAGCAAAAACTAAAATGGATAGCACATGTAACTCAAAGAGAAAATAATGACATCAAGCGGTCGACTTCCACACTACTTCAAACAAATAGTAAGAAAGGAAACACCTATGAATACTGAAAAGAGTAATAATAGCTGCTGGACTATTTTCCTGAAAAAAATTGTTTTATGGGAAAGATTTTATATATTTCAATTGAAAGCAACACTGTTTGGTCAATGTATGCTGAATGTTTGTTTTTTTATAAGGAAATGGTTACAATTAATATATATATATATATATATATATATATATATTAATTGTAACCATTTCCTTATAAAAAAACAAACATTCAGCATACATTGACCTACATATATTCAGCATACATTGACCTACATATATGTCAAAAAGGTATTGTCAGGCTGGGGAAATGAACCCAGTATGTGAACCCTTTCGAAAGGGCCTGAAAATGGCACCACAGTTTGACCCAAGCCTTTTGAATTAAATTGGGTAAACAGAACCGTTCAGAAGCTATCAATGACTGTGTTGTAATAAGTCATAGTGACCGATGATTTAAGCATACCAGTGTTATTCAAAAGAAACTAACTTAAGTCTGCTCAGCAGAGTAGTAGGCCATTATATAATAGACATCATTTTATACCTTAGGATCCTTTCAACCAACACTTTTTCAAAGGCAGTTGTTGGCAAAATACAAAAACAATCAAGACATGATAATAATGAAAGAAGAGGGAAAGTTGGAATGCAATTGTTTTTGTATTTTGCCAACGATTGCCTTTGAAAAAGTGTTGGTTGAAAGGATCCTAAGGTAAAAAATAACATCTATTTTGTTTAAATCTGTTCTATTTCTGTAGGTATAAGTCTCTTTTTGTGTATCTGTTTGTGTGCATATATATATATATATATATATATATAACCACCACCAAACATAATCAAACACAAACAAGCATAAATATATTCAATTTTTAAAAAATAAACCAGTTTGTCTTATGATTGCAAAAAGCATGAAACCCAGGGTCACAAACTCATATATATATATATATATATATATATATATATATATATATATATATATATATATAAAGAAATATAGTTTTAAGGTGTGCTATATTTATGGGATAAACTGCTCAATATCAGAGATAGAGTGTATGTAAATATAAATATAAAAGTGAACATTGAAGTCAACACTCAGAGGTGACAGGCTGTTTCATGCTAACCGTAATCGTCAGGCCGCCTGATGATGTATATATGTGTCTAAGTGTATGGGTGGGTATATGAGGGAAACCATGAAACTTGTTTCCTATTGATTTCTGAAGAAAAAAAAAAAAAAACCCAAAAAACAACCCAACAACAATGAATACATAGATCACAATAACATCTTTGAATAAAGCAAACTTTCTGCTAGAAAACACTAGTTGCCTCCATTAGCTATGCATTTTCACCAGTAAGGAACATTGCACAGATTGACAACTGTGCAGGTTCACATTGGAACGTGGCTTCTCATATGTATAGCTGTCACCACTGCTGAAATACATTACTCTACACGTAACTGTGCTCACATCCATTTTGGGGTTTCCGTAAGTGTCTATGAGTGTAAGTTTTTTTTCAACTCTGTAGCACAATATGAAATCTATAAAATGCTGGGTTATGTTGTAGGCATATTTATCCAGGCATGTTTCAAGGCATTCTATAACAAAGTTGGATTTGTTGGGAAAATTTCATAAAGTCTGCAAAATGTCCCTTACATGCTCAATGGGATTTAGATCCTGAGAGTGCAGTGGCCAGTTGCGTGTCAGTTGAGTGTTTCTGAAATCAGTTTTGTTTCACATGCACAGAACGGTTAGGCAAGCTGCATTATTTTGCTTTGCAACAAGATCTGCCTATACCACAACTGTCAGTTTCAGTAATGGTCCTTGCCAACAACACCAATAGAATGCAGCTGACATCGTTACAGAATCATCACCAGCTTGCATAACACATTTGTGCAGTTTCTTCCACACTTGAGCCTGATTCTTTGATTGAGAAATTTGGAAACCTGACTCATGATCATGTCATACAACACCAGTCTTCCATTTGTCTAATGATGATGTTCTCTGGCTCAAATAAGCCATACTAATCAATGCTATAGTATCAAGGATAAGTTCCCTTGTTGGCTGACAACTATAAAACTCCAATTAATGCAGTATAAATGTGTGTTGACTGATGGGCTGAAAAACACTAAAATTTAATTGGGAAGTGATTTGATGCAAGTGGGTGGTTAGCTTCATTGTCAGCCATTGGTGAAACAACATGGTACATGTTCAGGTTTTCCAGATGGAACTGGCAGACTCCATAACTAATTCCACTCATATGAAAGAATTGATGGCCTGTTCTCCAATAGTCTTCATGGAGGAGACCACAATTTTTTTCCACATTTTCAGACATTTTTTCATTATTGGTCACCTTGGACACTCACCATCCTGAACCAGCCAGGTTCTTACATAACCCATGAGTGCTTGTAGTTGCCAATATCTGTCTGGAATTCACATCTTCCTGGTAGACCCTTCATGATGTTGCTTGAGGAAAAAACTCAAGCAGCTGACACATCAGAGAGCTCCATCTTTCTGACGCCAACAATCATGCTATTAAATCCTGTCAGCATTTTATGGTGTCCACAGCTATACAGTTCCAATTGTGTTGCCAAATCTACACTACATCTTTACCTATTACATCACAGACTACATTACTGTGAAAGAGATTGGGGTTCAAACTCGGAGAAAGAAAGAGGATTTTGAATGGGTAAGGAACACTAAAACCAACATGAACTAAAAGAAACATAATTGTTCAAGTGCTATCAGATTAATTGAGAGGAAAGGTATGCTTAATTGCATTAATTTTCCTACTTCATAATTTTCAAAATATTTTATTTTGAATAAATATCAAAATGCTCAAGTTAACTCCACTTTATTTCTTATCAAAACATCATAAGTATATTTTATATAAAAGTGGACAGTGTTTCATGATTAAACACAATCATCAGGCCTGAAGATTGAATTAAAGTATGAAACAAAGTGATGATACTGGGTGTTGGTCGTAATGTTCACTCTCATATATATATATATATATATATATATATATATATATATATATATATTGACCACTAATATCATACTTTCCCTGATGATCCGTTTAGGTGAAACCTAGGTAGGTTTGTCTGGCTCACTAGGTGTATCTATAGATATATATATATATATATCGGAGGATGAATATTTTCTTTGAAAACTTCTCGGACATTCAGGCCAGTAAATATTGTTTAATACTGTTTATTATAAACAGAGCATTTACTTAAATATTTGTATCTATAAAAAGAATGTTAAACATAAAAATGTCTTAAAATAATTGTCGAACTTTGTCCATTTCATAATGTGTGACATCGTTTGTTTACATTTGATACACCATGAGCAGACATGAATGTACGCGAGAGATTCATATATATATATATATATATATATATATATATATATATATATAGTGTTTGTGTATCTTAACTACTATAAAGGGTATGATTATTTGGTTCTGTTAGAATCTCTTAAATTCAAATACATTTACATATTCTACACATAAATATTAAAACAGTTTCTTCTTGTGGCATATTAATGAAGATATATATTTAACTTACAAAGATACATTTTGTCAAGAAAATCTCACCCCCACCCCACTAAAAAGTCCAGAGACAGTGCAGGCCGAGGAAAGGAGCAAAAGTACTTACCTTAAGTTGTGAAAAAATATTTCCTTCCATGATGTAGCTTAATCATCTGATAACTTGAGTTACAAGAAGGAAAAAAAAAAAAAGGAGGAAAAACATTTCCTTTATAGCCACTTCAAGGATCACGTGGTAACAAGTCACGAGACCCCGTAACTATAAAAAAAACTAGTAAATAAGATAATAGCTTTTAGTCAACAAGAACCAACAACCTAGGTAAGCATATTATTCTTTCCCCTGCCTGAACTATTAATTTCTCCACAGTTTAGAGCAAGAAAGCATTAAGTTTTGATGCATAATATACAAATGATGGTAGGTTTTTGAGTGAGGTTTGGTTTGTTTTACAGCATATCAACTACCATGGGATATTTACTGCTGACAAGATTTTTATTGCTGGCAATATTTTTGTTTTCAAAAATGTATTACTGGTAATAATTTTTCTTCAAAAATTTAGCTAGGACTCTAACAGGTGCTACCACCCCAGGTCAGAGTGGACCTGGGAACACCAGCAATTAAGAGGTGGTTCCACACGCCTCAAAATCTCCTGATCAGAGGCCTTGCTAGTTTTATCGTCTTGCACACAACACAGATGTAGTTTATCGTCATACCCAGGACATGGGTGTAGTTTATCGTCATACCCGGGACAGTTCTGAGTGACGAGGTTCATTTTTTTCAATATAGTGATTGTGTTTAAGGATAAAACAAATTGTCACTACTGGGTGTTGACCTCAATGTCCACTTTTATATTTACACATGCTCTAATCCCTGACATTGAGTATTTTAATCCCATAAATATAGTATGTCTTAAAACTATATTTTTACCATAAGCATATTTTATATGATAGTTGATATTTAGGGGACGATGAAGTCGTCATTCTTTGAATTATCTGAGCTAGTATCTTTAGCTTTGTTCTTCTGTGTACTGCATTTCAGCCAATCTATTCTCCAGCCTTACTCAGGTGTAAATTTTTGAACAAAAGCTGTTATTTCATTTTTAAAATTTTTTTGAAACCTCTCCAACTCCTGCGAATTAACAGAAATCATAGATCCGAGTGACAATTTCCTTCCTAATAGATATCCTTGAAGATATAACAAACACCTGAGAATGATTAGAGAGTTTACTGGTCGAAGCATAGTGAAGAAAATGAAGATACTAACCAGAATAGAAAATAAATGAATGTAAATATAACTTTTCTCCCTCTGTGTTACATTAAATGTCTGCAAAATTTTACAGCATTTTAGAAAATGGTTTCCTACTGTATAATCAGACTCCAGTCTTCAAATCTCTCTGCCACTATTTTTCATGGTATCTACTCATTTTCTATTTAAAGTTTTGTAACATTGTGTTAGAACAACTCTGCAATCTTTACAATATCTGAAAAACTGCCTATATAAAATTTTGTATATTCTACAACTCTGCTACCAAGACCTTCAAAATGCTTTGTCAGGTTATTAGTGAAATAGATTTTTGAGTAGCTCAGATTACCATTTTGACAACATATAAGGCACATTTTTTTTTTACTAAAAATATCTTTCAAAATTTCCCTGTGTCTTATATGCCATATGTAGGATTACTAATTTTACTAATTACTAATATATGGCAGTGAACACTGGAAAATTTTCCTCACAGATAAAGGAAAGACATGAAGAAACAGAAATAGGTTTTACAGAAGGATGCTGAGAATACCATGAACTGAACATGTGAACAATGATGAAGTTTTAGAGAAAATGGACATGAAAAGGATGCTTAACATCAAAAAGAAATAGTTGAAATTTCTATAGCATATGAGACAAGAGGGCTTGGAAAATTAGACAGTTACAGAATATATTGAAAGCAAGATGGACAGAGTAAGGCAGCATATAACCTACCTAATAATTTTGTGCAAATGAATGGCAGAACAGTATTTAGGAGAGATAGCAAAGAAGAAACTTTAGGCAACAAAGATGGGGTTCCTCAGAAGGATGCTGA
This sequence comes from Acanthosepion lycidas, assembly GCA_963932145.1. Taxonomy (NCBI): domain Eukaryota; kingdom Metazoa; phylum Mollusca; class Cephalopoda; order Sepiida; family Sepiidae; genus Acanthosepion; species Acanthosepion lycidas. The sequence continues at coordinate 28,080,874 of OZ010602.1, forward strand.
GAACACCATGGATGGAATATGTGAGCAATGAGGAAGTATTAAGGAAAACGAGAATAAAATAGACACTTATTTAAGATCAGAAAGAGCTGAAAATACTGGGACACATAATGGAACTTGGAGAATTTAACACTCACAGGACATATTGAAGGCAAAAATGGTTGAGAGAAACTGTGAGTGACATACATCAGTAGTGCAAGCAGATGGCATAACATGAACAGGGGGGGGTATAGTAAGGGGACAAACATTGCTTCATAGGAAAAGAAATTGTGAAGAGCCATGATAGTCTCGTAAAAATTTGATTCAAACCAGTGGCTTGGTCTTTATTTCTGATCTGCAATGCATATTGCTCAAGACACTATTCTTACCATGGCTGCAGTATATATTCTGCCCTTAAAGAACAGAAATTAAAATAAAAGAAATGCTAATAAATTAATGAAAATTAAATAATGTTCTGAGAATGATGCAAATAAACACCAAAATATTAAACAAACTTAATTCATGTCTCATTATCTGAAGAGAGATAGGATCCATTAGGTTATCTTGCTCGAGACACACAGTTCCTAAATGGTTAGGGTACACATGGTGTCCTTAGAAACCTCACAGGTTACAAGACTAATTATGAAGATCCATGTCTGTGAATTGTTAAATAAATTGCATACTTTCAGAAGTTTGTCATTTTTAAAAAGGTAAAATCATTTAAAGTACAATTTTTGTTGTTTTATTTTTCTTTTAGAAATGTTTTGTTGGCAGGATCCTTCATGTGCAAAAAAGTTTTTTTTTTTTTTCTTCTTTTTCTAGTTAGCGTTTCAGATAACAGATTGAAGTTAAGTTTATCTGTGTGCATCGTACAAGCAGAAAAGAAAATGTTGGAGCAGATGAATAGATGAATAATGAAATCACCATTCTGTACTTAATAGTGGTGACTAAAATGTATTTCATCAGTCTGGTTTTTGGTATGAGAACTTATCAAGCATTAACTTTCTTCCAGGAGAAAGAAATTATTTTATTAGCTTTGATTTTCACAAAAAATCATTGCTTTTTTTTATACACATCTATACATCATTGTCCATTCATCGCAATGGCATGTTTAAAGTGAATGTCATTTGCAATATTATTAAATGTGCATTGCTAAGATAGTGTTGCAATATTCTGTGCATCTCCACAAAGCTTAGGATATACAAAACAGTTGTAGTCCCCAACCTTGTTTGTGAAGAATAGATTGGTCTTGCCTAGTAAGCAATGTTTTTCTGCTTGAGCATATCCACAAAGGCTGCCTATGTACTATCTTCATCATGAATCAAATGCTAGGTCTACTGATAGGAAGGTTGGTTCACTGTGCATGCCAGATAATTTTTCATGCTACAATCTATCTTACACATATTGAAGTCTACTATTCATTCATGCATTGAATATTGCTGTTACATCAAGTCTACTGCTTCTGCTATGCATTTAGAGATTCTTGATAAAATACAAAGAAGAATCTGCAATGTTATTGGTCCTGACTTGGCATCTTTACTTCAGTTATTTTCCCAGGCAGTAACATAGCTTCCCTGTGCCTTTCCTACAAATACTTTCATGGTAATTGTTCTGATGAAATTTCCTCTTTGGTATCTAGACTTTATGAATGTAAGCACAGTACTAGATTGGCAATTAGGTCTCATTATTTTACAGTTGAAATGTTGAAATGGCTAGATGTAGCCATAAGTTCTATGCTAATAGTTTCTTCTGTTATAATTCTCATTTGTGGAGCACTCTTTCAGCTTTCTTGCTTTCCAAGCAACTGTGATTTTCATAAATTTAAATGCAATGTCATTTGTTATCTTTTGTTTTCTTAATTCCTGCACTTTTTTGTTTTCTCTGTGCAATATTTTTTTATAATCCCTAACACTCAGTAACCCCTTGCATCTTAGTGGCTTTATTGCCTTGCTTGGAGTGAAATGAATAAAAAAAAAATAAAGTGGCAAGAGTACAACTCTAATGTGAAGTTGATTGATGTCTCATAAATCTGCTTTATCTAAGTAATGATACTGAAACACCAGCCATGATAAGTGGAGGATACAACAAAGATGGAGAGCTTGTAACAGCCAGAGAATGTCTTCTTTGGCAATGGTTGAAATAAGAAAGCCTAAGAGGACCCTCCAAAAGGGCTCTAAATATCATTCCAAGAAGCAACTTTCATTAGCTGGCATCCGTCATCATTTGCAGCACCAAGAAGTGGTAGAAAAGGCCAGTACTGTTTCATTTATGCAACCAGCCTCAAGCTGATAAATGAGCAGCTGCTGAGTAGGAGAGAAAAATATGGAGGGAGTCGACTGGCCAACAGACACCAGGAGCCCAGGGCTTTCTTTATCCTAAGTGTAGAAGAATTTGTGTTGTATGAATTGGGCTCCACAATCATCTGCAAGCCTATAAAAGATAAATCATCCTGTTCTGATCTATTCAAGTAAGGAACAAGCCAACAGCATCAATGCTAAACTGATTCTACCTGTCAAATTTAAATATACTACAAGCTACAAAACTCAGCATTAAACCAACCCTATAGTCCTCTATATTTTATGCAGTTACAACTAGAATGAAAAATTACCTAAGATTATGAATTAACTAAGAGATTGCAATATCAAAACAGACAGAAACACATCCCCAGAACAGATTAGACTTGCTGGCCTTGACTGCCAACCAGTCTAGGAGAAAGACAACTGAATTAAAAAAAACTGACAATTCTATTCTATAAAATCTTATTGCTACAGAAACTGTAGCAGTAACACCTAGTGTTATGAGGTTGTGAACTAATGCTACAAAAGGGAGTTTAAAGAAGTCAATATATATATATATATATATTTCAACCTTGAAAATGCTAAATGTTAGCCGAAAGCATTCAGATAAAAAGAATATTCAGACAGTTTTTATATAATTTATCATCTGAAAAGAAAAAAAATATCAGATCACATGAGAAATTGTATAAAAAACTAAATCAAAGCACCTTGTCTGCCGTATTCAATGAAATGTGCATGAAAGAAGGATTGCTGCCTAAATACACAAATATATATAAACATATAAGAAAATTTTAAAAATTTCTACTTAGATGTGTTTCATTGATGGACCCATTACCAGAAAAAAAACCTGTATATAAAAATCAATGTGTATATGTACATGTTTCCAGCAGACTGTTAGTCATGCGTACTGAATTCAAAAAACAAAAGACACGATGTTGTGGAGAGCTATTACTGCCCATATCCTGCTTGAACTTTGAACATAAAAAAAAAAAAAGATTCAATTGTCATTGGATAAAACGTTTTTAACAGATTACTCTTGGCACCTCATTGTTGTGGGATATGAGTTAGTAAATGAATCTTGCAGACACCTGTGTAGTGATTTGGGAAACCCCAATCTTCTGACCTTGTGCCATATGTTGAATAAATAATTATTCAAGAGCCTAATTAAAGAGTAATAGTTAACAATCTAATCTAGCAGACCATTACAATTTTTTTTTTTTTTTTAATCAAGTTTGCTGCTCATAAGTGCTCCATGTTTGTTGGCTTGTATCAGAATAGGCTTAGTAAATGTATACTTATTTGAAATGCAGAGGCTGATCTTGATTAAAATTATTTTCAGTTTCATGCTGCCATAACAAACATTTAGACTAATTTATGAAAAAACTGCCTTTTCAATGAAAATATTCAAACTATTTAAAAGCAATGTGAATGGAACCACTGATAAATTTTTTCCTGTTGTATTGGAATAGCAAAAGATGCCTTCCAAAAGGCTAAGCAAAGTATTAAGAAACGGGAAAGTTTTGTTAGAAATAAAGAAGAGACGACTGAACTGTTATGTAATGTTGGTCCTCCTGTGACAGTGAATGCTGGACAATCTTCTCACAAATGAAGTAATGACAGGAGGCAACAGAAATATGGTACTACAGAAGGATGCTGAGTATATTATGGATGGCATATGTGAGCAATGAGGAAGTTTTAGAGAAAATGGAAACAAAAAGAACATTTATACTTAACATCAGAAAGAAATAGTTGAAATTTCTAGGGCATATGATGAGGAAAAAGGGCTTGGAAAATTTGACACTCACAGAACATATTGAAGGCAAGATGGACAAAGAAGAGACCTTAGACAACAAAAATGGAGTTCTACAGAAGGATGTTGAGAAAACCATGGATGGCATATGTGAGCAATGAGGAAGTTTTAAAGAAGACAGGAAAAATTGAGGAACAGGATTTAGAAGAGAAAGCAAACACACAAAATTTACTGAGCTACAAAGCATATGAAATTGTGGAGGACCATGATCACCAATATCCTGAAGGGACATGGTATACAGAATGGCTACACCATCAACTGTGTGTCAGTCCTGGAGTTAATTACTTACAAGTTTCATTGTTTAAACAGGTAATAATGTACATGTAGGTCATATGCTCACACTATAGACTCCTTTGCAGAGTACAAGGCCACCATCTCATCATATTAAGTGCAATTGCTGTGGTCTCCATAGTAAGAAAAACTTGCCTATATATCAATCTCCTACAAAGGTTAGCCCTTAATTCTTTTTCCAAAGAAATGGACGATTCATAACAGGCTTCATTTATAAATCAACTCGAAATTTTTAAAGTAATGAGCCAACAAGTTAAGCTAACAACATCTCGTATTTTTTAGGCTTGGTAAGCATGTTATACTGAATGCAAACATGTTTATTATTCATTATTACAATACTTTTATGTTAAAACAGTGTGTGTGTGTGTGTGTGTATGCACAGATGGTGTAATGGATTGCAGTGAATGAAGTTTAAATTTCAGTTGGGTTTGTTACTTTCATGCAAATATCCTTGGGAAATTTATTAATCTCTTTTCCCTCAGCTATGGGTTAAATAGTCTGGGTTCATCAGCCTCATGTACTAGTCTAAGAGAAGGACAACGCTGAATTAAAAACTTGCAAACATGACACTAGAGTTTGCTTAATATACCAACCCTAATGATTGTACCCTCTAGGAACCAATGTTGCACCCTTTGTTAAGAACGTCTGGTTTAATGGATAGTGGCTTGGGATGAGAAATTAGAGAGCTGAGTTCACATTCCAGTCAAACTTTGTTACATCCACTTTTGGTATAAATCCCCATAGCTATGGGTTAAATAGTAGGAAAGACTGAGCTCTTTAACCTTGGTTGGCAGCCAGTCTTGAAAAAAGACTGGTCCGAATCCAAGACCTTATTTAGTCCTAGTAAAGCCTATATTATGCAACTAATGAAATGATCATGGAGTTTACAGTGACTATGATCCTGACTGTAGTCTTGATTGATATTCAGAGAGTAATATTCATGTTGTAAAAGTCTATCACAAGACTCACTCTAAGTTACAGGTACTTTCTTACATGAAAGAGCCAAGCAATGGTTAATTTAAGAATGTGGTCAAGTAAACAGCCATCATATATGATGGGTTGTCACTCATCTCCAAGTATGCTAATCGACTAGGGGAGCTAACCTATTCCTATTGTCGACGCCTCTGATCAGGCAGATGTGTGTTTGTTCAACACTCACATAGTCAACCTGTAATTTATACTGCAACTCTGTTGAGCAGACCTTAATTACAGTTTCTGAGAGGAAGCACATCATCTGGCATAATCAATAGGATCACTCTCATATTGACCAATTTGTTTTTTTATGGCTTATTAACCCTTTGTAGGTTATTTAAAGCTGAAATTTTTGGATTGAAAGATTTTATTTTTTTTTGCAAGTGAATTAACATTAACAATTTTTCTTTTTTTTTTTTTTGAGAAGAACTGATTTTCTTTACAAGTCTTATTATTTAACCTGTAGTTGAGAGGAAGAGAATGATTTATACTTTTCCAAAGGATATTTTCCATCACTTTCATAACTTTTGATTTTAATTGTTTGCAGGTGTTAACATGTACATGTTTTGCCTTGGTAAATTAGGATACCATAAATATCCTACTTAACACAGATTTGTTTGCAAGTTGCCCAACTTTAACCAGTTGTATATGTCTCTTAGTAGCTGACACACTGTGCATCTCTGTCCATGGGCAGGAGTATTAGTGTAGCATCATGGCTGGGTGCTGAGAAGAATCTTCTTTCTTAAGGATGAGACAGCCAAGGTAACTTGGAAGTCAAATCTAGATTATTGTAAAAACCTTCAATCATAGATCATCTGAGTGGACTGGATTACGTGACCTGAACATCTTTCTAACTTGGTTCCACTTCCAAAATCATGCACTGCTTTTATCAAAACCTGTCACTATATAATGCACATTTGGTTGTTGCACATTTGCCTGGTATATTTTATCAGAGTGTTATCACAGTTATATTCGGCTTTGTATATTTCTACTCCGGCATCATTTTATTGATTTGCTATTCTCTCACACAATAATTATTATGATTATTATTAATATTGAAAACAGCATCTAGTTTCATTGAATATGCATGCATTAAAAACTATCAGCAGATGTGATCCTGTTACAGCTTTTGGGCATGCATAAAGAAAAACTGGAATGCTAATGCCAAGATATTATGTCTCTATCATACCAATAGGAGTAGATAGGTTTGTCTATCATCTGGTTCACATTCCTCCCTGATCTTTTGAACAGGAGTAGAGGGTTATTGCTTGTTTTCTGTTTAGTATTGGGCTTCTGGTTCCTTCTAAAATCTGCTTCAGTTCTATACTCCTAACACTTGTTATTTCTGCAGCAAATGCACATCAGTACAGATGCAAAAGAAGCCTTTTGACATGTTTGTCAACACCAGTTACATCTGTCCTATTAGCATCAGGACAGCTTGGTATGTCTAAATACAGGCCTCTCTGCAACTGGTCAAGATTCAGGTCTTTGTAAGATGCCTCATGCCAATAAAAGCAGGGGAAAAACCAGCAGTCAGCAGTTGGCAAGACACTGTCTTGTGAAGTCAATCCTATAAACATTTTGTTCCTAAAATTGCTGTCGTTTCTGAGGCAGTGTTATTTTTATTACCTCCTGTCTCTTTTTCCCCCCACTCTCCCTATTAACCCTTGTAGTGGTTGGGAAAGCAATTGGTTAGGTGTTTTTACCCACCAATCTCAACACACACACTTGCTGTTTATTACAACACTTTCTTACACCAATATAAGTCCACACAGTAACCTTCTACCTTGAGTACTCCTTGGGCCTTGTACTGAGTGAATATTAGAATAAAAAAAAATGGCATGGTTGTGGTAGGACACTAAACTTAGTGCTCTGAGAACATGCATGCATAGCTAGAAAAGACACCCCACTAACTCTTTAACTCTCCAACTGAGTAATTTCAACCATTTCTTCATTTTTACAGACTATCATAAGAACATTCCTTGGATTTTACACATTCTTTCAGGAACTTCTGGCAGAATAAAAATTTCTATTTCATTTTATACATTCTCTTCTTTGTCTATTTTCTCAAACAAGTTAAGACTTACGGCCACATCATGAAACACCAGTTTGTGTATGATTACCAAAGTTAAGCAACGTCACGACAGATGGGTGACCGCTTTAGAACACCAGATGCTGCAAGCTTTGATGTGAAGGTGGTTTAATGGATAATGATTTGGAATTGTTAATTGGAGAGCCAAATTTCCATTCTCATTGGGTTTGTTATATTCACTTATGTGCAAATACCCTAGGGGAAGGTATGAAGCCACCTCTTTTCCCTCCAGCTGTGGGTTAATTAGTTAGATTTGTATCAATTTAATCATTATGTCAAAAAAAAAAAAAAAAAAGTTTTACAATCTAAAAATATATTATAGCTTTAATTAACCTGCAAAGTCATAGAAAACAAATCAAACAATTCAACTCTTGTAGTTTGTGTCTGTCAGAAAAAAAAGAGAAAATACCTGTCATTGTCATAAAACAGTAAAACAAAAACAATTAAATGATGAAATCCTTAACAAATCTGTGTAATAGTAAAAAATGAAACTGCTTATAGAGTCCTAAAGGATTTTATAACACAAATTTATACCATTTATTTTTGTTTTTATTTTTCTACTAACAGATTTTGCCTATAAAACTTTATTTCTGAAAATCTATCTCTTAATAAATTAAACTAGAATTGATTGAAATGAATAACAACTCACTCACAGCAGTAAAAAAAAAAAAAAAAATCCTTGGCTTTCACTTTTAGCCCAAATGCTCTAAGAAGATTTCAGCAAATTAGGTGTTTGCAAAAGTTCCCAGCACTTGTAGAAAGACCAAAACTGTACTCAATAGAAGACAATATTTTTTTTTTCTTTTTTGTAATAAAAACTGCTGGAATCTTTCGCATACAATATTATGAGGGATCTGAGATAAGGTTCAGAAAAAAAAAAAAAAATAAAGAAATCAAAAATATTATTTTTTTTGTATTTAGAACAGAGCACTTTTTCGAATGAGTGACTTAGAAAAAAAAATTTTTTTTAAATTAATATTACAGAAAAATTTTCTTTCATGTTGATTACTGATAGAAAAATGCAAAACTTTTCATTTGTAAATTTTTTTTAAATTAATTTCTGCAGCTAAAATTTGGTTCGATTTCTTAAAAATTACATTAATGAATCAAGCAAATGCTAACAAAAATAATGTAAAAGAAAGTTTTTTTTTTGTTTTTCACTGATAAAATTGGAACATACTCTGTGGTTATTTTTTTATACAATATAAAACAGTAATGGTAAAAATAGCAGTTTCCATATAATGAAACATTCAGGTTTCATTGACTTCATGACAATTGTTCTGATGAGCTTTTTACCTGGTGCCTCAATTATATGAATTTAAGCATGCTACTAGATTGGCAACTAGGTCTCACCATTTTAGGCCCAAAATTAACAATTCCAAGCCATTATCTATTACACCACCTTCCCATCGAAGCTTGCAGCATCAAGTGGTCACTCATCTAGGTACCGACGTTGCTTAACTTTGGTAATCATACACAAACTGGTGTTTCATGATGTGGCCGTAAGTCTTAACTTGTTTGAGAAAATAGACAATGAAGAGAATGTATAAAATGAAATAGAAATTTTTATTCTGCCAGAAGTTCCTGAAAGAATGTGTAAAATCCAAGGAATGTTCTTATGATAGTCTCTGTAAAAATGAAGAAATGGTTGAAATTACTCAGTTGGAGAGTTAAAGAGTTAGTGGGGTGTCTTTTCTAGCTATGCATGCATGTTCTCAGAGCACTAAGTTTAGTGTCCTACCACAACCATGCCATTTTTTTTTATTGTATAAAATGAGATAGAAAGATTAGGCTAAGAGTTAGGGTTAGATGCAACCACCACTTCTATTCTAACAGCTTATTTTCTCACACGTCTCACCTGTGGAACTCCCTTCTGATTTCTTATTTTCCCTATCACCTAAAAATCATCAAAAATTTAAATACAATGTCAATCACCATCTTCTGTCTTCTTGAACCCAGTTCCTTTACTGTCCTTTCTTCAATCTTCCACACTAAAGTTTTCTCATTCTCTTTCATTCACTCTAACCCCTCACGCTGTATCCTAGTGGCAGTATTGTCTTGTTTGGAGTGAAATGTTTAAAAAAAAAAAAAAAAAAAAAAATCTACTATTCTCACTATTTTTAGTATTGAGAGGAGTTTCCTTCCTAGCATTTTATTTTAGGTGATGTAAAAAAAAAAAAAAAAAAAAAAAAAAAAACAATGAAAAAATGCTGTAAAACTGTCCCATAATAATTGTTACATGTGGTATATGAAATGTGTATGCAGATCTAACAATTTTTATGGGACATATATACAATAAGTTATTTCTAAAATTATCTTTTAATAAGGTTTCAATATTAAAACAAATCAAAGGCATTAAAACTGAAGCTAATCATTCTAACCAGGTTCATCATCAATACAATGTAGATAATTACTTAATATTGGATAAATATACATGATTACATCAACTCATAAAACCCTATTAGCAACCATTTCTAGAGTGGCAGGGGTGGAAATAGATAGGTGCTTTTAAATTCAATCTGGATTGAAGGGATTTTATTTTGAGAAGGTTTATTCAGGATTAGTCATAAATATTATATAAATGGATTTTTTTTTATCCTGAAATAATGATAATCCAATTCAGATCAAAGATGACAAAAAAGAACAAAAAACAGTGCTATTACTTACTTATTTTATTTATTTACTTTATAAGAAAGGCAGCTGTACATCTGACACGTGTACACCTCAGAGCACATAGGTGGATATAAAAAAAACAAAAAAAAAAAAAAAAACACCTCTCTACCCTCTGTAATGGAATTGTAGGTGCAAATGACAGTTAATTACCTATTGTCCTAAATTTGATATATAATAATACAAGAACAATACAATTGCAAAGAGAAAGGGCAATTTACAATAAATAAAATAAGATATAATGGTAAGGATTTAGACTACAAATTAACAATCATACTTACCATGGATTTACATAAGTAAGCTCTTATTAAATCTTCCTGTCCGTTTATCCCTCCCCCCTTTATATATTTATTTATTTATTAATAAAGGTTTTAATAAAGCAGATTTCATTTATGACTGAAGGCAGATTTAAAATCTTCCAAAATTTCATTTAAAAAAAAAAAAAAAAATTCACAATCTAATTTCTTTTAAATCTCTATTTTTTTTTTTTTTACTTTTTTCCTCAGTTTTTGTTGTTTTTATTTTAAAAGCTCATCTGGTGCCAATGGTTGCATAAACATGAAGTCATTATGTCTGAGGGTTTGATCATAGTGCTCCGTCCCAGAAACTGTGAGTCTGCTAAGCATAGTTGCAGTATAAACCACAGGTTGGCTCCATGCTTATTGAAACAAATGTGCCGTAAATGGCTGTAAAATGCCCATTGATAAATGCTATTGTATCTTCAAAGCAAAGAATTGTCAACGCCTAATGCAAATTGCAGTCTTTGAAAGTATTCATATTTTTACAGTTGTCAAGTCGTAAATAAAATATAGTCACTCCAAAACATTCATACAATGGTTTATCTTATTTTAATCTGTTCAATAAAATACTCAAATATATGAATGTGATCATGGCTTCAACAAAAAAAAAAAAAAAAAAAAAAAAAAATATTCATTGTTCTTTTATTTTCATTCCTAAATCATAATGAATTTTTAAAATTCTTATTTTACTGGAGATACCTCTATTGAAATAATTAGAAAGACTCCTAAAAGGATGAAAGACTTACGCACTCTGAGGTTGGTAGTCTTGTTAGCTTTAGACATTATTAAAATGTCTTTTAAAAGTAAACCAACATAACATCCCACAGTGATGGCCAAATGGTTCAAACATTAGAATTATGACAATGAGACAAGTTCAGTGAGACACATGGTCAATTTCTCAAAGAAGTGACTTGGAGAACTGAACCCAGTGTGTGTCACCATAGAGAAGTGCCTGAAAACTAAACCAAGCCTTGTGAGTGGAATTGGGTAGACAGAACTTTGACAGTCAGTACTTGAACAAAACCAGGATGATTTCTGATTTCAATGCTAGCATTGCATGAAATCACAAATCATCCTGGTTTTGTACTGATGACACCAGACTGAGTGTTCACTCTTAGAAATTGTAATTAAGCTTTGTTCAGCATAGTTGCAGTAAAAACCACAGGTTGACTTTGTGGGTGTTGAGCAAACATACATATGCCTAACCCTGGCATCTACAAAAGAGAATAGCTAGCCACTCTAGTAGACTCCATAGTTAGTTAAGACTGATGGATACCTAAATTTACTTTAAAATGTTAAAATCAAAGCAATCTTTGGATTTTAAAACTTCATTAAAATTTGTGAAATAATTTTTTTTTTTTTATTTGACTCAGATTTTTGAATATTTAACTTTTCTTTTTTTTTAAGTTTAGTAACTTTTTTGTCTAATTTTGAAAAAAAAGTATTTTGTTTTGCTTTTCCCTACTACAAAACAACACACACACAAAAAAAAAAAAAAATCTGTAGATAGACACCTTAAGAAGGCCATGGAGAATCAATTGGCTTAAATGTAGAAGTGAGAAGAATAACAAAAAGAATGGATTCAATTGTACCAAAATAAAATTTTTCTGTACGTTTTGTTAAAAACAAATATCCTTTTAATGAAGTATTTGAAAAGATGAATTTTTTTTTTATTCCTGTCAACTGAACAGACTTTTAAAAGAAAAATAATGCTCTGGATAAAATGACAACAAACTTACTTTTCAATATACAAATATAAAGCAAATAACATTTCAAATTTGATTTTACTTTGAAGAAAAAAAAAAGGTCAGTTTAAGTAGATAACTAGATTTTTTATTTATTATTATCAAAATGCAAAACAGTATAAAAATTCATGAGAAAAACTAGGAAACATAAATTCAAATATCTCATTACAAGTTGTTTATACATAAAACACAAAACTATAAATATTAGGGAGTTTGGGAAGCAACTAGGTTTTCTGGGATGAGCAGTTACCATTATTTACATATAGACTATTATACTCTGATGGTTGCTCCTGGCTGTGAAGGAGAGGCTTGCCTGGACTAATGAGTTTGAGAACGATGTCATCAGGACTTCTAAATTCCTGATAGGATCAGACTTGGTGGCAAGGTCAAAGATGAAGACCCAGACTAAGCGTGACCAATCCCAAAGACCCCAGCAGTGGAACCAATGGATAACAATTACAACAGATCTCAACGGTTGAACTAGCAGATGAAGGGAGTATGCATGACAGACATGCTACAGAAGGCACCATTATCAAAATTATAACAGAGTCAGCAATAGACTGTTGCAATTTCATGACTAGATTCTACACGTTTCATTCCATATGTGCTACAGAAGAAGGTCATGAAAAAAATCAAGTGTGTGGGTCACTTCATGGCAAGTTGAGATTCACTTTAAACAAATTAAGGTCATTGGTACTTTTCCCGGTTTGATTTTGTTTCACCGCCAACCAAATTTTTGGGGGAGCAGGTTTTCGTGAAAATGGAAGCTTTTAGTCCCGAACCTCCAATTCTTGGATATGAGATAATGTCACTGCTGATTATCCTTATCTTTGTTGTTGCTATAACAACAACAAGGAAGAGGACAATAGTGTAAATATATTTTTTTTTTATAGAAAGGACATGAAAACAAATCAAAGTTAAACTTATTTAAAAAAAATGAAATCCCCCTTCATTTTCAACAACTGCAATCCAGGCAAATTTCGACAGTCACATTTAAAGAAATCTAGGTTTTTTCCCTGCAAAAAAAGTTTGAAATTCCGTTTTCAACTTGTTTGTTTCTGAATCTTCTTCCACTTATGAAATGTGAACTAGTAATTGAAACAAAAGAAAATCTGCAGATTCTAAATCTGGTGAGTATGGAATTTATGGAAGAACCTGCCATTTTAATAAGCTGGACTGGTTAGAACAGCATTTGAAAGACACTTTCTCACAATCCAGGAAAACAAACCATGACACATCTGGGTTAATATTGTCACCTTTGCTGGCTGTTCTTTGTTTTATCCTATTTGCATTGTCTTGGAAGCAATGGAACCTGTTATACACCATCTTTCTCTACCTATATCTGCCTACATGTCCGAAACTCCACCCACTTTGTGGAAATAATCAAAGATGCTGCCATCCAATCCCACCAGATGGTGAGCCTGGACTTGGTGAGTTTGCACACCAAGGTACCCACAGATGAGACTCATTTGGTAGTCAGGGAGAGACTGGCCTCAGACACCTCCCTAGAAGAACAGACCAGTATATCAATAGAAAATTTGGTGGAGATGCTGACTTCCTGTACATAAACAACACACTTCAGAATGAAATCAGATATACATTGACAGGCTTGGCAATGGGCTCACCATTATTACCAGCAATGCCAAACATACAAATGGAATTCTTCAAAGAAATGGCATTAGAATACACATTGCTAAAGACAACCTATAGCTGAAATATGTAGATGACACCTTCATACTCTGGCTACTACTGGACTATATGACCTCAGTAAGGTCATCGATACAGTTCACTATAGAGAGAGAAAATGACAACTCACTAGCATTCCTGGATGTACAAATATTTCGAACAGTGTATGGGTTCAAGACATCTGTATACTGCAAGACAACATTTACCAGACAATAACTCAACTCCCACCACCCATAGACATAGACACACACAAACACACACACACACACACACAGTAGGGTGTTCAGAATGTTTTAGCAGAACAGATAAACAAACAAATCTAAGTTAAATTTTAAATTATTTATTAAAAATGTAATCACCTTTATCTTCAAAAATTGCAGACCAATAGGAAAGAAAATGTTTGATTCCATGGTTAATGAAATCTTGAATTTTTCTTTGAAAAGAGTTTGAAAGATTGTTTTCAACTTTTTTTGTTTCTAAATATTCTGCCACTTATGAAATGTTCTAGCAATCAAAACAAATGGAAATCTCTTGGTGCTAAATCTGGTGAGTATGGAGGATGTGGAAGCCACCACCAATGGTCAGGTTTAGCTGCCACAAGCTTAGGTTTAACAAACTGTAACAATTTTTTTCTCGAATGCTGGCTTTCACAATGTCCAGTGAATATCCATTTTGACTCAGAAGATTCTTAAATTCAGTTTCTGAGCATATTACGAGGACATGATGGACCAAAGCCTTAATCAGGTTTACTTTTTGTTGTCTTGGATATAAAAATCAATATATAAAAGATATATAGTAATGGTTGGTTTCCAGTACACTGATAAAAGAAATCCTAAATCTGATCTGAATTGCAGGGTATCTAGAAAGAAAGAAAACACTATTCTTCTCTTTCACAAGTGTAAAGTTGGGTGCAATGTGTTCAGTGCCATATGAAATACTCTAACCTTATCATGAAACACACAAAAGTGTCAACATATCTAACATAATAACTGGGTCCTTAAGTAAATCTTACTTATAAAAACCAACTAATATATTTGCCATCACTGGGCCCAAATGTTTGATTTATTTGTTTTCTTGGTTTTTTTTTTTTTTTTTTTTTTTTTTTTTACAGCTTATCAGCCCTTCTCAGGTTATGTAAAACTAGAAAATATTTTGGGATTTTAAGTTTTTTTTTTTGTGATGATAATGATTTACTGATAGAAGTCTTACTATTTAACCGATGGGGGTTGAAGAGATGGATTCATACCTTTCTCAAGGGTATTTGTACATATGTGAATATAACAAACATGACTGGAATTAAAACTTGTCTTTCCAATTTCCAACTGTCAGTCGTTACCCATTATATCACCTGCACATCCAAGCTTACAGCACCTGGTATTCACAAGCAGTCAACCATCTCAGTACTGGCTAGGCTCAAAGTTGCATAACTTCAGTGATCTGACAATCCCATCTATTTTCCTATATATGATCTTATTGAATCTAAATTCAATGGACAAGGTGGAAAATACCATCAACTCAATGAAGACAGCTTCAAAAATATGAAAAGTGAGGGACAAATGATGACAGTACAAAGTATCACCACAAATGTCCATGGTTAGTTATAATGAAACACAGCTAAATAGACTGCTGATTTCAAATAAACACAAACTTATAATCAAAAATGAAAAGACAGCTGAAGATTCTGGATAACTCCAATGCAAGTGTGATAAGAGAACTTTGTTGCTGATCTGTGTTCCATATTAACAAATAAGTTGTGAAAAATCTGTCCTTGTAAAGACATTTTTAGAGACGTTTACAGTGACAAAGTGTCAAAAAACATGCCATGTCAGATCCTTTAATAAATCCCCAAAACTGTGAGATCAATCATTAAACAATCATTAAAAGACATCTCAATTCTCCTATATGACAGTGAATGCTAGACAGATCTTAAGGTAACAGTGATGTAGTTCTACAGAAGAATGCCGAGAATATCAGAGACTGAACATGTAAGCAACGGGGAAGTTTTAAGGAAAACAGAAATTCAAACATGGGTACATTGAATCAAAAGTTAATTTGAAAGAGGTTTAGAGAATTTAACACACACACACACACACACAAGGACATAATGAAGGCTAGAGGAGCAGATAGAAACATCAAGTAACCTACCTAACAAGCTAATGTAAAAAAAAAAAAATGATGAAATACAACACCTAAATATCAATAGATCAATGGCTTCTAAAATTAGTTTCAGAACATGGAGCATATTAACATTGTTATTGCAATTGCACTGTTTCCAGTTTGTTAAAAATATTTACCTTTGTAAACTTTTCACATTCTCTAATTATAATTTTTAATTACAATTCAATGCTTCTTGGGGTTTCATTAACCTCATTAGTAATATGAAACATTGGTTGGTTAGATTTTGTTTAATGGGTTGTCAACCCTGATAGGTCATTATATGCCAACCAAGTGAATATATATATATTTGTCAGCACCCACTTGCATCTGGATTGTCATTCTCTCCACTTATTCCTTTCCTCCCTGGTGGCAGTGGCAGCAATGGTTGTGAAGGCTCATGCTACACCTGAAGAGTCGTGAGTAGGAGACACAGAAGAGTGAGGGTGGCAGACGTAGTTGGGTGAGTCAAACCTTGACAGTACGTCACAGATCCTTTTCATGTTGACAGTTGGACTCTAAAAGTCTCTATCATCCCTCAGATGGTCCTATGCTGGGAATGCCAATTTAATACAAATATGACATATACATATATATTTTTTCTTTTTTTCACTAGTTGGGGGACATTGGTAGCTACAATTTGTTTTAAACAGATTGTTTAATCTGCCAATTTGAACCTGTCTAAACTAGTCCTTATATAATCACACATAAACAATTTTTAAAGGAATTTAAAAATTCCTATTTCTTTTCGAAACCCTATAATCTAGCCAGGGGAAACATCTTAAACAATCTTTTTTACATTTGTAACATTGTAGTATTTACTACATTTAAGCAGATAGCTTTTACTTTCAATCACAATGTTAACTGTCAACTACGATTGCAATGGATGCATTGAGGTACATCCTCAACTCTTAGTAGGTGTACAAGAGTTAGTCTTGTATGTCCAATATGAACTCTAGTTAACAGTACGCAGATGCAGTTAAATTCATAAAACTGTTGCCACATTCTAAGAGTGAGATAAAGTCGTATTTTCTTTTTTTTTTCGCTCTAAGGAGCCACTGAAAGTAAAAGAAACTAGCAAATGACAATAAAAGGACAGGATTTAAGGAGAAGAAAGAAGATGCATGTTAAACTTTTGAAGATTGTAGTTAACAGTAAAGTTGAAAATGAGTTGCACAAGTAGAAGAGAAGAAACTGCTAGAATAAAACTTATAGTTACATTTAGCAGTTATCAACATTAAAACGATGAAACCTAGTTGCCAATTTAGCATTGTGCCTAAATTCATATGGCCGAGTAACCAATTTGGAAAAGTCATCAGAACAATTACCATGAAAATAATTACAAAAAAAACACAAAGAAAGCTACGTTATGGCAGTGGGGAAAGTAACTTAAACCGACATGCCAGGTCAGGACTGATAACATTGCAGATTCTTTTTTGTATTTTATCAAGAATGTCATAGCAGAAGCCAGATGTGGTAGTAATATTCAATACATTGATGAATGGCAGATTTATAAAGATGTAAGGTAGGTTTCTGGAAAAAAAAAAATTGTCTAGTACAATGAACCAATTTTCCTAGTAAATGAATATCCATAATATGAGATTAGATAATAAATCATTTTAGAAAATATCCAGAGTGGTAAAGCATTAAAGATATAATCAAATTACTGGGTTAAAAAAAATATGAAAGATAAAATAAAACATGAAGGCTTTAGATGTTGGGCTGATAAAAATCCCAAGAATAAACATTTAATTCATAATGCTGTAAAATATTTGAAAACAAGTGCCAAATTCCATTATTAAAAATAAAACAATAATGATATTAATAATATTTAATAATGATGATTATCAAGTCCCCCAGAGATTTACTCTCTGTATGTAGACATTAAGTTAAATTCAAAACAGACTGGAATTGTGTTATGATAGTTAATAACATTTATTAAATACAGCATGGATGCATGGTGGTTAAAATATTCATTTCCAAACATGAGACCTGGGTTTGAATCTCACCATGGTTGATTTATTAGAAAGATGACTTCCTGTCATCGGTTTGCAATGGCGATCACAGCATGCAGCACATTTGAAAAGTGTTCAAAAACCATACCAAAGGTTGATCTAAGCCTTGCGAGTGAAATTAAGCAGACAAAATTATTTATCAAAGATTGTGCTATGGCAAAAGTCATAATTCATCTTGTTTGATGGTTTGCACACATAATAGCCTTGTTCAAACTGTATTTAACCCTATATCAGTGATAAGCACAATAGATCCACATGATAGGAATGTGCCTGGAATGTGTGCAAGGAGAAAAAAACTATATAACACAAAGATGTATAAAAATCCACTCCAGAGAAGAAAAGGAGTAAAGTCTTTCTTACATCAAACCCAAGAATGTAGGATCCATGGTCAGATGAAGGCCTGGGGCCACATGCACACACATCAGTAATTGAAATCTGAAGTTGAATAAAATGCAATGTTATACAGGAGAGATTAAATCTCATGTTCTCATTAAAATGTTTTTATCTCATTACACTCATAAGGGGAACATAACACAATCTTCCTTGCTTTATATTGACCATTTGTTGTACTCAAATTAGTAAATATCAACTTCACTTTTAGACTCACAGATTAGCTGATGAATGGTCCATGACAAACAGATCTCACTTATAGCATTATGATCAAATTCATTAACAAGTCATCTATCTCTTGGATTGGTACTAATTTGGACTAATGTGCTTGATGCACTTTGACACTTCATTTATTAGTCATTACTTATTTAGGAGACAAGTAGGTCAGTGTTTGAAGCCCATGTCAAAAACTGAAATATAGTCATGCATCAAATTGTGTGCAATTACATTCTGGGTGTAAGAACTCAACTGAACCTGAATAAAAGTTAACTATTATAGAGTAAAATGAATCATATGTATTGAACATATATATTTACTTATGTCTCTATATTGTACATTGTCAGGTTATCTCCTAATTTTCAAAACTGCTACCGAAGGAGGGTCTCTGGACTATAAACACTCTGCAATATCTTTTCTCACTCTCTTCTTACCTTATCCGTTTATTCGTCAACATGTAAATCTTTTGTGGAGAACACATTTCCTTTAGGAAATGCATGAAGAATACATACGCACGTACATTCATATTCATTCACTTCACATACTTTGAACGCAAAAGGTTTCCTCAATCATTTGTTACACATATTGTCTTTGTCACTTGTATACATTTATTGTTAATACATTATCATTTGTTTGTACATATATATTGATTCTTGTCATTTCTTTACATGGACTAATATAGTGAGTCTGCCATTTTCTTGTGGGTATTTCAGGAGACAGCATGTTCGTTTGGTTTGGTTTGGTTTGGTTTATTTTGTTTTACGGCATATAAACTGCAATGGGTTATTTAATGCTGATAAAATTTTTTATTGCTGGTAATGTTTTGTCAAAAATCTGTTTCTGGTAATATATTTCCTTCAAAATGGTATTGCTGGTAATAATTTTTTCAAAAAAGTATTGCTGGTAATAGTTAACTATTTGCCCATAGCTGGGACCCTAACAGGTGCTATCACCCCAGGTCGGAGTGGACCTGGGAACACCAGCAATTAAGAGGTGGTTCCAGGCTCCTTAAAACCTCCTGATCAGAGGCCTTACTGTTGAACGTAGTTTAACGTCGTACCCAGGACACAGATGTAGTTCAACATCTTACCCAGGATGCGAGACAGCATGTTATTGCCAATTTCAAATACCAACATTACTAATGCCCACAAGAAGTTGGGAAACACATAACTGACCTGCAACAACATTTATGGTGACATTAGTAATTAGCCATAGAAGTAATATCATAAATAAACTTCCAATTAATTATAATAAAATTTAAAACTGCAACTTATTTAAATTTACATAAAATTTAGGAGGCACGGTGGTTTAATAGATAGCAAATTAAATTGAGGAATGTGAGAGCTGAGTGCAAATAGAAAAGGTATTAATTCATCTCTTCCCCCCAGCTATGGGTTGAGTAGCAGGACAGACTGTTTTCTATAGGCTTGGATAGCAATTGATCTAGATGAAGGACAACTCTGAATTCAAAGCCTCCAACAATGGGTTAAATAGTCTCACCAACCAGCAAATGGCCAAGTGTGGTGAGCATGGCTACACCTCTGAAGATATGGTCAATCAGGGAGGGATTTATTCAAAGAGTGAGGAGGTTCTGGATCAGTTCTAGTGAGCTTTCATTTCTGGAATTTTTTTTTTTTTTTTTTTTAGATAAAATATTTAAATAATAAAGTTTTTGCATGTAAAGCTGAGTGTCTATTGATTTTCTGGAGATGTAATTTTTCACTGTAAACAGTTTTATTATTTGAAATGCTTCGAGAAATTGGATGTGTGTGTATCTGATATAGTTTTTGCCTCTTAGAAAACTGTCATTACTCTTCCAGAAGAAAAGTATGAGTGGATTGACTTAGAGAAGCTGACATGTAATTTCAGTTGTTGTTTTCTGAAGACAAACTGGCATTTTAGATTTGACTGACTATAACATATTGCAAAGTTTAATATTTGTTTTTATACAATACAAACTTGAAGTTTTTTTTTATTTACTCAAACAGTTATTGATTGAACATTCTTTTAATACCTTGTGATATATTTTCTACTACATCTACACATTTTTAATCTTAATCTTTTAGACTTAACATTTGATAGCTTTTTCCTAAAACTGGCTATTTATGTTCATCATCTTTGTATAGTTTTTTGATAAACCTCTGAAATCTTTACATAATAGTTATTTCAATAATCAAATTTTGAATATTATTATATTAATAATGCCATATCCCTTCAAGGTGTAAATAGTTTAGCTCTCCGTGGCTTGTTTATCTTTCACAATATTTGCAAAGTGTGTATTGCCGTGATTATCATGTGAAAGATAGTGGAATGGTTTACACTTACCTTTCTTCTTGACAGGTTCCCAACCAAGGCTAGAAAACCTAGTCTGCTCTACAATTTAAACCATAGCTTGCAGAGAAAATGGATTCATGTCTTTCCCGAAGGCATAAACAAAGTAAATACAAACAGCCAGAACAGCCTGAACACTGTTCACTATTTTTTGTCAATAACCAGTTCGCCACCTTGTAACTATATAACATTTTAAGTAATTAATAAACTTTTTAATGTGACATCATTTCTTATTATGATTAACATTATATTTACTGGGTATGCAATATTTATTTTTTTTTAAAATAGAGAAATCAAAAGTCTTATTAAAGAAAATATATCTCTAAACAGGCATTGAACCTGTATTACAGTGTTCACACTCTTTTTAGGAAATAATTTTCCAGGACAGCACTTGTTCATGGAAATTTTATAATTTACCGTTATGTCTAATATTCACATATTTAACCAGTTTTATTCTTACCTTTTTTAAAATGTATGGTTAATGATGAAGTAGCTTGGGTTCATTACAGACAAGTATATAAAAAAGTCCCCACCCCCACCGGAAGTGAAAAAAAAAAAAAAAGTTCCCATCTGGTTAGTTGTCCTTTTCAGTGCTGTCTGGAAATGTGTGATCACTCTACATTGCATTAAAATATCAAAGTGAACCCCCTTTTTAAAATGTAACAATTATTTTTTTCAAAAAATATTAAAATTGCAGTAAGATTGAAGGTCTCATTAGTTCAAATCACAGAAAAAAAAATTACTAGAAAATTTTTTTTTCACAGTGGACTTGAATGGGTCCTTATATAGAAATTTACCTAATTTTCTTTAATCAATAAACTAAACCCTACGAGGTGTACTCACGATTTTATTGTTATTAAATTAATACTTATCAAAGAAAGTTTCTTTAAATGAATATCACTTTTTCACAAGGTGTAATCTTTTATTCAAATAAATACTGTTTATTTTCCCAGATAATCTTTGTTGTAAACAAAATTTATGATTTTTCTCAGATATTTATAACTAAAAATAGTTGTTAAACCTTTTCATCAACTTGCTGAATAGTACTAAAGTTGAATGATGTTGTCAGATATGATAGCATAATTATTGATTCTGATAATTTATTTCAACTTAATTTACAGAAATTGTAGTCATGGCAGAAATGTCAAAGAAATGTAAGTTTCAGGAGGAATGGACAATCCTAAGTTCAAGACCTGGATAAGACATGTGGCTGGTGATGTTCACTATATTGTAAGATATGCCAAAAATCATTTGATATTAGCAACACCGGCTTATCTGCTATTAAAATCTATGCCAAAGTACAGGAATACAAGGCTAGAATAGGTCAATGCAGTGAACTGCAAATGACTGATTTCTTCCTTTTACCCAGAATTCTGAAACTGGCAAGCAGGCAACAATGGCGGAGAGTCAAGAAGTCAACTTCTGAAAGTGTAGCTCCATCCCAAGTTACACCCAAAATTAATATTTTTCAAGTGATCCACTGGGTGCTAAAAATGACCCTGTCTCATTTTTCTTTCAATTCTTGTTCAGGCATGTTGTTTGCTCAGATGTTTCCTAACAGTAACATTGCTAAAAAAATTTTTATGTAGTACAATCAAAGCAGTACACCTGATTTGTTTTGGCTTAGCACACAATTTCAGAGAGGAACTTATAAAAGGCATCAGTCAAATTGCTATATCATTTCATTTGACAAATACCTGAATAAAGTTACTCAGACTGAGCAAATGGACTTAATTGTTCAGTACTGGAGTAAGAGTAAAGAGTAGTAAATTACCTGGACTCTCAGTTTATGGGACATGTCCAAGCAGAGATGCTTGTTGAAAGAATGAAGAATTCTCTATCTCCACTTGATCCAAACAAGCTCCTACAAATATCTATAGATGGCCCACAAGTAAACCAGAAGTTTATGAGATTATTTGAGGAGAGATGCAAGGAGGAAAGACCCAAATGCTTGAAGGTTAGTAAACCTTGGGAGATGTAGTCTCCATCCAATTCATGGGAGTTTCCAACAGGGTGAGGAGACAGGCTTTCATCAATCTTCCATCCTAAGAGCCCTTTGGCAGATTTTTCATGATACATCAGCTGGGTGGGATGATTTCATTGAAATCACAAAGACCTCAAAACTTCTCCTCAAATTTTGTGATCACAGGTGGATAGAAGTTTTGCCAGTGGCAGAGCAGGCCACTGAGATATGTCCATCTGTACAGAAATGAACCACTACAAAAAAACTTTGCAAGGTGGAACCAACATCAGTGTCCTATCTCAAAGTGAAAAGGTAGTTGATGACACTCTTTTTGAAGCCAAGCTACAGTTTTTTGTTTTTTTTTATCTATATGGCAAGGCCGCTCAGACCCTTCTTTGAAGGTTTTCAAAATGATGCCCACATGGTGCCTTTTTTTGGCAAAAGAGCTTAAATCAACCTGGTTAAATTGCTTTCATGCTTCATGAAGAGAGATGTAATTGAGGCCAAAAGTACGCATTTATAATTGCTCAAAATTAATGTACTGAACAAAGAGTTTCATGTATCTGTAAGTGTTCTGAAAGCAAAGGAAATGTTTGTCACAGATTAATTCCCCAACACAGAGAACAAATCACTAAGTTCAGACTCAAATATCAGGGGCAGAAAGAAATGCTGAAAACTCGATTCGCAGGTACTATCTCTCAAATCCCAATTCATGTAACCAGTCAGAAAAATATCTCACTCAAATGCGGTAGCCAAAATTTTTCCCTCCTGATTCGAGAACACCAATTGCTTTTATCGTCCGAGCATTTTTTTTCATTCATTGACAACTGGGAGAGGATGCCAAATTTTTGCATATCAAAATACTTTTATAGAGATTCCTGTGATGGACTTGTTTTTAATCTAAATATTCCATCTTCAGTATGTCACGTGGAATATGTGCCCTTTTTTTTGGTAAGTAATTTTCTTTTCCATTGTAGGATACATGTGGCGCGCTGTCGTTTGGTTTGACAAGGTAAGTCGCCATTTTCTTTGCTATAGTACCATTAAAGAAGGTTGACATTGGCTTTGCCACCAAACATGCTGTTATCAAATCCTCTAAGAATCTTCCTGGTAATCAACTGTTCAGCATACAGTTCAGGAAAGAATGTCTAACCTTACTCTCAACAACAGCAAAGAATCTGCTGAAAAAAATGTCCATTGAATTATATGGCAGTAAGACATTTAAGATCTGTTGATCCTTTGTTCATGATTAGTGAACAGAGGGTGCCATATTAAAGTTTGAAAAGCTCCTTCAGCTACTTCTGAATGCCAAATGGCATACTGCACAGCAATGTGACCAAATCTTTGCAGAATATAAAAGATGACTCACTGAGATATCCCAAGAAAATAAACAAGAGTTCATAGAGTTTAACTATACAGGTAGCTTCTGTTGAGTAGACACATTTCTAGGAAATTTTTAAGAGGTAAAGTAGAATACACAAATCTGTGGAAGCTACTGAAAAACCTTTTTACATTGTCACGTGGACAAGCAGCAGTTGAAAGAAGATACTCTGTAAACAAGGACATTTTGGTAGAGAACCTGAAGGAGAAGACATTGATTTCTCTAAGGCTTATAGAAAAATTCATTGTCGGATGGCCCATTAAAAATAATACCCAAATTCCTAATACAGCATTGCAAATCTTCAAGAACGATAGTATGTTAGTTATTTGGAAGAGGAAAAGAAAAGAAAAAAAAACAATCTGCAAATGACATTAAAAGGAAAGACCTCAGCTCTGAAATCACAAAAGTGACCAGAAAGAGACAAAAAATAATGGCTGACATCAAAGTATTGCAGCAAGAGGCAGATGCAATGGCAGAGAAGGCTGAAAAAAAAAAAAAAACTCAAGAAAAACAGGACATTACACTGCTTGTAAAATCCAATGCCTGCCACAAAAGTATTGCAGAAAAAAGTGATCATTCTAGATACTACCTTGAATTAAAAGAAGAACAATTACAATGCTATAAATAGACTAAACTCAGCATATTTGCTAAAATTTCTGTGACTTTGTATCACCAATCTATATGGCCTGATGAAGAATTGTCTAAGATTTATAGGTGCAATTTGTTTGAAGCTATTTTTTAACCATTGGTCTGAGAAATATATTTATACCATTTGCAATGCTTTTACCTTATATATTAAAATATGTTAGCTCTATCTCTGATACAGTATTTACATTATTCGGACTATTGTCCTCATCTTTGTCGCCATATTTATCACAATGTTTCGGCCGTTGTACACTCCGGCCTTCTTCAGGTGGTTGGAATTTCGAACTGAACCCTTTATTTCGATCACTGGGGTAAACTGTTCTAGTTTGATGGATGTCAGTTATCAGTTATCTTCTGCTAATTTTCCCTCTGAAAGTTCTCCACCTTAACCGGGTATTGAACTCACACTCTTTGGGTCTGTCCCAACGCCTTTATCCACTGTGCCATGTGTCCTTGAGGACATCTGGGTATGAATTTCTGGGTATTATAAACCTAATGTTTTCAGCAACCATTTTTTACCAGTGCTCATATTGCAATTTTGCTGTTATCATTCCATGTTTTTACCAGAGCTCATATTGCAACTTTGTTATCATTGCTTTTCTCTGGCACTCCTTATTGCTGGTTCCCATATTGTATTTATTTCTATGCTTGGTCGGCTCAGGAAATTTTTGTGGCCTAGCATATGTGCAGATTCCTTAAGTTTACGAATTTTCCAATGGTGTTCCCTGTCTATGATCTCAACATGATCCCACAGGGGACGGTGATCTCCCTTCTCTCTCCATAGGTGGTCAGCCACGCCTGATTTTTCTACTTCCCCTCGCGATACAGCTTTCTGGTGTTCTTGAAGCCTTACCTTGAGGGGGCGGCCTGTCACTCCTTTATATTCCTTTTCGCAGCTGCACGGGATAGCGTACACACAGTCTTTAGTCATGTTCTCCTCTATGGGGGGGGTCTCACTCGAGAGAGATATCTGCGAAGTGTTGTCAAGCTTTTGAAGGTTGTCCTGATGTTATATGGACCGCAGATCCTTTGTATTTTCTCTGATAACCCCTTCACATAAGGCAGGCAGACTGTTTTCTGAGTGTTGTTGTCCTCCTCCTCTTGTACCCGCCTATCCCAGTTTTTGGGGGCTGCTGCCATGTACCCAGGGTAGTTGTTACGTTGTAGGGTACTACTTATACTGACCAATTCTTTATCTAACGTCTCTGGGTCGCCACTTATGACTTTTTGCTTGGTGTTGTAAGCAACGGACGATCCCTTTCTTTACGCTGTATGGATGGTGGGAGTTGAAATTGAGGTACTGTCCGGTGAATGTTGGTTTACAGTATACAGATGTCTTGAACCCATGCTCTGTTCGAGATATTAGTACATCCAGGAATGGGAGTGTGTTGTTACTCTCTTTCTCCATTGTGAACTGTACCGAAGGTCTTATTGAGTTCACATGGTCCAGTAGAACCTGGACATCTTCCTGGTGTGGCCAGAGTATGAAAGTGTTATCTACGTACCTTAACCATATAGTAGGCTTTAGAGATATAGATTCTAATGCCATTTCTTCAAAGTATTCCATATATATATATATATATATATATATATATATATATATATATATATATTCACCATTGCTGGCCAGTAAGTATAATTAATACTGTTTATTTAAAAAAACCCACAGCATTTACTTAAATTGTACCTATTAAAATAACGTATAAACAATATATAACAAATAAATAATAACTTTATTCTGTCTATATTTTTTGCCGTAATTTGGAACCATTGAAAATCCCTTTCTTACTTTTCATTGTACAACATACAACTAAGCTGACAATTGGCAGCTGATCTCAAGAATGACCTACAGTCTGTTGTTAACTGGAACAAAAGAATGGCTTATTAATTATAACACCTTCAAAATGAAACTTCTCTATCTGAAAGACCTCTTCCTGCCTCCCATCTGCATGGCTGATACTAATCTTTATAAGAGTAACCCAATGTGCCTTCTCAAGCATATATTCTTGGCTGACATGAAGTGGTGAGACTATGTTGAATCCATTGCTAGGTTTGCTGCTAAGAAAGTTGGTTCACTGTGTTGTGCTAGACAAATTTTCTCTTCTGAATCTATCTTACATATTTATAATTCTACCATTCATCCATGTCTTGAATATTGCTGCCACATATGGTCTGGTGCTCCAGCTGTGTATCTAAAAGTTCTTGATAAAATCCAAAAAAGAATCAGCAATATTATTGTTCCTGACCTGGCATCTCAGCTTCAGTCACTTTCTCATCACCGTAATGTAGCTTCCCTGTGTCTTTTCTATAAATACTTTCGTGGTAAGTGTTTGGATGAACTCTATGCTATGGTACCTAGACTTTATGAATTTAAGAACAATACTAGATTGTCAGGAAAGTCTCATCAATTCACAGTTGAGGTGGCTAGATGTAACCATAAGTCCTATGCTAAAAATTTCTTTTCTCACACTTCTTGCTTGTGAAACTCTTCTGGCTCCATGCTTTTAGTTAACTTTGATTTTCAAAAATTTAAATGCAATGTCAATTGTTATCTACTGTTCTCTTGATTACTCCTCTATTGTTCCTGCTTCTTAATTATGCTTCTCTTTCTTTCTTATTCTTTCACACTCAGTAACCTTAGTGGCTCTAGACTCTTGCATGGGGTGAATTTGATTAAAAAGAACAAAAAAAAAATCAAATGTAAGGTTAAAAAAAAAATTAATGTTAAATCATCAACAATTTTACCCTAATTCTAAAAACATTTACTTGTATAATGCATGAAATGCTAAGCAGTGGAGAAATGGTAAAGTGAGTGGGTAGCAAAAAAGAAAACCCTTAATCTTGTTTCAGATGCAGTCGATACTCATATACAAAATGTTTTAATTTCTTTCTACCATCAGTATTTACACTGTATGTAATTGTATGCATGGGTGCAATGCTAAGTGGTTAGAGTGTTTATTTTCTGACCATGAGACTTGTGTTTCAAGGAAAGAGACATTATTATTGGCCTGCGGGAGGGGTGATCCCAGTATATGGCTTCATTGGAAAGTTCCTGAAAGCCACACCCCAGGTTGATCCAAGCCTTGTGTTTCAAAACAGGTAGATTGAAATGTTTGGAAGCTGTCAATGGTTATACTAGAAACTGTTGATCATGCCAGACCATGTGCACTCTCCCAGAAACTGTAACTAAGGTTCATTCAGCATAGTTGCAGTATAAACCACAGCTTGGTCCTGTGGGGTATTTCACAAACACAAATGTAGCTGAGCAGGTACCTGCAACAGGGATTTGCTAGCTGCCCTAGTAGATGCATTTGCTTAGAAAACAAGTACCCAGTCATTATGTAATCATTCCAGCCAGCCAAAGTTTTGTTGAAAAAATCGTGTCCTTGATATCATAGATTAGATCAACAGCATGTAATTAAATACTGACCTTGACAGATAAATTTATCTACAGTACCAGGTCATATAATTCCAATGTCCCAAGTCATCACTCAGTTCAGCCATTACTAGATTTTGGTAGCTTATAATAAATATTACTAAATAATGAAATAAATTATTTAGGAAGAGAGACAAGGAAAAATATGAATCATTTATTTCCTTTTATCAGTCAAGATTTATAGTAATATTTTAATTTAATTTCTTAAATGAAGCATAATCAGTATACTTTAATTAAACTATTCTTTTACTCATGATTGTTATAATCCGGACATGGGCAACCTTTTTTTTGAGAAGTTGGCCACATAAGATATGCCTCATTGCTATTCAAGGTAATTTTTCATTGAATGCACATCAAGCATGTTCACTGCAGAAAACGATATGTGAAAAGCATCTGCCTAAGAAATAGGGAACAAGTTGGTATTTTTTTCTCTTTGGCAAAAAGGTCTTTTCTATAAAAAAAATTTGTCGTCCGAGTAACATCACTGATTTCAATGTCATTACTAAAAAAATTCAAGGTAATTATTTTTTGTTGACAGTACCTCAACCATGTTCACTACACAAGACCATACGTGAAAGCATCTTCCTTGGAAATAGGGGAAAAAAATTGATTTTTCTAGAAAAAGTTGAAGTCTTAGTAACATATCATTGATTTCAATGTGATTAACACACACTGCTGCTGTCATACATTCTGGCAGCGTTTCTCAAAATTTTTTTTTTTTTTTTAATTCAGGGCACACATGTAGAATAATTAAAACTCTGGGGTGCACTTTAAATTTTAATAAGGAAAAATTAAGTCATTAAATTTGAAAATAAGGAAACAATAAATAATAGAGGTCTCCTGAAATAAAGAATTATTTTAAAGACATTACATTGTATAGTTAAGTATCCCTGCTTGAAACCTGTATTTGATGTACTTTGGCAATTTTTTCATGTCAAGCCTTATATGTGAAGATTAGTGATTTACAGGGATTTATGAAGAATTTGCTATTTTTAGGGAGGCCAATAATGAGTGATTTAAATCCCTTGAGAAAAGCAGAGGGAACAGATTATCCACTGCTTCTCAAAGATTAAGAATTTTAGCATCCATTTTAAAATGTTAAATGGCAAAGACTTGGCTTAGACATAGAAGCCATGTGCTTGGTATCTCTATCTTTTTAAAAATAAACATTTTTTAAATATAAAATAATTTATAAATGACTCTTCTGTTAACTTAGGGTGCACCTGACTATATTTCAAGGCACATTCAGTGGACAATGGCACACCATATTTATCACAACGTTTCTGCCGTTGTATGCACTGGCCTTCTTCAGATATAAATATAGACAGATACTGATAACTCCTAAATTCAGAAAGAAACTTATTTTAAAGGCTAAAGAAGAAGAGGTAGATTGAGTAAAAAAAAATAGGTTAACATCATCACTGACTGAAATGGAAGATCACTCAGAAAGATATGCAACCGAGAAATGTGGTCAAGTGCTCAGCTGCATAGTGACACTACAGTCACTGGATTGATGATGATGACTGAAAAGACATGAACTCGTTCCTTTTTGGTTATAATGACAAGACTTGGATGAAATTTATTCTTTATTTTTTATGCACACTGATTTCTAGCAACTTAAAAATGATGGTTGTCATAAAAAACAATTGAAAGATGAAAGAAATAATTAAAAAAAATCTATATATTAATCTTTATCACTCTGTATGTGACTTCATTTGCTATACAAAAAGTTTATCCTGCCACTGAAGTTAACTGATCCCTGAGCAATAAGGTATTTGAATTTCATCGATGTGTTGTCATATCTTGATATGGCAACAGATAACAAC
The DNA here is from genome assembly GCA_963932145.1 of Acanthosepion lycidas. NCBI lineage: Eukaryota > Metazoa > Mollusca > Cephalopoda > Sepiida > Sepiidae > Acanthosepion > Acanthosepion lycidas. Next base: position 28,111,069 of record OZ010602.1, read on the forward strand.
TTTGAGTCAAATTAACAATAAGAACTGCAATTGAGAGGTCTCCAAAAATTATTTTTTTTATTTGCTTTAAAACTTTTCACCCCAAGCAAGGCGGGAGTGCTACTAGAATGCAAGGGGTTACAGAAGAGTGGGAGCAAGAGTAAAGAAGTGTGATAGAGGAAAGGATGAAGAGAAGGACGGAGAATAGATCAATGCATCTGGAGATGTTAATTGACATTGCATTTGAATAGTTGAAGATTATAGCTATCAGGGAAGCAAGTAAGAGGAAAGGAGTTCCACAGACAGGAAGTGCAAGACATGAAGATATCAGAGTAGAAGAGATGGCTACATTTAACCGTTTTGAAAGCAAAAGGATGGGACTGAGATGTTGACCTAGTGGCACGTTTAAATTCATGCAGTTTGGGAACGAGCAAAAATAGCTTGTCGGAGCAGTTACCATGAAAGTATTTGTAGAAAAGGTGATGGCACATCTGTGAGAGAGCGACTGTAAACGAGATGCCAGATCAGGGCCAAGCACATTGCATATCAGTCTCTGGATTTGGTCAAGGAACCTAAGATGAACAACAGGGGCACCAGACCATATATGACAGCAATATTCCATGCAAGATCAAATGGTTGATATATAGATTTGAAAGATGGACTCAGGCGAGTAAAACTTTCTGGCGCAACACAGAGAAGCAACTTTCCTTGCGGTAAATGAAGCTATTGATTCAATGTAACTGTTCCATCTTAGGTCAGCAGACAAGCAGTTGTAAAGAGGTGATCTTGTGGAGGTGAGCATCAGATATTCTAATGGGAGGCAGGGAGGGTTCTCTGTGGTGTATAATAGAGAGCAGTTTTGTTTTTGAGGTATTAAAGTTAACCAGCCATTTCCTGCCCTAGTCAACAACTGATTAGAGGTCCTTTTCAAGACCTACAGTCCGGTTATTTTGCCAGCGATACCAGATTTGCTATTTGGGCAGGAGTAAATAGTAGTGTCGTCAGCATAGATGCCTACTTGGTAACTGATGACATCAGGAAGATCATTAATGAAGATAAAGAACAGTGTAGGTCCCAGGATAGAGCCGTGAGGAAAACCTTTGTTCATGAGAAAGGAACTGGAGGAGAATCTGTTAGTATGGTAGAAATAGAAGTAATATTCAAAATTCAAATTAACTTTTTGCACCCTGAATTATTGCAGTATCTAGTTACCTTCTACATAAAGTGTTTACATCATGGTCCAAATGAAAAAAATTAAAACTTCACCCTATTTAAAACATCAAATGAGTAATAAAAGTGAAGAAAGCTAACCATGGCTTCTCTCACTTTTCACTTGCTTTTATTTTCATTTTTCTCTAGCCTTCTTACTCTCTGGTTTTTCTTCCTAAGAACCTTTTACACTCCTTTCTTTCTCTCTTCCTTGCTTTTCCCAGTTCTGTTGTCTTGCAGAAATGAACAGTTAAGGAACTGATGGAGATATTGTGAATGTGTAATACATTTCAGCAAGAACAGACACTACACTGACCCTAATGTCAAAAGTGCCAATCTCTATGCAAATTATCTGGCAATTTTTGATAGGTACTATGCGAGTTGATAACAGTTAGCAGAGAACTATTTTTAAAATGAAAGGAAATGCATGAATCTTTTCTTTCTCTTTCTGAACTGCATATGAAAAAGGGAAAGTCAATGGCTGAGATTTAACTATCATGTTTTGTGCCATTGCAAATATCCTGACAAGGATGTGATAAACTCAAGAAAAATAAAGAAAGAAATACTCATTAAAACATTTGTAATTGCAAAAATTATTTCATTTAAAGAAACTGACCTAAAAATGCTTTGGGCATATTCTTTTTCTTTTTTGAAGGCTCACAGTAAATAATTAGCCTTGTGTCAAATATTCTATAAGGAAAAATAAATATCTTAATTTTTGTTTGCGTCTATGCAGTTTTGACATGGCTAAAATTAAATGCAGCATCATTACTTTCTAAATCAAAATTATCATAAAAACATAAATTTGGAAACATGTTTTTGAAAACCCTTAAAATGTCCCAGTTAAAAAAAAAAAAAAATTCCAAACTACACATCTTTTACACCTAATTAGGCTATGTTGTTAAGGTTTATCTATTTTGAGAGTACCAACAACTGCCAAATAATATGCACAGACAGATTCATGTTGTGTTTTATTTAGATGAATCCCACAAAATATTGATAAAAATCACCATCTCTTCAGAGAGAAATAAATATCAGTGGGAAGACAGAAATTCTTGAAATAAATAAAGCGCAAATTTTAAAAATGAGACAACAAATCTTAGATCCCCCCAATAAATATGTAAGTTCTTATTTACTAAGTTTAGTTTGGCACAAGGTCATGAGTGTAGGTTACCTATCAAGGACTAAACTCATAATGTGATATTTTTTTAGCTTAACATTTATCTAATAGAAGGTAATCAGCCTAAAAACTTAGTTCTGATATTAATAAATTCTTTACCATCTTATTTTGGTACAAGGTTACTGTTGTGGATCACTAAGTGAGAATCAAACTCACTACAGAAGACAACCTTGTTCATCATTCCTCTCAGATCAGAAAACCTAACAGAGTAAAGGCAGTAAACTCTCCTGAGGGGAAGAACAGACAAGCAAGAAAACAATTTTGTAGTCAACACACAAATACACTAAGATTAAGTAACCTCTCTTCTTTTAATGATAGACTTTGCCCCCACCACTGGATTTATTCAGATTTTGAATGACACAGAATGAAAAAAAAAGAGCCTTTAATATTTCTCTATAAATTGATTCCAGTAGGGATTAAGAAAAGTTGCAATGCAAATTCTGGCAGATTAAGAACTTACTAGCCCCGACTCTGGCTACTGAAAATTGTGCTGGCCCAATTGTGATTATTGTTATAAGTTTTTCTTCAATACTATTGCTTTTTATCCCAACAGCCTGGGCCAGCACAATTTTCAGTAGCCAGAGTCTGGGCCAGTAAGTTCTTCATCTGCCAAAATTTTGGTTGGTATATTCTTCAGCTGCCAGAAGATATATATATATATATATATATATATATATATATATATATATAATGAAGATAATATAAATAATTAATACTTTAAGATTATAATTGATGTAGGCAAGAAAATTTCATGAATGATCATATACAAAAATGTGAATGCATGTACATATACATGTTAGTACCCATATAAAACAGAATCAACACTTCAAGTCTAAATTCTCCAGAATTAATTCAATTAGGGAATTTTAAATCTGTTCTTTTGTCTACACTGCAGACAAGCCTTAAAAAAGCATTGGTGAAGGAATGCTGGTGATTGTAATGTCTCCATTTCCAACTCCCAGCAGATATCCCTATGTATACCTTTTTCTCATCGATATTTTCTGTTGTGGATTCCATGTGAAAAATCGGTCTCAAATAAATGACAAACGCAAGTATTAAGACTAAGAAATTAAATGTATTTACACAAAATACAAAAGGTAATGCTGTTAGTAAAATCCAGGAACGCCGGTTAGTATTAATCAAAGATCGCTATATACAGTCTCGAAGTAAACTTCCTTAGAGTCGGGCATACTTGTAACCGACTTCTAACGTCAACTCAATCACAGTGTCTATGTACTTTCCACTCTGTTTCTCCACCCTGTTCCTCTACTATCAGACTGACTGACTGTGGCTCTTTTATGGCAGCAGGACAAGTCCATTTATATCAGAAAAGGGTGGACCCCATAACATTTTCCTTTGGAAAAAATGGTAGCTTCGTATACTAGATTTTCAGAATTACAAATGCTTCCAACTGGGCAGTTAGTTCCGGTTTTACAATTACAAGGAGGCTTGTTTTCTTGTGTTTTGCTGTCATAATTTTTTTAATAGGTTGTTGTGCAAGTTAATGATACTGTATATATAGTTAATGCAAGAATAACTGATTAGAGTTTTTCTATTGAAAATTCTTTTTAGAGGGTTGTTATGATTAAAATGTTTGTCTATTAAATTTGGAAAATATCTGCCAACATTTATATTAGATAATTTACAGAAAGGTGGGTTAAACCAGTTGAATCCATTACATTCACTTACATGCTAATACCTTTGGGAAAGGTATGAATCATCATCTTCTTCCCCAGCTATGGTAAATAGCAGGACAAACTGGGTTCTATAGACTTGGATGGCAACTGGCCTACTGCAGAAAAAAATGGCAACCTACTGTGGGGAAAAAAATCTGCCTTGTCAGTCATGTATCTTTCGATACATGATCACGTAAGCGTGTATCATGCATGTCGCATAACTATGTTAAACCATATTGGCTTTCTTTTTCTGATTTTGGTTTTATTAGTTAGATTTTTTTTTAAAGTTTCCTGGTAACTTAACTCTTGTTTGAAATTACTTTTTTTGAGGGCTTTGTTATAAGTTATTTTATTCTCATTGAAGATTTTTTTGTTAGATGATAATCTATTAATTCTTGTGTTTACAGTGTTAGGGATGTGACTAATTATTGACCTCGGGTGATTGGAGTTGACATTAATATAAATAGGAGTTTGATTTTCTTTATGAAATGGTTTGAATGCATTGTTAGAGAGGTTGAAAGTGATATCATCTCAGAAATTAACTATTTTAATGTTAGATGAGATTTCAATTTTAAAACCCAGAAATTCAAAAGCTCTTATAATCTTTTTCTGTCTTCCTGAAGATAGAGGACCATTACTATTTGGAATAAAATTAAGTCTATCATCTCCGTAAAGACCTACTTGATTAGGATCAATAATTCTACTGAGAGTGTCTAATATTTAGATACCTACTAGATCAGCAATTTTAGCGACGTCATATGCATCAGTAGGGACATCAAAAGTTATCATTAACCCAAGTGGAATTGTTATATATTAGTAGAGATTGTCAAGATATTAAGATAACTTCAATTTTATCATCAGTAATGTTAATATAGTTTATATATATATATATATATATATATATATATATATATATATATATATAGTGACCTGCCAAAATAGCTTGTTATTGAATAGCACAGTATTTGAAAAAAAGAAATCTCCCAACTGCCACATCTGCTCACTTCCACTTTTTCTCTGCCCTTTACTGTCATCGTATACTTCATTATAAAGTGGGTGGTGTCATCATATGCAGATGTCTGACATTCATAAAAATACTCAACATAATGCATACACATTGGACTTCTCGTAAATGGTGGTTCTGCAGTCCAGCCACTTTGGAACAGGTAAGTGCAAATATCTATCATCACACACACAGATATATATATATATATATATATTAATCTCAGACCCCAAACTTCCACCAGTCACAATGAGCTGATGTCCCCTCGAGGAGGCACCGTGCCTTGAAAGAATATTGGGCCTCAAACTCACACCCAACTCTCATGTGGAACTCTTATATATGATCCGTTGCTGAAAATGCAAGTAAAATGATTGGATCCCTGTACTGCTCCAGTAATTACCTGACTCCTCATAACTTTATAAGAGCCAGATCAAGCCAAAAATGGAGTATTGTTGCCATATTTGAGTGGGAGCTGCCCATTCCTCACTTTTCAAACTTCATTTCAAAAGCATCTTTTGTTGGAGAAGAATTATTTTCCACCCCTCAACCTCTCTCTCATGGCTGGGATATGGCAAGTCTCTCACAGCTCAGTCACTACTTTTATGGAAAGTGCTTGCACAAACTTGACTTCACTATTCCACTTACATAGTTGCAAACAACTCACATTTTCTCCATATTCCATTGGTGAGAAATGAGTTCCACTCAATCCGCTTCTTCCCACAAACCACTGCTCTGTGGAATCGATCACTACAATCTTAACCTGTTCAAGTCTAGGGTTAACCATTATCTCTCCCCTCCTATCCATATAAACTACTCAATTAACATAACCCTCTACCACGAGTGGCCCCTGGACCTTGTACTGGGTGAACCTTACTATATATATTTTTCCTTCAATAAGAAGACCTATAATTTTAAGAGGAATCATCATTGATCAAAGAGTTAAATACATTCCTTGTTTTCCTTACTACCAAAATAGTTTGGTTGACCAACTATACAACCTTCAGTAGGTACATTTTTTTTTATCACACCATGTCACTTCAGGATGCAGGTGATCATATCTTTACACAATTCTCTCTTTGTAATCTGTGAATTGCCAATTATTATTGTAAATAGATTGATCTCCAATTGCCTTCTCCACTGTTTGGAATTCAGTTTTCCTCTTACTGGTTGCAACCCAAGGCTACAGAACCTAGTCTACACTGCTATTTAATCCATAGCTGTGGAGAGAAGAGATGGATTCATGACTTATACAAAGGTATTTGTGCAAAAGTTAACTCAACAGATGGGCTTGAAATTTAAACTTAACCCCCCAATTCTATTTTTGACACACATATCAGTTACACAACAGACACATCACTTTAGGTATACAATCTGTAAATGGAGAAGGTTTCTTTTTTTTCAAAAAATGGAAACAAACCAACAAGAAATGATGATAAATGTTTTCAACATCCTGTGCAACACCTGTAAATCAATATTTTTCCTCGGCAGGGATGCTTTCCAATTCTATTCATGCTGAGCAAAGAATTAACACCCCGCCCCACCGCTGAAATCCACACTTGCCCAACTTATACCTATGAGGTTAATGTACGCATCTCCTTCAATTTCCTCACTCTCCAGCGATATTCCCTATTTATTATTGCAACATCATCCCAGGCAAGACAAATGTGAATGTTTCTCCTTCCAGAATCAAACAATTCTACTTTCTCTTGGATTTGGATACATGTTTTAAAATCTTTTTTTTTTTTTTTTTTTAATGTCTCTTGTTTGAATTTAAGCAAATGACTGGTTTCTACCTTATATAACTTTTCCTTATTTATATAGAACTAGCAGTAGAGCCTGGCATTGCCCGGGGATGTAACAGTAAGAGATAGATCAAGTATCGACCATCATAAAGACTGAAAAATAAAATTGACAAAGATTATTGTTTAAGGTTGACGGACACGCATGTCTTAGTTTTTTTTTTTTTTACGAATTGGTCAAACCCAAACAAAAACATTGTTTTCAATCGTTATGAGTCTACCGATTGAATAGAATTTTACTATAAACAATTGTCTTGTAAATGGAATTTTTAAAGCATTCTGAATGTAAAAATAAAGAAAAAAAGTGTGCAAGACAATAAGAAACACTACCTGCCAAAAAAAAAAAAAAAAAAAAGTGAAGTTTTGTTGAAATCGGTTGAAAAATGTAGAAAATCCGATCCCATATATAAACGAACACAGACACGCACTCACAAACAACCTGGGTTTTATAAGTATAACTCGATATGAGTTGTCCCCCTTTAATGCCTCTTAATCGTGTTTTCAAATTGATTTTGTGCAAAAACAATTGTGTTTTTACAATTTTTGGTGCTGTCAGAACCACCGCAAGGTAATTTTACGTAGTCCTGTGAAGTTTTGTTGAAATCGGTTGAAAAATGTAGGAAATCCGATCCAATATATAAACATACAGACACACAACCTGGGTTTTATATTAGGTTGGTGCAAAAATAATGACGTAATAATGTCGTTTTTTGACGTATTTTTTAACATCAAAAAACGACATTATTACATCATTATTTTTGCACCAACCTGATAATAAGTAAGATATTAAAAATGTAGTCTTTTCTCATCTACGTCTCTCCTAAGAGGCCAACTCAATGGTGAGATTGTGAAGATCTGCAGAACAAATTAAATCCACTCTGATGTGAGAATTTCAACAAATCTTTTGCATTCATTTATTCCTCTGACATACAATGTCAGATTTTAACATTCATGTTTTCATAATAAAATTAATACACAATATTTTTTTTTATAAGCCACTTGGGATTTTGACCAGGACTTAGCTTACTTAATTTTTATGCAAGAATTAGTACTCAGGTTACTAAAACGTTTGCATAAACTTTATTTTTTTTTAAATTGTTTTTTGTCAGGGTCTCATAAACAGAAAAAGACTTCAGTGTAACTGAATTAATAGACTTCTTAAATTTAATACAAAATTACGTATTTTATAACACTTTTGTTTCATTGTATGTGTTTCTTTCCTTCTTTAGAGTCATTTAAGATTTGGTCAAATTTAAGCCAATTTTTATTTTCAAAATTTAATTCTCTCATATTGAACACATATTTCTCTCTCTTGCTCTCTCTCTCTCTCTCTCTCTCTCTCTCATATATATGTACGTTAATACAAATATAAAGTTTTCACTTATCTGATTGATGTTAGCCTTAGACTATGGAATTTCGTAGACAGACCCTCCAGCAATTGCTTCATCCACTCGTCAGAGGATTATGTAAGTTGTAGCCTCTGTTATCAAACTCTTCTTAGAGTTTTAGAGATAGACCCCCCCCCCCATAAACATATATATTCTGGAACTATATTACGCAGAGTACTTGGATAAGTATATTTCATTTTTATCAAAGGGGGTGCCCTGGAAGGAGCACAAACCCCCTTCCCACTAAATTTTTTTTCCCTTTGATATAAATTAAATTTAAATAAGGAAATGACTTCTATCCAAAATATAAGAGGACAAAATTAGAAGATGGAGGTCATATCAGCAAGATTAAAATGAGCAAGAAATCACCAATCAGTAGGTAGTGCCTTACAATACATTATCTGTTGTGACAATTCAACTGTTCTGTCAATGTTGAAATATGCTGATCAATTCACTCAATCAATTATTACATCATATAAAGGGGTCATACCAAGCTGTTTTTGCACCCACCACATTGAATTCCTTTTTTCCTTTAATTTACATTAAATTTGAACAAGGGAATGACTCCTACTCAAAATATAGAAGGAGAAAGCCAGAAGATGGAGGTCACATTAGCAAGATCATTGATTAATATTGAAATGCATCATTATTCTCCATAGATTATAACAATGATTTAAATTCTTACAAAAAAAAAAAAAAAAAATGTGTGACATGCAGTAAGGTGTGGATAATTTGGCTGGTATATAATAATAATAATAATACTTTTAAGGTACACTATATTTATAGGGCAAAAGTGCTCAATATAGATGAGATATGGCAGCAATATTCAATGCATGAACAAATGGTAAGATTTATAAATATGAAAAATGAACTCTGATAAAATAAAATTATCTAGCATGATACACTGAACCAAATTTCCTAGCAGTTAACCTAGCAATTCATTCAATATAATCATTCCATTTTATGTGAGTGGAAAATGTGGGACTAAGAAAATGTAATGAGCTGCTCTCCTGGAGGTTAGCATCAGCTATACTGAAGGAAGGCAAAAATAGTTCTCTAATGTGGCTAAAATATAGAAGTTTCATTCTGCATAATTTCACACCATGAAATATATTATCAATATTTCAAATAAAAAAGATATTATGAGGTGAAATAAGGTGAAACATAGCATAATGAAATCTGACAGTGTATGGTAAACCTATTGTTGCCACATCATTGTTAATTACGTTTTCTCTATTCCCCAACTTAGAACTCAATCAATACTGATCAAAATACTCCCTCTCTCTCACACACAAACACACACACACATATATTATATATATATATATATATATATATATATATGCAAAAGTTATAATTAATAAAAAATACAAGCCTATGCACTACCAGAGTTTCACCCATGAAAAGGTTTGGATTTTTCATACAACGTAAGTTTAAACTGCTCTGAATTTTCTATTTTTTTGTTGATTCAACACCATCACTTGATAAGACACCAGAAGTGTTGAAACAAAATGGCTGTTTTTGTAGTGATTTTATAACATATTTATGTTGTAATTTTAAAATAAATTATATTTGCTCTACTCTGTATTCAGCACTCTTTTAAGAATAGTATTTTTGGGTTATTGGAATTTATTCCATATACACCAATCCTATACTTGTGTGTGTGTGTGTGTGTGTGTATATATGTTATTTTTAAATGGATACTCATATTTGAGTATATTCTCAGTCTCGTCAGCCATATTTTTGTTTATTCTTGTCTTGAAGTCAGACTGTTAGAAACAAACAACTGTTTCTCTTTTGTGTGTAAACACTATTCTTACTTTGTGAACTTTTTACCTCATTACTGTTGCTTTGCCTAGTTTTGACTTACACATACAGTGTAACCCGGATATAAGAGAGTTGTCGGGACCGGAGAAGAAGTCTCTTATATCCGGTTTTCTCTTTTATCCGGGTTTGGTCTAATTTATATACATTAACACAGGCTCTAATTTGGGACCAGAGAAAATCTATCTTATATCCGGGTCTCTTATATCCGGGTTACACTGTATATTGTTTGCTTAGTATTATCTGGCCCTATTCTTTTTCTTACTTTTCTTATTGTTTATTGAGAACCTTTGTCAATTTCATTTGTTGAGCCTTTTGCCGATTACACTTAACCATGGCCAATTACTCCACAAAAGAAAAACCCAAGAAAACGATTTTTCATCAATGCCAATGGTTCCAAATGAGACAGCATGGGATTACCACCCTTGTCTGTGAAATAGTTTCTGTTAATGACCGCTAGATAGCATTGCTAAAGCAATATATAAGAAAAGAAAAGAATGTGAAAGTCATTCTCTTCTCATCCACAGGATGCCTTACAGATAAGACATATTTTATTCTCCTCTAGGGGACCTTTTGATCCCCAGTGAACATCATATTGCACAACACAGAATAGTATACAGTATACAATTCCCTAATCTTACTTGACTACACACAAGTATATATAATAAACCAGCAGATAAAGAACTCATCTCAAATGCAAGTCTTTCATGGCAACTTCACATATACATATGTATGATAAGGACATATCTAAATACAACCCTTCATTCACCGGCTTTTGTTTTCCGTCTATTGAGTTTGCTTAGGTAATAAAATATATTGTTATTAACTGTGTGTATCTGTTTGCGTATTAATTCTTACTTTCATATGTGTTCACTATCATATCAACAAAGATTCTTCAATAAAAACACCAAACTTTTATTGAATAATATATGTCTGAAACAACTTTCAAGCATATATCTTTCTACACTGAAATAGTGACTTCATCTAAAGAACAAAGTAGATCTAATGATTACACAACTGTTATCAAAGTTTGTTTTTTTGTTACTCGGTAGTTTTGAACTTCTGTTTCAAAATCAAATTACAGATAGTTACATGTTAGCAATAAAAAATAAAAAAAACAAAGTACGATTTGTTTAAAGAAAGAGTAAGCTCTGATGTTAATCATAAACAATGCAGTTACAAAATGAATCTCTTGTTTGCAAATGGTTCTGGTTCAGTTATAAAATACTACAAATTGGTGCCACTTGAAATAAAGAAATCAACATAAGCTGTAACAAAAAGGAAATTTACATTTTCAGGAAATAGACTCCAGTACACATTTGTCAACAAGGAAAGTCAATTATCATCAACACTAATGCAAAAAGGTAGCTTAGCACGGCCTTACACTTCAGGCTGAAACTGTGTGAGATAAAGCCAATCAGTTAACCACATTGCAAATGAAGAGCAAAATGTTTTTTTTTATTTTAGCCAAGTAAGAAAGACATAATTTGTGCTAAAAAAAAAAAAAAAAAATCTCCCATAATTCCAAAGTTTACTTAGTTCAATAGTTCCTAAATAGGTGCAGTGGAAGAGGATAGCAGGTGAGGCGGAATGATTGAAAAACAGATTTAAAACAGTTTCAAAAAATTCATATGCCAAAAATAAATAGGATTTCTCAATTTAGAATATGCTTATGCTTGTAATTGCTTGCATGAGTCCCAGTATAAATAATTATTGACCAATTTTATCATTGTGATATTTTTGCATTATAACAAGTGTTAAGAATATAGTAGCTAGGGTTCACAAATAGGAGGAGAGAGTTATCAATGATAATTCATGGTTATCTCCTTTTAACTGTGTCTGTTTTTTTATTTTTAAATGTACTTTATATCACATAAAATTTGATGAGAAGCAATCAAATCTTCATTCTGAAAATGTGACCCAGAGAAAAAAAAATTTGGAAAAAATTTAATTACTGGATTGCATTTCACCAGAAAGTTTTTATTTTTAAGTCTCTCGTGTTTTCATGCCTTTCCATAGTGGAGATGATAATGGTTCTCCACAGATTTCTCTTCTTTATCATCTGTGAATTTCCATGCCTTTTTGGGAAAGATAGTGGTTTCCTGTTGCCTTCTTGATTTTTGAATTCAGATTAGTCCTGACAAACTGTCTACCAACTAAGGCTAGACAACTTGCTGTTTAACCCACCATTTAAAATTAAATTAATCTTCAGGACAGGAGTGATCATCACTCTACATGGATCCTCCTTTTTATTATCTGTGAATTGCCATGTAATTCCTGAGTAGTTTCTTGTTGTCTTTTCCAAAGTTTGTAATTCTGAGTTTTCCTTCTCTTAGACTGGTTACCCTCTAAAGATTAGAGAGGAAGTGAATGCAAAAGACTAAGCCAGATCTTGAACTCGGGTCACTGATTCTACTTTTGTTACAAGAACATAAATAGGAAAAAAAGAAAGGAAAAAAAGAAAGGAAAAAAAGAAAGGAAAAAAAGAAAGGAAAAAAAGAAAGGAAAAAAAGAAAGGAAAAAAAGAAAGGAAAAAAAGAAAGGAAAAAAAGAAAGGAAAAAAAGAAAGGAAAAAAAGAAAGGAAAAAAAGAAAGGAAAAAAAGAAAGGAAAAAAAGAAAGGAAAAAAAGAAAGGAAAAAAAGAAAGGAAAAAAAGAAAGGAAAAAAAGAAAGGAAAAAAAGAAAGGAAAAAAAGAAAGGAAAAAAGAAAGGAAAAAAAGAAAGGAAAAAGAGAAAGGAAAAAGAGAAAGAAAGAAAGAAAGAAAAAAAGAAAGAAAAAAAGAAAGAAAAAAAGAAAGAAAAAAAGAAAGAAAAAAAGAAAGAAAAAAAGAAAGAAAAAAAGAAAGAAAAAAGAAAGAAAAAAGAAAGAAAAAAGAAAGACAAACCAAAAAAGAGAAAGGAAAGAGGAAAATGAGAAAAAGAAAAGAGTGAGAGAGAAAAAGAGAGAAAAGAGTGAGAGAGAAAAAGAGAGAAAAGAGTGAGAGAGAAAAAGAGAGAAAAGAGTGAGAGAGAAAAAGAGAGAAAAGAGTGAGAGAGAAAAAGAGAGAAAAGAGTGAGAGAGAAAAAGAGAGAAAAGAGTGAGAGAGAAAAAGAGAGAAAAGAGTGAGAGAGAGAAAAAAAAGCAAGAGAAAAAAGAATAATCGGAGAAGAAATGAAAAAGAAAGGAAAAAAGAAATGTAAGAATAATTGAATGTAACTGAAACAAGAGTTCATATTTTCATGTTTGTTTGGCAACACAATTTTATCTTAAAAATATATTCTTTTGAGAAATAAAAAAACATTTTATATGATGCAGTCATGTTCAGTTTCTTTATAGTTATGACAAAAAAATCAAAATGAATACATTGCAAAGAACTGATTATTGAAACAATTATGTAGCATGGATTTACATTCTCACTTGTTTATCTATTTAGACCTTGATAGATGTAAATGGACCGATGTGAGTTATTAAATATAAACAAGGGACAAGGTGAGCATTTAATGGGTATCTATGAATGAGGACTAAGGTGGTTTGAACTTTAAATGGAGACAAAGTGGCTATTAATTTATAAACAAACCAAAATAAGGTGGATATTTCAATATTAGCTATGCTAAGCCCGAGTTTTGAATAGTAGTTAGTGGTAAAATGTAAACATACTTAAAAAGGTATTTACATAATTTAATTAAATCAGATTTTACAAGCATACAAATAAAGTACCTACTACTGCAAGAGAATTGAAAGTATAATTAGACTAAAGGTTAACTATTTGGAAAATAGACTCTGGGGAAATAGGTTTAATTTCCAACAGAAACATTTCCTGTTCACTTTACTACACTAAATGCTAATAGAAAATTCATGGCGCCATCTCTTCTTAAATATGGATTAAAGAGCAGAATATTTTACTCTTGGTTGACAACCATTCTAGAAGGAATGCAACTGAATTAAAAACTGTGGAGGACTCAATGAAAAACTAATGCAGTATTTTATCCCAAGAAATCATGACAATAAACTCTTCATAAATATTAAAGAATATGAAGCTGTAGTGAGCCATGATTGTGCATATCTTGAAAGGATATGATATCTCAGTAGGAAGAGCTATATGAGTGTAAATAAATTTACATTATTTACACTGGAACCACTGTCCTTATCATTGCTGTTAGGTTTCAACTGTTTTCCCTTTCAGCCTTCATCAGGTGTTTGTTGATCTGAGTAACCTTCAAGGATTTTTGAACTGAACCATTTAATTTAGATTCTTCTCATTTCACTGACCATGTCTAGAGATATCTTGTCTAGACCTTTTCACTTTCAAAATGGAATAGCCACTTTCAATTTGAGAATAACTTTCAAAATGCAATGATTTGAGTAAAAAGAAAAGGAAAATTAACCAATGAAATTTGTATTTGTTTTTTATATATTTAAATTTCAAAATTAAAATTGTTTTTAAAAACTGAATTTAATTTGATAAGACACTTATTTACTTACCTAAGGATCTTCAAATATAATAAAATACTTTACTTTACCCAGAATTTTATGAATTTAAATTTGTAGGAACTAAAGCAAAACCTGTAAAGTTTGTAACCTATTTTTTGAATAATATATAAAGGTTGAAAAATATATTCAACTGACTAAAGTGTTTCTTAAAATTCATTACTATGGCAAGATCATACAAGAGAAGACTGAAAATGAAAAAAAGAAAACTCAAGTTCTGGCTGTCTACGAATCGGATGAAGATTGGAGGTCAAAAGATTGACAAATTGGAGTCCCTCAAGCAACTGCTTACAGGTGGGTATCCCAAGGTGAAAAGGAAGACTCAAGATGTGGCCGAAGGTTCAGAAAAGTGTCAAATGAACACAAAGATCCTATGCAAAACAAAATTGAAGAAAACCCCAGAATAACACTTAATGATCTAGTTGACCAATTGCAGCAGCATCAAAAGGTGACAACATACATGAAATAGGTTGTATCAGCAGCTTGAGCCTAATTTACAGTGAAGTCAGGCAGAGATCGTACACATGTAACTTGTGATTTCATTAAAAAGGCCCTGCATGTAGCCAAGGAAAAGTATAGTTGATCTGTTGTTCTTGTCATTGACAATGCACTTTGCCACTCAAAAATCAAATCAGTCTTAGATGAGAAGGAATTTTCCGATGATCAGATTTTGAGTCTAGGACCTTACAGTTCCATGCTCAATCCAATTGAAAATGTTTAGTTAATTTTCAAAGCTGAAGTAAAGAGGAAATTGGCTGAAAATACCAAAGAAATTCTAATGAGAAAATGGTTAACCTTGAGCATTAAAGAATATGGGCTCTCGACCATAGAAATTTATATAAATGCTGCCCTTACAAAGGTGACACTGGCAATGTGCTGAAATTTCATTGCAGGCATCCAAGGCAAAAATCACAAAACCCTTAAATCTAGAAGACATGATATTTTAATTAAAATGCTTTATTTATAATGAAGATTCAATCATTTTTTTCTATAGAATTATTTTTTACATTTTCTATTCATTTTGTTCAAATGATATTAATTTCAGATTTAAAGTTAGAGTTCATTTTGAGAGTCACTATTCTCAAATTGAAAGTGACTATTTTGAGAGTTATTATTCTCAAATTGAAAGTGACTATTCCATTTTGAAAGTTACTATGTCACTGCTAACGATAACTCCACATCCCAGAAATGCAAACAGAAATGTTACATTAAACAAGTATTCAAAACTTGGGCTTTTACTTTATTTAGAACACTGATCCCTTATCCCAGAGACTAACTTACAACTATTTCAGTCACTGGACATGTTGTGAGATAAAAAACAAAAAAACTTAGGTGTATGTATTTTGTCACTTCATTAAATATAACTTTGGGAGGAGGCATCAGAAGTCAAATTATTATGTGTTGTAGCAACTTTAATGATGTACACTGAAAAGAAGAAAAAAAAATGAAGATTAAACCCTAAATTACTTATCCACAAGACAAATCCATTTAATCTGTTTAAAACATGACTCGTCTAATTAAAGCACTTAGGTATTAAATCTCCTGTCCCTCTCTTAATGTCCATTTATTTTAGCTGAGGGGTGAGGCAGTATTATCATAAACAATTGCCAATGTTCTTAATCTGTGATAATCTGTATGTTACCCTGACTTCACTTCCCCAATTCAACCAGGCTAATCTTGTATATCTGGTGTTAATCCAGGAAGATTAACTGATTTAGAAAGGTCATACCTAGGTACAAGCAAGGTTAATACATACAGCTATCTAAATCTCTCTAAATGAATCACATATGTGAATCTGTATTTAAAGATATTTTTGAATGCTGATTATGATAACTAGAATCAATACATGAACAAATAATACTTTGTTACAACAGTTATATAATGTTATGCAATATAAAATTTACCTATTCAATGATTTGCATATCCTATTTCATTGTCTTAAAAGTAATTCTTTTTCTTTTCTTACATAGACTTTTGTACAGTTGGCCCAGTCGTATCTGCAGATTTCGTATCCGCAGATTAAATGAGCCAGTTCAAAAATATTTAAGAAAAAATTCTAGAAAAATTTAAACAGCAAAACTTTAATTTGCTGAATGTTAAACAAGACAGAATCCATACAAGCGATGTGAAGGCTACAGCCTCTCAACATTCTACAGACCACTCGCTCTCTCTCTCCACAACCGTTTGGGCATTCTTAGCTTCATTTCTTGATTGTTCACTATTTGCATTACGCGCATCCCATCTTTTCTTTCTTTTCTCCAAAATTTGGAATGGAAACGTCTTCATAAAAATAAATTTTTACCACTACCCACACTTGTTTGCCAAAGAACTTCTAACAACTATTAGATGGAATTGCAGCTACAAAACAAAACACACGATAGCACACAGCATACAATTCCCTAGGTTTACTTGACTACCCACAGACATATCTATTAATCCCACCAAACCAACAGCTGACAAACTTTTCTCAAATTTAAGTTTCTCACAATCTTTCATTGGAACTTCACACACACACACACACACACAGTGTAAGGACATCTCTACATACACACCTTCATTCACTCCTCTAATAGTCTTTCTATTTAGTTTGCACAGGCAATAAAACACATTGTTAATTGTAGATAATTGTTTGTATATTTATTCTTACTCTTTTGTTTGAGGAAACTCCAATGTATCCATCATTCTATCACACTCTCCCAACAGAGTGCATACAATTCTGATGTTGAAATACTAATTCCTGTATGATCACCAAATGTTGAGCCTGATAAGTACCAAAATGGGTGACTGTTTGCGAATACCAGGTGTTGTATGCTTGTATATTCAGGTGGTGTAATGGATAATGGCTAGGAATTGTTAATCAGAGAGCCAAGTTCCAATTCCCATTGGGTTTGTTATATTCAATTATGAGCAAATATTCTTGGGAAAAGTATGAATTCACCTTTTCTACCCCCAACTATGGGTTAATTATTAAAACTTGTATCCCTAAAACATTATTATCTATAAAAAACATTTTTGCTGATCTAAAAATGGCTTTAAATAACTTGCAAAAGCTTCATAAGCCGTAGAAAATGAATTGAACACCAATTCTGATATCAGAATTTTCTCCAATCCTCTTTACTGATGGCACAAAAATTTTGATGATAAAATTTACTTTTCTACAAGATTTTGGTTCAAGTTTATATCATTTATGTTTTATTAAAATCAATCAAGAGATAATTCAAAGTATATTGGAGGATATACAGAGATTATTTGAAAATACAATTTCATGTTAGATAAAGGAGTTGAGTATCCATGGTGTTTGATATAGTTTAGTAACAAATAAGGTGAATAGAAATAGCAAAATATTCCTTCTTGAAACTAAGTAAGGTATTAAGACAGGAAAAAAGTTTTAGAAACAAGTTAATGTATGCTGATTTGCTATATGATATCTAATCTTTTATATGTGCAACTCCATAAGGTTGCCTCTCTAAGTCTTTTCTATAAATACTTTCATTGTAATTGTTTGGATGAGCTTTTGTATGGTACCTAGCCTTTTTGAATTTAAGCACAGCACTAGACTGGTGCCAAGATCTCATCAACTTACAGTTAAGCTGACTAGATGTAATTGTAATTTATATGCTAACAGTTTCTTTTCTTGCACTTCTCACTTGTGGAATTCTCTTCCGGTACAATGCTTTCCAGTCAACTTTAATCTGTAAAAATTTAAATGCAATGTCAACCATTATCTACTGTCTTAATTACTCTCTTCTCTTTCTGCCCATCATTATTGTTTCTGTTCCTAATTCTTTCACCCCCTGTAACCCCTTGTGTTTTAGTGGCATCATTACCTTGCTTGGGGTGATACTAATTTTTTAAAAAAATCTGGACAATTACCTCATAGATAATGGAGAAATTTGAAGTGTGTGGCTTTATCAATGGAGAGAAAATGTGAGTAACAAGGAATCTTTAAGGAAAATATGAACAAGAAAAAAAACTTTCAATCAGGAGACATTTGATATTTCTGGGACACATCCTGAGGAAAGAGGACTTAGAGAATTTAACACTCATAGGACATTGTAAAAATAAGAGAAGAGGAGGTAAACAGCAAGTAACCAACAAGTTTGAATGGATAGCAGAAGGACAAAGAGGTATGATAAAGGGTAAAAAGTTACTTAGAATAATAAAAGACAGGATCTGAGAAGACTCAATATCAGCCACATCCTTACTTGGCACATAAAAAAAGAATTTTCTTTTCCTTCAAAAATTAATTAAGCAGAGTAAAAAAAAAAAAAAAAAAAAAAAAAAAGATTTTCTAGAATTTTTTGATGACTTCTAATCTACATATAACATCCTGTGACTTTTGTTTGTCTGTCCATCACTCTCTAAAATAGCAATACATTGACTGGTCAGAACCAAATTTTGGGGAGAAGTACAAATAGGTAAGGGAGTACAAAGTACAATTGATCTTACCCTGGTGCATAGCTTGTTACAATAAATTTTCATTAATTTTGGGGGGAAAAATTAAGTTTTATTAATTAACATGTAAAATACTCCCACTATTTTAAAAACAGTTTAATGATTAAAATAAATACTTATTCAATAAAAATGCAGTATTGTTTTTTTGCATACCTTAAGTTTTTATACATACAAGAATCCAGTTTCTAATTCACCCTGCATTTGTGAAAACTATAAACAAATCATGAGGCCAAACACTTCAAAATGTTAGAATTTGGCTCCAGAAAGAAATATTTACACATGGCCAGTTGTATGTGTCATGCTCAAGAGAAAGAAATCCTAAGAATTTATTCTTCACTGTTAAAAAGGAAAAAAAGAAATTTTCTTAAAAAATATTCGTTACCATGAAGTCCTATGAAATCAAATTAAAGAAATTATTAAACTACAAAGTAGGTTTTCATGAAAGTATTTTTCCAAACAAATCCGTTTATTCAAATTTCATTGATTGGTTTGCAAAATTGAACAAAATGTAGAGTTTGTAAATCTTGACAAAAAAATGTAACAATGCTAAATTCTAGTTTGTATAAATAGCATCTGAAACTGCATAAAATATTAATATAATGTTTGTCCAAGAATTGGTTCCTGCTGCTATGGATCAGCTTTGGTTATGAAATTTAAACAATACAAAAATATCTAACTGAAGTCTCCAAAGTTGATATGATTTACCCCTTTAACAGATATATTTCTATACGCACATTAATCAGCAAAGATGTTTAACATGGTGGTGTCAAAGTGAATCACAACTTTTGCATGCCCTATTTTCAGCATAACTATACATTCAGACCTGTATCACCTTGTGCAGTGTGTCACTATCAATGTGACAATTACTGTTTTGTATCACCACAGATATTAATTCTGAAAATCAACTGTCAAACCACAGCTTCTTAAAAAAAACATAAATATTGATTTTTTTTTTTTAAGCTAATGCTTTCTTTTTTTGCTTGTCATTTAAATCTCTATTTATTCAAAATAAGCATCATTGATTGAGATATGCTTCAGCTAACATGTAATAAGGTTGTTTGTAACCCTTCAATCTTTCAGGCATATTTTATAGTTGTGGTTAAAAAGAAAATCAAGTCAAAATCTATTCCTGTACCTAATTATTTGTAGGTGGCATAAAAAAAATTTAAATATTGATTTTGAGCAGGAATAGATGTTTATCCCTGGTTTTCTGTTTACGATTGGATTTCAAGTTTCTTCTAAAGTCTACTTCAACTCTATACTTCTAACATCTCCACCTAAACTCTGAAATCTTTTTAACTATTTATTTTTTTCATCAATAGAAGAAGATAGGTTTGCCTACCATACGGTTTATACTCCTCCCCAGTCTTTTGAGCAGGAATAGATGTCTATCCCTGGTTTTCTGTTTACGATTGGGTTTCCAGTTTCTTCTAAAGTCTACTTCAACTATATACTTCTAACATCTCTGCTTGAACTTCATTTTTTTTTTCCTCAATAAGAGTAAATAGATTTGCCTATCATCCAGTTCACCCTCATCCCAGGTATTTTTTGGAGTAGGAGTAGAGGTTTATTTCTTGTTTCCTGTTGAGGATTGGGTTTCCAGTTCTGTCTTTTCATTCTCTTTCACTCCCAGTTGGTCCTTGCATCTTAGTAGAAACCTTGCCTTGCTTGGGGTGAATAGATTAAAAAAAAACAAGAAAGACTTCAGAAAGTAAGTTACCTTTTAAATGATGAATGCCATATACTACAGGTTGACCAATGATATTCCAGCAACTGATGAATTACCACCTCTTTTAATAAGAGCAAAATTACAAGTAGACACTTAAATTTCTTGGGGTTCTGATAATAGTTCAGCGAATGAACAAATATACCATTGTGGGTATCATTGATAATAATATGCTGTATTTAATCAGTTCATTGATATCTGATATACATCTTGTGAATAAACAGATTATTATATTAGGTTGGTGCAAAAATAATGTCGTTTTCTCAGATATGTTACTATCTGAGAAAACGACATTATTTTTGCACCAACCTTATATTATAAATAATTAATGCTGTTACAATGTCTGATGCTTATATTGTAAGCTACAGTTGGAGTCCTCTGGGTTAATGGCAATGATTCTTTGGCTCCAAAAGCATGCAAAGCTTCTGAATCATCGTCTGATGAATATTTTGAAGTAGCATAACCATTATCTTTTACAGTAGCATATTTGTAAAATGAATGTGTTTGATATATGTTAAAGATTGAAAGATATGTTATATGTATAATTAGTGGGTCAGAAGCATATAATTGAATTATATCACTTCTGCTGGTCTGGAGCCAAGGGTATCAGAAAATCATTCTACATTAAAATGTTAAAATCGATAATATGGCATAGTTATGGAGCCAAGTGTGTCAGAAAATCATTATTCTGTATTGAAATGTTAAAATGGATAATACAGCATGATTATGGAGCCAAGGGTATCAGAAAATCATTATTCTACATCGAAATATTAAAATGTGAATGTTATCCAAATTGATAAGCATTTGATGAAGGCCAGAGAGCACAATGGCTGAAACACTGGGTAAGTACTTTTAGGCCTTCTTTAGAATTGACAGTGGGACATGCAGGTGATCCATAGCATAATGGCTTGGAATGAGAAATCATATAGCCTAGTTTGAGTTTCAGTCAGGTTCATTACATCCACTTAAGCACAAATACTCTTGAGAAAAGTATGATTCTATCCCTTCTCCCTCTAGCTATGGATTGAATAACAGGACAGACTGGTCCCTATAGCCTTGGTTGGCAACCAGTCTACAGCATAAAGAAACCGTAGCCTACTGCAGAAAAATCTTTTGCCTAGTATGTCATGAGACATGGTTGGTCAAGAGTGTATCCGATATGTGCCCTCTGGCAGGATTTGAACCTGCATCACCCCCAGCCTGATAAACCACCATCCAGCTTGGGGTACTTTGATTTTTGCAAATGTTGGTTATGTTTCGAATACAAAACTGAGTATGGCTTTCATGAAAGCCAGAATATGCATTTGCTTCATTGCAAAGCTTTCCGTGGCTGAGTGGTCAAAGCATGCCAGATTGGACAGTGGTTTCTTCTGCAGTGGGCGGGCGGGGGGGGTGTTGGATGGGAGAACAGGTTCAAATCTTGCCAGAAGGTACATTTTCTTTAGTAAGTTTTCTCAAGTGCATAAACCATTAGATGAAATAAACAATGTTTAAAAATGGCTCATCTACTCAAATATGGATATCCATTGGAAATAACATTTGAAGTAATAAAATATTTATATTTATGGATTTACCTCAAATTTAGCATGAAATATGTTGGAAAAAAAGAATTGCGGTAAATTTTCTAGAGTCTGCCCATAGGTGCCACACAAAGGAATTTACGAATCCTAAGTTTTACCATCAAGCCTGGAGCAGATGATTTTAAAGGTAGGATTTTAAAAAGGTCTTCTGACAGAGTCAAGCAGAGTAGTGCAGAAAAACAGATGAGATACATATCTCACAAGAAGCCTTTTGACAAAGATCAAGCCTATGTTTGAGGCCTTTTGACAAAGATCAAGCCTACGTTTGAGGCCTTTTGACAAAGATCAAGCCTACATTTTGCAATGTAACTTAACCCTTAATATAGGTTATGGTTAAAAAGTTAAAGTTGAGCAATAAAGTAAAAGAAAATCTTTTAAGTTATGGAGGCAACTATTAAAATATGCCACATGTGGTTTTTGTGTCTATATATATCTGTAAATCAATAAGATTGTCTTTAGTTAAGCATTTATTAATAAAAGATTATGCAGTCGTTTCATTAAACATATATTCTTGTAAGTGGTGATCGGAGAGCCAAGTTCGAATTCCATTCAAATCCATTACATTCACTTATGTGCTAATACCCTTGGGAAAGGTATGAATCTTCTCACCCCCAGCTATGGGTACATAAGACAGACTGGGTTCTATAGCCTTGGGTGGCAACTGGTCTACTGCAGAAAGAAATGGCAACCTGCTGCAGGAAAAAAAATCTGCCTCGTCAGTCATGTATCAAAAGATACATGATCGCCTAAGCGTGTATCACACATGGCCATAACTGACTAATATTATTAAAAAAATATAATCTATATTAAAATAAAACCATAAATATATGTTCTGTAGTTAAAATCACAACAAAACCCCATAGAATTTAAATTGGACTTATAAATTATATATTAATTAAAAATGAACATTTTTTAGGCTATTGGCAGTTCTGTGATACTGTTGACCCTATGTAGAAAGAGAAGAGGTTATTATCATGACCCCAAGTGTTTCTATTTGATGGACCAGCATATGGTTCATTTTTAAATTTGATCTTCTAAGCAGCATTCACTTTGACTGATGGGAAATAGGAAGTAAAGGAATGGATGAGGGATTCTTAGAGACCAGGTGGCAACAAAACCGGAAATAGGGTATATCCAGGTGCTTTTGGTCAGAGAGAGTTCTGGTCCACCGTTGGCAGGAGTTGGAGGGTGTATGGATGTGTCTATTGTGTTTCATCTTGTTAACTTGTGAATATGTAGCACACCCTTTCCCCAGCTTTTAGTGCACACCAACAAGATCAAGAATTGGATTGCAATGTGGGATAATCATTGGGTGATCAGGGGATACTATAGTTGTCAGAGATTAACCCTCATGTTGTATGATACTATGGAGACCCACATGGAAAGGGAAGAGGTGGTTTTATCACAATCTCATGTTTCTAGTTGATGGACCAGCAGATGGTTACTTTTGAAGTTCAGTCTTCTAAGCGGCATCCACTTTGGCCAAAGGGGAATGGGAAATAAAGGAGTGGATGAGGGATTTTTGGAGACCAAGTGACAACAAAACCAGAAATAGGCAGGAGATGGATGCATCCAGTGAGTAGTTCTGAAGCCTCAATTTTGTGTTGCCAACCACCATATAATGATAAGTAGATGGGCAAGGAGTTTTTAAGGTGGGGGGACTGACAAAGCAGAAGTTGTCTCAAGTATCGCCTATCTACTGACCCAGGCAAGCACATGAAGCCTTGAATAAAATGCCTACTATAATAATAATAATAATAATAATAATAATATGGGAAACTGGGTTTGCATTCATATTTCTTGACATGACATTTGTCTTTCACCATTTCACCTTGTGAGTATGCAGTATACCCAGCTCGGGATCTTGGTGCACACAGATGAGATCAAAAATCAGAATGCAATGTGGAATAATCATCATCCAATCTGTGGAAAACTTGGGTGAGTGTTGCCCTGGGTCAAGAGGGTGGCTACTGGAAAATCCTATGTCTGGAAACATGAGTCTGCACCATGCCACACAAGCAAAAGAAACCAGTCATGGCTGTCAGACAATTTCTGCGGTCACATCACCAATTACATCTGGCCACCTAACTCCCCAGAGTCCAACCCCTTGATTATTATGTTGAGAGACCAACAAAACTCCTTGTAACACCAAAGATGAACTGAAGGCAAGGATTATGGCAGCATTCACCAGCTTAAACAAGGAAACCATTCAAAAGAGTTGCAGGAGATTCCAAAGTCATCTGGAGGCTGTGGTTGAAGCCAATGGTGATTTTATTGAATAAATTTACTCTTTAGTATTTCAACAAATATTTGTGTAATTTTGGTAAATATATGTTAAAATGAGATGTCAGTGTTATTTTCATTTTCGTGTAATTTAGACATTTTATCCACCGCACCCTCTATATGCCAAAACTCATAGTGTTATTGCTCTGTACCCATTTAATTTCTAGAGGCATTGAGCACTTGAGGTTTTGTACAGGTCAGTGTCTGTCTTATTTTTGTGTTTTCTTTCCCTTCTTTTGTCTGTTTTCTTTGTTACTTTTTCATTTACTTTGGTTGTAAAGAGCCTATCCTATGCAATGACTACATCTCTATTAGTAATATTAGTGTTGGCTAAATGCTATAAGAATGAATAGAAAATTCGTATTTAAATGAGAAAATGTCCTTTATAAATTCTTGGCTTGTTCAGTGTTTCTCTGTCTTAAGTTTCCTTTTGATTCCAGTCATTATATTGGTATTTTCATGTTTTTTTGTTTTTTTTCACTTTGGCAAACTTATTGTTGGTAAGGCTGTTCTGTGAAGTTTTACAAGCAGCTGCGTCTGTTTTGATTTACAGACACAACAGTTGCGTCAGGCATTTGATAACGCATCTTTAGAAAGCCAGAAATGGCTGGCTGAACATTTTCACAATCATGTTACTCCTAACACTTAACTTTGTAGTACTCCTGATTTAAACTCTATGGACTATTACATTGTTGAGCAGAGGACTAACAAGCATGGCCACAATATCAAGGACTCATTGAAGGCTGTTATCAGGGATGTTACGGCCAACATGATTAAAGAATATTTGATCAAAGCATGTAACTGTCTTAGAAGCACATGAAGGCTGTATTTGTTGCTGATGGTGGTTGTATTAAATAGACATATTTTGTGTGTGCATATAAACCTGTACTAAATTTGGAAATTGACCAAATAATATGATTACTATTAGGTTGGTGCAAAAATAATGTCGGTTTTGACGTATTTTTAACGTCAAAAACCGACATTATTTTTTGCACCAACCTAATACAAATTAAAATTTGTTTTCAAATATCTGACACATCATGTATAGTTCTGTTACAACAGACTAAAGAATATCACTTCCTTTTGGCTACCAAGGACTATCTCTTACCATGCTTCTGCCCACTATGACACATGGCCGGCAACTTGCCTAAGGGTGGGTCAAAATTACTAAGGAAGGTATTTTGAAAAGCAAAACAGTTAATAAAGAATACTAAGTTGCAGAAGCACTATAGAAAGAGGTGCTCTTTTTGAAAACAATATACGTACTCACAAGGCTTCTAAGAGGGTGGATATTTGAAGGAATTTGAAGCATGGATTATCTATCCTACTTTCTAAGTATATTCAACCCCCACTCCAATGAGGTCAGGTTGTAACACAAGGTCGGTTTAATGTGAGGAGCCCAGGCATGTACACCCAGGCTAGGAACAAAAATTGCAATTGGTTGCACAGGCCTTGGTGCAAACACTGATCCCTCTCTTTGGTGTAATGAGAGGTTACGGCTTCAAGCAGCTGTACCCCAGGGCTAGGCACCTCTCGGTATAATTTCCCTCAGTTGTAACTGTCCTTTGATGGAGCCGTCCCTGAGCGCACTCTGCTCAAAGACAAAGATACAACTGATAAATAATGTGTTACAAACTACTTGAGAGAGTAATTTACCCTACTTCCTAAATATATAACAATATTGCTTAACCTTTGCTGTATTAGTTAATGCTGAATAGAAGATGTAAGAAAAAATTCTTAATGATTTTTCACTGGAGTCAAAAAAACAAGCACATTTCTGGTTTGCACGAGAGTAAAAATTCAGACTGAGGTCTGATTTACATTAGGATGAAAAATGGTGACTGTGGTACGTTTTGCACTAGAGTCAAAAAGGCACACAGTAGTCCAGTTTGCACTAGAGTCAAAAATTTAGATATAGATCCATTTTCTGCTAGAATAAAAAAAATAAGAAATAAAAAAATTTACAGACTGTTCTTAAGCTAACACCAAAAGGCTTCAATCCATAGAAAAATCCATAGTAAAAATTTAAAAGCAAAGAAATAGCCACACATTTGTTTTTGTTCAATGCAATGAAAATTAAAATTTAACAATCATTGCTTAAATAGAGAAATCAGGTTACCAACTCAAAGAAATAAATGAAAAGTAATTTGTCTTATCACTTCATACTTAGTGTAGACATTTTCTTAAAAGCATTTCACCCCAAGCAAGGCAATAAAATTCACTAAGATGCAAGGGTTTACTTAGTGAGAAAGAATTAGAGAAAAAGAAGAATATTATTAAAGAGAGAGAACAATAAAAGAAATAGGAATTTAGAAAACAAAAGATAATGATTTACATTGCATTTAAATTTTTAAAGATCAACATTGACTGGAAAGCAAGAAGTCGGAAAAGAGATCTACAAGTGAGAAGTGCAAGATAATTGTTAGTATAGAATGTATGGTTACATCTAGCTGTTTCAACTGTAAAATGATAAGATCTAGCTGAAAATTGAGTACTATGCTTAAATTTGTAAAGTTGAGTTCTTTATACATTACATCAGGACAATTACCATGAGAATATTTATAGAACAGGCACAGGAAAGCTATGTTAAAGCAGGGGGAAAATGACTGAAGCCAAGATGCCAGGTCAGGATGGATAACATTGCAGATTAAAACAAAAGTGTTTTTATTGCTTGGCTCAAAAGATGACAAACTGAAATTAATACACTTTCAATACTATTGTGTAAAGATTAAAAAAAAGAAAAGTTGTTTGACTGCAGATGCGGGTTGCAAAGAATACAACTTATGGCTCATGTTCTCCGCCTTTTCATACAATGGCCATGCATAGGCATGTGACTAGATGTCCCAAATGTCCTGTGCCAGAAGCTAATCCCCTATCTTCTCTCAAACCTTTTCTCATTTCTGTACATACAGGCTGCTGATGACAAACAAAAGGTGAAGCATTTATGGACGCTTTGAGCTTTCATCTGATTTTAATTTGAGCCATGGATATTGTGTGTATATTTTGGGTAATTTCTTTTTCTTTTCTTTTTTTCAGGGGGAGGGTTTGCAGACACTGACATGCATGTAAGGTTCAGGCTGGTAGGTTTGGAGATAGGTGAGTAAGCGTGTACATGATGCAGTCTTTTTGGCTACCAGTGAAACAGCACGGACACGAGGTACGCTGTAATTAAACTTCTTGGCCTCCTCGATTTATGAAGAAAATAAACAAACAAAAAAGAAATAGAAAAAATTAAACAACAGATTCTGCCCTCTATTAAGCTCTATTCTTCATTGCTTTCAAATTTGCAACAGGTGGCTTTTTATTTTTATTTTTTTCCTAAGCCTAAAAGTAATCCCCATTTCAAAAGAAAGCAGTTAAAGAACATTGGTGAGTGTTTTCAACAAATAAGGATAAAAAAAAAAACAGCAGAGTTCAAAATAAGATAATGCTTTGTCTGCAAACTCCAGATGAGGTCAAAGGTTGAATTCAATTAGTTTTCTTATTGCTCTTTAACTTATCAGAAACTTAAAATTACAGAAATAAAATTGCTGATATATATATAAGTTCATATCCTCATGAATGAAAACATATTTCAACATAATCTCCTTCCTTGTCAATGCACATTTGTAGTGAATATTCAACACATAGGCCAAACATTGTACAATGAAAAGTTTAGACAAAAATTCAGCTAATAACTACATATCAGGTCATGGACTTATTTATATATATATATATATATATATATATATATATATATATATATATATATATAGTGTATGTGTGTATATGATTAAAGAAAAAAGGAAAACTTTTCTTTACCAATATGTTTCATCCTCTGATGACTTTAGTCAAAATACATGTGTGTATGTATACACACATTATGTACATATGAGGAGGAGGATGCACATAATGCAAATTAGAATCTGAATATGTTTATTTTGCAATAAAAAAAGGAAATATTACAAAAAAGAGAAATATATATAATTATATATATATATATATATATATATATATATATATATATAAGTGGACACTGAAGTCAACTCCAAGTAGCAACAATCTGTTTCATGCTTGAAGGCAATATTCAAGCCTAAAATTGAGCACTTTTATCCATAAATATAGCATACATTAAAACTATATATATATAATATATATATATATATATACACACAAGACAACAGATATTAGTACATATACTCACATAAAAAAACAGGTAAGAGAGAAGTCAAAGTCATTCCTAATGAATGTTCCTAATATTAAATCAGACCCTCAGAAATATTAGAGAGGTTTGACTTTAAAACATTATTCATAAGTTTCTCTTCTTACATTGTTTTTTATCCATGTTTGACTGCAATGCAATATCAATAGCAGTCAATAAATGCAATATACATAGCCCAACTTAAAAGAATTAAAGATATTAAAATATATATATATATATATATATATATATATAATGTGTGTGTGCGGACTTAGAATATCAATCACAAGTAGGTTAAAAAGAAAATGAAATTAAGATTAATAAAGAAGGCTTAAATGACCTCACAAAGAAGATCACTTTTTCAAAATGGACAACAAGAAGCTTGCCAATTGGATAATTCCAAAATGACTAAATTTGTATATGTTCCTAAATGTTCTTATTAGCTAAAATGTTTGTTTATGAATATAATAGAAACATTTAAATAGGATTTTAAGAACTTTAATAAGAATAACAGCTTCCGTAACAAAATAGTTGCATGTATCTATGTAACCAGAAGATATCGAAAAAGTATATTCTTAAAAACTGTTCATTTTATAGTTTATGAAATCCTTTTAGAGTACTATTTCTTTTTCATATTTTAATGAGTGTATTTTCTTTTTGATACATCAAGATTCTGATGATGTTATCAAAAATTTGGTTGTGTTGGGTATGAGAATTTAATTCAGTTTTTATCACCATCTTTCCTACTTTTTTCTCCTCTATTTCTCTTCTTTCTTTAACCAGATGGAGACTACATCATCACCCCCTAACTCCCTCTCATATGCTAAAAGATGAACATACTCATTAAACAAACAAATGTTTGGATTTTCTTAATTTCTGCTTGTATATATATATCTTCAATTTCACCTTTTTTCATTGTTACATTTTTTAGGGGGGGATTTGTACACTTTTTTCCCTTTTTTGGAATTAGGGTAGTTGGAAGGGGGGTTGTTGTTGAAGTTTTACTGGTTTCTTTTGTAATTGAAAGAAAAGACTATGTCAAGCTGCTTTTCTCAGAGACACAAAAAAAGCAAACAGAAATAAAGAGAGAGACAAAGAGAGACAACGAACATCCAATCTGTGAGCATCTTAGGTTCGATATCTCTTCATATGCAAATTTCATGAAAACAATGTACCATAAATCCACTTTATTGTTCCAAGCTGAGATATTCTTTGACCTTATGATGTAATATAGGCAGGTGACACTGACTGCGATATGAGCAGGGGTAAAATTGGGCAAGAACATATGACAGAAGCCATAACAATACAAGGGACCTGGGAGGATGTGAACACAAAAACAAGAGAGGATAGTAAGAGATTTTATAGATTTTATCCAATCTACAATGACAGATTTTATTTTTTTTAATCTTTAGTTGTTTTTTTTCTTTGTGTAATCTTATTCTCCAAATAGAATAACTTTCTATTGCACAAAGGATTCACAGCCATTCTGAGTTAGGATGTTGAAGAGAGAAGAGGCCATCAATTGAAAGCACCTGAATGTAAAAAAGAGAGATACTGCTATGCAAATCTGCATTTGTCAGCCCGAGAACCAGTTTCTTCTGACAGAATATAAGGAAATGCATTCAGGAAAAAAAAAATCCAAAAGTTAGAATCGAAAATAATACTAATAATCAAAGACTAAGGAATGAAAAAACAACGAACGAATATTTTTTAAACAAACAACTTCTGTCTCTAAAATTAGTTTTAGCTTTTTTTTTTTTTTTTAAAAATCAACAATCAAAAATGACTTCAGTTTTTTCATACATGGTCACATGATGGAATTCAAGAGCAAGAAACTGGATGTGATTTAAAAAAAAAAAAAAAAAAAGGAAAAAAAAAAAGGAAAAAAAAAAAGAAAAAAAAAGGTAAACCAGAATTTTTTTTTTTTTTTGAAATATGGATTTAAGTGGCATAGATGCTTTGATAAAATAACATGACTCAAGTGATAAAAAAATCTAGGCTCAAAATTATGCTTTAACTTGTGGAGAATTGAAAGAAGAGAAAATAATTTATTCTCTGGTCCTCGTATACATGCCATAAAATAATCAACAGTGCCAATCCTGGCAATGAAATTAGTGCCACTTTCAACAGATTGTCCAAATTCAAAGAGTTGAATCTTCAAGAATTTTCTAAAATATTGTCTGAAATTCTGAAAGCTGTCAATTCAAGGATTGCTTAAATGAGGACATAGATATGAACAATATGCAGAATGAGAATTTTCAGCATCTAAAAATTGACTTATGCTAACACATACATACTTTATGTGTTAGTAACTTCTTGTTGAGAGATGACTAAATATATTTTCTGCAATTTAAATTTATAAGACAAACAGAAAAAAAAGCAAATTGAAAGTAAATTGAAAGTAAATGATAAAAATCTATAAAAAAAAAAAAAAAAAAAAAAAAAAAAAAAATCAAGATAAAAGCACAAATCAACTAAATTGATGTAAAATGGACTGTAGTTAAATCTTTAAATAAAGAAAAAAATGACCACACAACACAAAAGAAATAGAAAAAGAACCAAGAAAGTTAACAGGTATTTGTTCACCATCTGGTTTGAAAACTTGTTACAAGTTGTTATTTCAGCTTGTGAACACTGAGCGACCAACTGCTGAAACTTTTGTTCGTCCATGAAACAAATGGATTTACCAGATGACATGAAGGGTATTTACCAATTGCCCTGGAGAGTTGTTCGTGATATAACAAGGTAAGAACTGAGCTTGACTTAAAATGTACCATAAATAAGAGTCAGTTTTCTCACATCACTTTCTCCATACGCTTGCCACACAAACTAATAGTTTATGTAATTTCCTGAAATATTAAAGGTTTACCAATGATAAAATATCAAAATAGAGAAAATAAGAAACTGTCTAATAAGATCAATTAAGAGCCTATTCACTCGAATAAAAAAAAATATCTGTTGAGAGAAATTAGAAGTTTGGCTTATGTTAAAACAACATTGATTTAACCAAAACACTCCTGGCAATATGTTTTAAAATTGAAATAAAAACTATCTATAATATGATAAATTTATAAACCCTTTAACAATGAAATGATATAAATCATAATGAAACTGTCAAGATGCAATTACTAAAGTTACACATCCAAATGCAATGGAAGCCTATTTGTAAAGGTAGAGGGAAAAGACTCTTGCTATTTTTTTCTTGGTTTCAAGTATAACATATTTAAAAACTTTTCATAAATATTATCATGTTGAAAAATATGATCACCAAAGTTAAGCAACATTGAGCCTGGCAAGTATCTAGAGAGGTGACTACTTGCAAATACCAGGTGATATAAGCTCAGATGTACAAGTAGTATAATGGATAATAGCTTGGAGTTGGAAATTAGAGAGCAGAGTTCAAATTCGAGTTGGATTTGTTATATTCACTTATGCACAAATACTCTTGGGAAAGGCATGAATCCACCACTTCTTTGCCCCCAGCTATGGGTTAATTAAGACTTGTATTAGTACATCATTATAATAAAAAAAAAGTTGCTATCTAAAAATACATTCTGGCATTAAATAACCTGAAAAAGGTTGATACCCATAAAAAACAAACAAATCAACCAATCAATAAAGAAAAACAATATATATAAAAAGCTACTAAAAGCAATATCAGGCAATGAAAGAATTTGATACAAATGTTTTACATATATACAAAAAAAAAGAAAGGTAAATAATAACCCAAGAAAAACAAAGTAATATATAACTATAGCCATCCTACAACAGTGTTACATACATATATACAGACACACACACATAAAATGTTTTCTTACATTCCTCAAGTTGTTTGTCATTTGTTTACACATTTCATGAATGCTAAACAACAAATTGTTGAAGTAATAGCTACAGATTAATTACAGACACCAAAGAATCAAGTTAGTAATTTGTAAAGAAATGGAAAAATTAAAAAGAAAAAGATCTATGCAGATAGACAAAGAAAAAAAAACAAAAAGAACATTTAAAGGTAAAAGTCAAAAAACTGAGAAAAAAAAAACAAAAACACAAAGCAAGCAAAGAAGAAAAAAAGTTAGAGAAAGTCACAGAAGAAAAAAAATAAAAATGAAAGCCCAAAATCCTGACTAAGAAAAAAGAAATCACCAAATGAAAAAAAAAGAGATGTGACCAGTTTGAGAGTCGGGCAAACTCTGATCAAGATTCATGCAGGACTTCCTGAGGATGCTTCACAAACAGCAATCCCAGAATTCCTCTTTCATTATTAAACTAAGCTCTCTCTTTCCAATTATTGCCGTTCATCATTCATAGCATTTCTATCTTTCTTAACTCCCCTTTCAGTTTCGTCCTCCTTTTCTCCTCCTCCTCTCTCTCTCTCTCTTTCATTTTTGACATAAAGCCTCCTCGTACATACACAAACTAATTTATTTATGATGAAAAGAAGTTGAAATTGAATAGATAAATAACAAATGACAGGTGAAAATATCTTGTTTGCACCTTTTTTTTTTGTTGGTATTTTCATGAATTTTTATTTGTTTTTCTTTTTTTTTTTTTTAATTTTTGTGTTTTATTACTTTTCTGTGAGTGCATCACATGTTGGGCATTATACAACCAGTCAACCTCACAAAGCCAACACTAAGCACGATAAATAGTGCAACAGATGTCTCATCTTCTCTTACCTATTATTGTACTTATTATAATTGCTGTTGGTGTTTATTTCTTTTGTTTAAACTTAAGGATCAAACTTTTAGATTGTTCTTGAATCTCACTTACACACAAAACATACAGATGATCTTTCCTTTACTAGATTTCTCCAGAAAAAGAAAAAAAAAACAACAACAAAAAACTGTGCCCCTAACAATTGTTGTTGCCTTTCATCTGAGTCGATGTTAATTGACAATGAATCAGCATGGATTACCATTTGTGATAAACCCCCTTGTTTTATGAATACTGCATATCAGGATTTCACAATTGTCTACATCCCCCCAACCCCAATAAGAGGTCCACCATCATGATGATAATCATTCTCACACACCCCACTCTTCAAAATCCACCCCCTACCAACTGCTGCCCTGTCACCTGAGTTCCCCAGCTGGAGTCTGAACAGATTCTTCTTCTTGTCTTTCTCTAAACTAAATGGCAAGACAGTTGCCACTCTTGGTCTCTCAATCCAAAACAGGTGTTTCGTCTTACCTACTATTCTAAGTGAGTGGGTGGGGAGTGGAAAGAGACTATGATTGGCATGAGGTGTCTTTTGTCAGTTTCTATATTGCTTTGTGCATGTATTTTGTCTTTGTTTTGGCCATTTTTCCCTTAATAATCTCAATATGAAATAAAATTTTCTTAACAATTTAAAAAAGAAGAGATGAACAATAAAGATAATATGAAATTTAAAGTTGGTTTGGTTGATTTTGTTTAGTGGCATATCAACATCTCTATGGGCTATTTAATACCAAAATCTATATATTTTCAACAAAATTTTATGGCTTCAGCAACAGATAAAATGTAATGTTGGTCATTTTGCTATAAAATCTATTATTGGTAATTCTGTTTTAAAAATGTATTGTTGGTAATTTTACTATAAATATGTATTGTTGGTAATATTTTTGATATGAAATTGTATTGCTGGTATTGTCACTATAAAAATGTATTTCTATACTTTCATAGTGTTTGGGGTTCACAATTTGCCTATGGCTGGGATCCTAACAGGTGTTACCACTCCAAGTTAGAGTGGACCTGGGAACAACAGCAAGTAAGAGGTGGTTCCATGCTCCTCAAAACCTCCAATCTCTCAATCACAGGCTTTGCTGCTGGGTGTAGTTTATCATCAGACCAAGAACTATTTTGTAGTTGGGATGGATGAATGGTTAACTTTCATTTCATCATTGGTGAGCTGAATTCAGATGGCATTAATCTATTTTTTCCCTATCCAACTATAGGTTAAATAGCAAAGTAAACTATGCTCTCTATCCTTGGTTGGTAACCAGTATAGGAGAAATGGCAATTATTAGTTGTTCTCTTATAAGGAAACATTCAGCATTCAATAACTGAACAGCCAATGCTACTTTTGTTTGAAATTTATAAAATTTTCATCTTAAAACAATTTTTAAGAAAATAGGTTTCTCAAATCCATTAACATTATTTTTTCCAGTATTGATAGAGGTTTCCTTCCTAAACTTTTGTTTGAAGTTGTGTGAAATGTTAGCATCTAGATTATGTCATTTTTTTACTTCAAGTTACATATGCTATTTATTTTAGTTGTTGAAAGTTCTCAAATGATGTGGTTTCTCTTATTTGGTACATTTCATGGTTTGTGATTCCATAGCACCAAGACAAGACATTCAAAGACTATTCTGAATCCAAAGCTCCAGAGAAAGTAATAGGAAACTATTCCACTATATATTCCAAGAGCAATCATAGCAATGCACAGTGTACAGATATTAAAGAAATGAAGCTGTGGAGAGCCATAATTGCTTTCTTCCTAAAGAGATATGGCACTTAAAGAGAGAGTCATACAATGAGAAGTTATTATATCTGAAACAAACTTTGATTTTTAATTGACAATGAAGCCCTAACAATCACATAATTTTGTGACTTGAGTAAATGATTAATGTTCAACAGTTGGAGTCTGCAACCTTACCAACAATCACCCTTCACAATAAACAAACAAATAATAAATTCACTATATAATTAAACATTCAAGTAATAAATATTTTTAATTAATATGTTTTTCATAATGTCGAGGCAAACTTTTTTTTAATATGCAATTTAGGATTTTGAACAGTATGCAAGTTGCTTAGGATTTTGAACAGTATGCAAGTTGCTTAGGATTTTGAACAGCACATGAGTTGCTTAGGATTTTGAACAGCACATGAGTTGCTTAGGATTTTGAACAGCACAAAAGTTCTGCAAGAATTAGTACTCAATTTGCGTAAAGTGTTTATACTTGGTCTAATAAACAGAAAGGAAAGATATTTAAATGCAAGTGAATTGGTAAAATTCTTGAATCCAGTATGAAATGATTTATTTAGTTACTGATTAATTTAAAATTTTTCTAGGTTTTTTTTTTTTTCTGGAGATGCTTAAGCCACACTGATGTCATTAGTGGAGGTGCTTCAGATTCAGTCAAATATGAGTATTGTTGCTTATAAACATGTTGCTTACGAAAAAAAAAAAAAGAAAGAAGTCAAACTTAGGACTTTTGTTTCTGAATACCCCCCCACCTGCCCCAAAAAGTGAAGTGTCAAAAGGAGAGTTTTTCCCCTTGACACCAGTATTCTTTTCACTCCTTTTCACTCCTCAGCAATGTTTATTATTTTAAAAAAAAAAAAAAAAAAAAAAAAAAAAAAACTAATTTTGCAATGAAATACTTGATATAATCATATAATTGAGTGATGAACTTATTTTTACCTTGTAATTTCAAATTAAGGTCACTTAATTGGGCAGTAATATCCACTGAAAAAGCGAGATCCTGGAGCCAGCTTTCATCTTTCAATTCATCTGTGCTTTGACCCTTCATCACCAAAAACAACAATTTCGTGTCACAATAAAAAAAAATAAAAAAAAATCTTTTTAGTACCTTGTGACATGAAAGCTACTGAACTTCTGTGTTGAATGGGAAATTTGTGAACTGATTATTCACATCTTCCAATAACTGGCTAAACTGATGTTGATGCAAATCACGACCTCCGATATAATTTTACTGTTTTTGTGACAAAACTCAACACATGATCTAATTTTAAAATCTTGGAACATAAGTTTTGTTGATGAATTATACAGTGAAAATGCTTGAATGTTGAATCTGGATATATGTTTTCTATTTTTGTACCTAACTTGGCAGCAACACCATTATGTCTCCCAACAATATTGGTAGCATCATCAGTAGATAAACACACAAGTTTACTCAAATCAAGGCCATACTAATGGAGAAACTGTTCAACTTTCTCAAAAATGTCCTGGCTTGTTGTAGTATCATGCATTGGGACCCATTCAATTAGTTCTTCATAAATTTAAAATTCATTGCCACAAGCCCTGATGAAAATGGCAAGCTGTACTATTCCAGCTATGTCAACAGTCTCATCTAGAGCCATAGAAAAATATTCAAAACTTGATGATAAAGTCTTCAACTGTCGACTCAAATCACCTGCCATTTCATCAATCCATTCAGCAACAGTGTTCCTGCTTAATGAAATGTCTTGAAATAAATGTGACTTCTCTGGACATACAATTTCAACTGTTTTTACAAGACATCTCAGAGTTTAACGCTTGGCAGTAACAGAACTAACATTGCCTTTCTGAATTTTTGTAAAGCAATTCTGTTACTTTGTTAACTTAACCTTGAATTCCTTCATTTTTGAAACACGCCTATCTCCTTCATATTTATCATAAGGTTGATGGTTTGTTTCATAATGTTTTTTCACATATTCTTTTGATGTCGCAATTCAGTGGTTGCAAATCAAAGTTTATCTTTTCATTAACAGTGGTACAAAAGTACTGAAATACCCACTTTTCTTGAAACACACGTCCTTCTTAAGATAATTTTCTCTTTTTATGAGATGGACTAGAATTCGACATTTTTAAGGCAAAATATTACAAAATTACAAACGTTTTCACTTTACATTTGTTCTTATTTATTTGTCAAGGATGATTAACCAAAAGTTAAAAATAGTTGCTGACATTCAAAAACAAAAACCATTGAGGTAGAATAAACAATCTAATCATACCAATTGAAAAAAATCTCACTGTTTTTAATAATTTGTATTACCAACATAGACAAAATTCTCAATGTACTATGGCTATAGAAATCTTTGTGAGGGCTGCCAAGATGCATGTAAAGGGCTGCCAGTTTGACACACCTGGTCTAGACCAACACCCGGTGCATACTCCATTGTCTTATGAAACACAAAATTCAGTCAAATTAATACAATACGTATGTTGTCTGTTTTTTTGGTCTTTGACACTCTGGCTTTGAATAATGCTAACAAGAAATGCCTAAGTCTAATTTTTTTCTTCTTTTTAGTTTAAGCCCCCAAATATTGAAAGAATTAAATCTGCAAAATGTAAGAAAATTGTTCCCATGAAGATATTTGAAACCTGTTCAGTTAAAATTGATCATTACAAGCACTATATGCTTGACACCAAATATCAGTTTCTCACATAGCTTTCAATGGCTTTATCAGAAAATCATCAACTAGACCAGTAGTTCTTATCCTTTTTTCATTCATAGAACACTTTTACTCTTAAATATTTTTGGTGGACACCCATCACTCCCACCATTTGAAGAAAAAAAAAAAAAAAACACTATTTTTTTTTTTTACTAAAAGTTAGGAATTGTGTTATAGAAATAATAAATGTATACAATTTATTTTGGAGTAAAACTAATTTAATGAAAATAAACTTATATTTAACAACTAAATTCTATGGAACATTTATGTAAATTAGTAAAATAAATTGTAATAAACCATTTTAAAATATCTGAGTAACTAATAGATTAAAGTGCAGATTTATTTAACGAGATCCTTGTGGTTGATGCTGTTCTGTGAGTTTTTTCATATTTGCCTCTATCAATGCCAATGATAGTCAAACATCAGCCTTTTCATAATATTGAGTCTATTATTATATTAATAATTTTTAATAATATTTAAAATTAATATTAATACATTAAATTAATTTATATAATAAATGATTATCTTTATATAATCTTCCTTTATATATCCTTCTCAGTTTTTATTCAACTTTTGCAATCAAAACATCCATTAGAATAAAAAGGATGCTATCATACATTGCTCGATCTTATTTTTTTGCTAGTTGTTTTTCTATTTTTAGTATTCTAATATGGCATAGACTATTATAAAAATCTAATTCTCAGTTGTAACAACCATTCCAAAGTGAAATTGCTCTATGAACCACTAAAATATTATTGTGGACCTCCAATCTTCTATTTTTTTGTGTGTGGACTCTCAGCAATGTTACATGGACCCCCAGAGTCCATATGGACCCTGGTTAAGAACCACTGATTTAGATCAACTCTTGGTGTATCCTCCATTGTCTTAATAAACAGAAGAATGCCAACTGAAATCAATTTGTTTCACCTTCATACAAAAATCTATAAAATAATCAACAGTCAACCATGAAGGAATCCACACATGACTTAAAAAACAAAGGAGTACAGTGGAACCTCAATTAATACAGGGGGATTGTCCGTTAAAGCAGTTAATTTGAATCACTTTTCATAGCCTAAAAACACCCAGTATACAGTACAAAATTATTGCCTTATTATATATGTATGTGTTTTATTTTTAAATTACTATATACCTTTAAGTAAAGTTTGAAAAGTTTTAAAGTTAAATCTGGAGTCCATTGGTTCTGGGACTGTTAATTTAAGGTTTTACTGTAACTTTTTCTGGGCACATCCATAGTGATGGATTACCTGATATGAACAAACAGGTGCAAGAGATGTTATAACCTCAGATGGCCTTGTCAATAGTTTATTATAAGCTTATAGAAATGACCAATATCTTTTTTCTATAAAATACAAAAAGTCACAAGCATTTTTTTTAAATAGCTAGTTTGAAAAACTTCCCTTGGTAACTTAACTGCAAACATCAGGAAATACGATTATTTTCATACCTTTTAATAAAGTGTTTTCTTGATGGGTATAGACATATTTTTTTGTAAAACTCTCAAACATAAAATGAATGGTTTGCTGTTTTCAAAATTAATTAGCTGTTTTGGGAGGGGAGTAGGTAATGGGGCAAAATCAGTTTAAGGTATATGTACACACAAGTATCAGAAAGAAAACTGTAAATTTGTATCTTGCCTTCAATTCTTCAATGAAAAGCAAACAAAATTTTGCTTTGAGAGAAATTAATGTATTTGCCAGTGTCAAGGATGCATGAATTTAATTATAGATTGTTTCATGAAGAAAACCAGATCACCATCAAATAACAAGAAATCATTTTAATGTCAGATATTCAGTTTTGAACTTTGACTTGGCATAAACAAGTACATCCACTAGTCTTTACCAAATTATTTTTTTTCCTTCTCTCTGGATTTCTGGGATGAAGAGTCATTATTTACAGTCAAACTAATATCCTCATCTTTACTTTTATTATCACGTTTCAGCTATTGGGCCCTCTAAGCTTCTTCAGATGTCTGTTAATCTGGGTAAACAATTTCAAGTAAAAACTTTTATTTAATCTATGGGGGTAGACTGTTCTTGTTCACTGTCCACATCTAGGGAATTTAGTGGCATAGTAAACATGACTTCAATCCCTGGTCCACATAGTAGACACTCAGACTCAGTCAAAACTGGATGAGCAATAACTGAGCAATGCTAAAAAAAGAAATTTACAGGGACATAGACTACAGAACAAGAACAAGTTACTTTTACAGATTACATGAAGCATTCAATTTGAAAATTCCCCAAAGGTTACATGGATTGACAGACACCTGAAGAAGGCCAGAGGTCACAATGGCCAAAACATTGTGATAATAAAGAAAGATGTGAACACTAGTAAAACTGTAAATAATGTAAATTATTTGTTGTTTTATATGTCACCTCTCTTCAGGATGTGGGCAATCACAGCTCCTCAAATTTTCCCCTCTTTTGTTGCTCTCAGTAACTTTTGACCTTTCATAATCCGTCTTTGTTTTACCATTCATTCTCACCAACTTAAATAGTTTACTTTCTGTTTCTCTTTGCCACTACTTGACTTCAGTATTTCATGTGAGGGTTAAATTTCCCAAGCCCCCTTTCCTCATTATATATCCTAGAAATTTCAACTGTCTTTTCCTGATTTTAAGCATAAGTCTTTCTAGTTCCTATTTTGTTTAGAACTTCCTCATTGCTCACACATTCTGTCCATGGTATTCTGACACAGTTACCTATTCCCAAAAAATCCAGACCAGATTCAAACACTGGCTTGAATGCATTGATCACTGACTTCACGTCTGATGAATGTACAATTTGAATAGTTGATCATCTCGTAAATAGGAAGAAATACCCTAGAGTAAAAGCTGTTGAGCGAGTTTAAATTCCAACATTAGATATTAAATCTCTTAATAAAAATCATTTA
Source organism: Acanthosepion lycidas (assembly GCA_963932145.1). Taxonomy (NCBI): domain Eukaryota; kingdom Metazoa; phylum Mollusca; class Cephalopoda; order Sepiida; family Sepiidae; genus Acanthosepion; species Acanthosepion lycidas. The sequence continues at coordinate 28,151,893 of OZ010602.1, forward strand.
TATCAAAAATATTCAGAGCATGAGTCATCAAAGGTTATTGAAAACTTCATAAATCAGGCAATTAAAAAAAATCAATGAAGAGAGCTGAAAAACATGCTTCTGAGTAATACAAGTAATCAATACTTGATTAATAAAGATGATATCTGGTTAAACTTAATATTTCATTGCTTATTTACATCATCCTCAGCAAAGAGGTCCTTATATAGAATATTCCTTGTGTGTTATTGACAAAAGAGAAATATTGAAGCAGGAAGCAAAGAGAGGAAGACTGATTTTTCAAATATTTTCCAAGACAATCAAGGGAGTCCTGGGTATGATGATAAACTACATCTGGCAGCAAGGCCTCTGATGGAAAGTTGGAGGTTTTGAGAAGGGTTGAACCACCTTTTAATTGTTGTTGTTCCCAGGTACTCTCTGACCCAGGGTACCAGCTATGGGCAAATAATGAACCCCCAAACAAAAACAAAATACTATGAAAGTATAAAAATACATTTTTTTTCGATTAAAAATATTAGCAATACCCATTTATAGTATAATTACTAACAATACCTATTGATAGTAAAATGAAGAACAATACATTTTTATAGCAAAATGACCAACAGTACATTTTATCTTTAGTTGGAGGCATGCAATTGTGTTCAAAATATATTTAGTTGAAGGCATAAAATTGTGCTCAAAATATTTAGATTTTGGTATTAAATAACCCATAGTAGTGTTGATATGCCACTAAACAAAATGGACCAAGTACAAGCAGGATACACTGTGAGGCTATAAATTCCAGGTTGGGATCTGATATGAGTAAATCCAACTTATGGAAAACCTTTTTATACACCTGCTTATGTATAAATGTTTCAAACTCTGCTTCTAGGGTATGATACTCACTTCAAAGTTGCCCTAAGCCAGCTGAAAGAGTAGGCTGATGAAACTGGCATAAAAGTATGAAACCAAAATATCTATACTAGAATGAGCCATTCCTAGAACCTCAACATAAGATCAGGGGTGTGGATTAGCAGCCCAAACTGATGTAACAGTAACGACCAGAGTTTCACTCCAGTAGCCTTGGATAGGTGTGTGACATGCAACCAAATAAAAATAACTATGGCCACTCAGGCTCTTTGAAGAGAACCAACTCCTGTTAAATAACTAAGAGATAATGCTTGGATAAAAAATAAATGTTTCCCAGGATCTTTCTATATTTCTGAGATGAGTTATTGTAAATATTTACACTATTTATTAGGTTGGTGCAAAAATAATGACGTAATAATGTCGTTTTTTGACGTTAAAAAATACGTCAAAAAACGACATTATTACGTCATTATTTTTGCACCAACCTAATACATCATTCAGACTCTTGTCCTCATCCTTATTGCTATATTCACATTTTGGCTGTTGTAAGCTCTGGCCTTCTTCAGGTGACATACGTTGGAATTTCAAACTGAACCTTTTATTTAGTCTATGGGAGTAGATTGTTCTAATTCCACGTGCCATGCCTTTTTTTGGATATCTCAGTTTCAGTTAATTCCCTTGAGTAACTCAATTCTTCAAGTTTTTTTTCCTTTGGAACTCAGAACTCCTTGAGTCAAGTCACATTTTGGATTACTCAACCAACACTTTTATTCACCATTTTTTTTTTACCAGAGCTCATATTATTAGGTTGGTGCAAAAATAATGTTGTTTTCTCACATATGTTACTATGTGAGAAAACGACATTATTTTTGCACCAACCTAATACAAATAACAATAACAGAAACTGTAATAAAAGCATTGGTTGAGTAATCTAAAAAGTGACTTGACCCCAAAAATTATGAGTTCAATACCTGGCCACAAAAAATTCCCAGGCTTTTTGAAAACCTGTTTTTTTTTATATATTTTTTATTAAGGCTATAAAAACAGATATTTTAAAAGTATATATTCACATAATATATAAAAATATATTAAAAGAAAGGAGGAGGAAGAGAAAGAATAAGAAAAAAATATTACTCCACATAAATAAAAAAAAATAACCAAAAGGCTAACCATTTATTGCTCCTCACTCTTCAGAGCTCAATCAAGGAAAATGCATGTCCAATGACTTAAAAAAAAAAAAAAAAAAAAAAAGAGAAAGAAAGAAATAGAAATTCAAACGGGCATTATGCTTAACCGGCTACGGATGAGAAAAAAAAACAATAGCATTGAGTTTGTAAATCTAAATAAATTAACCTCTATAGGCTAAAGGGGAACAAAGGTAACCAATGGAAAGCAAAAGCTACTGCGAACCCGAGTTTACAAAAGGTTGTAAGAATCAGCTGGTTCAGGTAACGATGACAATAATCCGTAATCAGGATTCAAGTCAAACAGCCGGCAGAGGACCACCATAAATATGGAGGCCAATGGGTGATGCACCAAGCAAACAATACGCAGACACTGACTGTTATGTGTGTGCAGATACATAAGAACAGGATGTAGTGGGGGTGAGTACAGCAATGGTATTCGGCAGTACAAACAGCTGGGGTGCTGCTGACAATAGGAAACAAAAGATAGCTAAAGACAGCAACTGCTGACATTTAATTTTTTTTTTTATCCCTTTCCAACAGGTGACAGCCAGCTTTGCTTGAAGACAGTAGGGAAATGAAACAAGAGGAGTGTTGAGTACGTTTGGGAAAGGGCGGTGTGAGTTATGTGTTGTTTGTTGGTGGGGGAAAGAGTTGGGGGGGTGGCTACAGATGCTCTTACTGTTTTAAGGTAGAAGTTCCATTCTCCCTCAGTACTCACCTCCAAACATTTCCTTCATTTTGCCCAAAGTGCAATAAAAAGGCAACAGGAGGAGGCAATAAAGAACTTTTAGATAATGAAATAAAATGACCCAAAGTTCAAGTAAAACAGAGTTGACAAGTGGGTGAGTGGGTTAAAATGAAATAAGAAAAGAAAAAAGATGGAATATAGAATAAAATAGAAAGAAAAATGCAGTGGCAGGTCATCTAAGAAACGGTGGGTGGGGGGGAATATGAGAAAGAAAAGAAAAAGGAAGAGAATAAGGGGAACAGACAGGAAAAATAGGAGGACAGATTGATGTAAAAAAAAAAAAAAAAAAAAAAAAAAGAAAAAGAAAAGAGGAAAGAAAGAGATAGGAGGGACTGATGGACGAGAGAGAGAGAGAGAGAGAGAGAGAAAAATGAACAGTAGAAAAGATGAGAAGAATAATGGAATGGATAGTAGAGAGAGATGGAGGAATGTACGGCAGAAAGAGGAATGTACGGCAGAAGGGGAGAAAGAGGAATGTACGGCAGAAGGGGAGAAAGAGGAATGTACGGCAGAAGGGGAGAAAGAGGAATGTACGGCAGAAGGGGAGAAAGAGGAATGCACGGCAGAAGGGGAGAAAGAGGAATGCACGGCAGAAGGGGAGAAAGAGGAATGCACGGCAGAAGGGGAGAAAGAGGAATGCACGGCAGAAGGGGAGAAAGAGGAATGCACGGCAGAAGGGGAGAAAGAGGAATGCACGGCAGAAGGGGAGAAAGAGGAATGCACGGCAGAAGGGGAGAAAGAGGAATGCACGGCAGAAGGGGAGAAAGAGGAATGCACGGCAGAAGGGGAGAAAGAGGAATGCATGGCAGAAGGGGAGAAAGAGGAACGATGGGCAGAAGGGGAGAAAGAGGAATGTACGGCAGAAAGGGAGAAAGAGGAATGCACGGCAGAAGGGGAGAAAGAGGAATGCACGGCAGAAGGGGAGAAAGAGGAACGTACGGCAGAAAGGGAGAAAGAGGAATGTACGGCAGAAAGGGAGAAAGAGGAATGTACGGCAGAAAGGGAGAAAGAGGAATGCACGGCAGAAAGGGAGAAAGAGGAATGCACGGCAGAAGGGGAGAAAGAGGAACGAATGGCAGAAGGGGAGAAAGAGGAACGAATGGCAGAAGGGGAGAAAGAGGAACGTACGGCAGAAAGGGAGAAAGAGGAACGTACGGCAGAAAGGGAGAAAGAGGAACGGATGGCAGAAAGGGAGAAAGAGGAACGGACGGCAGAAAGGGAGAAAGAGGAACGTACGGCAGAAAGGGAGAAAGAGGAACGTACGGCAGAAAGGGATAAAGAGGAACGGATGGCAGAAAGGGAGAAAGAGGAATGTACGGCAGAAAGGGAGAAAGAGGACCAGACGACAGAAAGGGAGAAAGAGGACCAGACGACAGAAAGGGAGAAAGGGGAATGGAGAAATGGATAGCAGAAAGAGAGAAGAATGGAGAAACGGACGATAGAATGAGAGCAATGAATGGACAGAAGAAAGCAACATAGTAAAATAAGAGAGACATAAACAAAACAAAAGAATAATGAAAAACAACCTAGGATTTCACTAATATATTGAGGAGTTGATGGGGCAATGAAATTGGCTTTCCTGGTTGATTAGAGAGTTACATATTTTGAAGATACTTATTTTTATCATTTAATCACTTCTTTCATATATTTGCTGTTTTCATATCGAGGTTGACCTCTTAAAGTTATTTCTAGCATTGATCTTTGTGCATTTCTAAATTCAATAGAAAGAGTAATGCTAGGGGTAATGCTAAGTAATAAAAGATGGCATGGATCAGATAAGAGACTAAAAGGAAAGATATAGAAGTGATTATTTGACAAAAATATAGGTGGATACACAGTAGAAATGAAAACAGATAGAATAAAAGGCTGCTTGATTGGTTTTTGAAACCCTTTAATGATGTTTAGCTCAATTATGGAACTGTATTAATGTTATTTGTACTTAAGGTGAAGATTAAAACAAAACTTTGACATTTATAATTAAAAAATAGGGATTTGGGTAGAGAAACCTTTGTCTGCAGATAAAGCCAAAATTCCTGAAGAGTTTAAAATTTGCATTTAACCCATTACATTTACTTTTGGGTGATTTTCAGTGCCAAAACGTTTTTATCTACCAGTGGTCTAAGAAAAGCTGATGATGCCGATTTAATAAATGTAGTCTGGTAAAAGGCAACAGATTTAGGGGAGCCGTAATAGTCTGCAAGACACGACCACTGTTAGGCTTAGGAATAACTAAAAGCCATAAATAAAGATTTAAGACTCTCTTACAAAGCAGATTGTAAGTTCTGAACCACCACTGAATTTTTTTCCCCCCCCAAAGAAAGATACATGAACAATGACAGACAGACCATACGCATACCTTTCATCAATAGCTTGGACAGCTTGATACGATTTGTCTGATTAGTGATCAAAGATGACCATTCTCTGGCTGTATCAGGTCGCCTGCTACAATTACATGATGTGTTCACATGATTCTGTCTGTGTGAAATGTGAACCAACAGGGCAATAAGTCAAATCCGTCAAGACTAATGTCAATTATTTGATTATTTTCTTTTCTTTTTATTTTTCATCTTCTTTCTATTGTTTCATCTGACAAGAGTGGTGGCCAGACAGATTGGCATGTATGGAGGGATATAGTCACTAGTGTGAGTGTGTGAAAGACAGTGGGAGATGTACAGTAACACTGTTATGTATGTATTAATACCTGATCAGTGAAAATCCATTTTTTCCTGATTTGAAATGTATTTCTACAGCAAAATTATTTGCAATGTGCCAATATTACCTGTATAAAAGACCTGTTCTATCACCTGATCAACAACAATCATTGTCTTCTTCAGTTTCAAGGCATTTCTATAGTAAAATCATTAGCAATGTATAACCATTATACATATTCGCAAGTATGTACTGACAGTATCACTAATAGCACTATTTTGATAAAATTAGTAATTGCTGACCACCAACAATCCTTTTCTTCTACGCTTTCAATACACAAAACATGTACTGACTGCAGAAACTAGCAAAAACAATGAATGAAAGGAGACCTATGCACTGGAGCAAATGAAGGGGATTTAAGCACTAGTGTGAATGAATGAAACAGAGCTAAGGAATGGAATGAACGAGGGAGAGCTGGGCGCTGGCGCAAATGAAAGAGTGCTGGGCGCTGGCACAAACGAAAGAGAGCTGGGCGCTGGCACAAACAAAAGAGAGCTGGGCGCTGGCACAAACAAAAGAGAGCTGGGCGCTGGCACAAACAAAAGAGAGCTGGGCGCTGGCACAAACAAAAGAGAGCTGGGCGCTGGCACAAACAAAAGAGAGCTGGGCGCTGGCGCAAATGAAAGAGAGCTGGGTGCTGGCGCAAATGAAAGAGAGTTAAGCAAGTCAAAGTATATGCAAAAAATAACAATGAATGCTTCACAGGATACATTTATGCATATTTTGCTCTCTCAAACAGGAAAAGGTAGAGAGGATTAGAAGATTGTGTTGTGTCAATTGTCCAAGTATGAGGTAGATAATCAGGACAAGTGAAAAGCCAATATTAATAATTGTAGCTTTTACCTTGATTTGAACACTCATTGTTTATAGCTAAATAAAATATGTCTTTGTTTCAACTATCATAGCAATATGTAATATTTTATAAATTTTGTTTTATTTTTACAAAACCAGGAAAATGAGGCATTCAATGAGAAAAAAAGTTCTTTACAAAGGAAAGAAATGTGAGATTAGCTTCTTGACTATTACTTGATAGTAAGCACACTATATATGAAACAGACAAAAGAGTGTCTTATATACCTGGCTAGAATATATTTATTGTGACATATGAGATGTGATAGAAAGAGAGAGGGAAAATGAGAAAGAGAAAAAATGGAGAGAGGCAGACAGAAAAAAGAGGGGGTTGAGAGAGAGAAAATAAAGAAAAATCAGAGAGAACTCTAGATGAAGAGAGAGAAAGTGTTTTTATATACAAGAGACAGAGGTTACCAACCTGTTCACACTCAGTGAGCTGCAATTTATAAATCTACCTTTTTGGGTCCATTTCTTGAAAAGGCTACAGTTTTCCAGATGGTTCCTATCATTGGACAACCAATTGATAAGAAGGAGAGAAAAAAAAAATGATCAGAGTAAAAGGAAAAAAAAATACAAGGAAACAGAAGCAAGAAGAAAGCCAGTAGAAAACTGTTGTATTTCGTGCTAATAGGAATATATACTTGACAAACATGGTGGATAAAGTAAATAAGATTTATTGTAAAAACCAATACAATAAGAAATAAGGTAACAGTTATGTGCACGATCGTCGCAAGTCAATCCAGTAGCAAGTGCTACTATTAGAAGGTCAGTAGTTCTCGTGTAAGTCTGAATCATACTCAACAGATCCCAGCTAGACTCCTATAGTCCATTGCCTTACAGATACTTATAGGTAGTTACTACATCTAGTGTAGTCATGGGGGTGACAGGTTATTCCATTACATCAAAAACAGAATAAGAAAATTGACCAATACTGAAGAAAAAGAAATTGCCATTGTTTCTTTTGGTTAGTTGGTTGATTTTGTTTAATGGCATATCAACACCTCTATGGGTTATTTAATGCTGAAATCTGAATATTTTGAATGCAATTTTATATATTCAACTACAGATATTGTGTACATCATTTTATACTTTCAGGATAATTGTATGTTTTTTTAGGTATATAGTTTGCAGATGCTAAAATGTATTGTTGGTACTTTTACTATAAAGATGTATTTTTTAATACATTTTTTTAGTGTTGTATTGCTTGTCATTTTTCTATAAAAATGTGTTGTTGATTTTTGTCTGTGTGTTCATTGGCCCATAGCTGAGACCCTAACAGGTGCTACTATGGCAAAAGTAGGACGAGAATGACGTAATTAAGGATTAAGTGATGTGATATAAAAGCCAAAATGAGATAAAAGAAAAAATTATTAGAAAAATTAATAATCAATTTAAAACTATTAATTCTGTTGCTATGACAATTTAAAAAATAATGTTATGTAGAATAATTTAAACAGGGGAAGTTTATATGTTTATACAATTAAATATGAATTTGGCTGAAGAAAGTTAATTGATTGATGGATTTGTTTTTTATGATTTACTAACATATTATGGGTTATTTATTATAGCTGAAACATTTTTTGGACTGCAAGAATAATCCTTTTTTTTCTGAGTGGATATTTCCATAACAATATTTTTGACAGCAACAATGATTTTTCCAGATAAAAGTCCTACAATTTAATACATATCTTGAGGAAAGAAATGAATTGATACCTTCCCCAAAGATATTTGTGTGTAAGTGAATATAACAAACCCGACTGGAATTTGAACTTGGCTCTACAGTTTCCCATTCCAAGCTGCTATCCATTACACTAACTTTTTTTTTCTCATTTCACCCTAAGCAATGCAATAAAAGCCACTAGGATGCAAAGAAGCAGAGGATAATAAAAGAACAGGGTCCAAAGAAACAAATTTGGTAATTGACATCACATTTAAATTTTAGTAGATTGTAATTGACAGGAAAGCAAGATGCTGGAAGAGAGTTTCGCAAATGAGAAGTGCTGGAGAAAAATACTATTAGCATAGATCTTACAGTTACATCGAGCACTTTCAATTGAGAATTAACATAACCTAGCAGCCAGTCAACTACTGCACTGAAGTTCCTGAAGTCGAGATACCAATGAGGAAACCTCATCAGAGCAATTACTATAAAAATATTTATAGAAAAGGCAAAGAGAAACTACATTACAGCAGTGGGAAACTGAAGTCAAGATGCCAGGTCAGGACCAATAACATTGCAGTTTCTTTGGAATTTATCAAGTAACTCTAAATACATAGCAGAAGACCCAGACCAGATGTGGCAGCAATATTCAATGTATGAATAAATGGTGGATTTATAAATGTGTAAGACGTACCTTTTCTATAAATATTATTACTGTAGTTGTCTCTGATGAGTTTTCCTCTTTGGTACATCGACTTTATAAATTGAAGCACCATACTAGATTGGAAGCTAGGTTTCATCATTTTATAGTTGAGATTGCTAGATGTCACCATGAATTCTATGCTAACAATTTCTTCTCTCATATTTCTCACTTTTGGAACTTTCTTCTCAGTTCTTGGTTTCTTGTCAGTTTTGATCTTCAGTAATTTAAATGCAATATCAATCATTATCTTCTTCCTTCATAATTCATGTTTTCTTATTGTTACCTCTCCTTAATATCTTTTTTTTCTCAATTCCTTCACACACAGTAACCACTTAGTTTCTTTATTGCTTTGCTTGGGGTGAAATGATAAAAAAACAAAGACAATAAAAAAAGCTATATTATCATTATAATATCAGACTATAGATTAATAATAATGTTATACATAATTACTATTATCTTATTATTATAGAATATATAATAATACGATTATCATAGAATATAATAATATTTATATCCATCAAAAACATCAAGAGTTAATAAGCTTGAGGTGAAGAGGGGATAAAAAATGAACAAGTGAGAACAGACATTTATTTGGTGGCCAAGAATACCTAATGTTCACAGAATAAAATAAAACAAGAAAAGAGGAAAAAAAATAAAAAAGCCACAAAAATAAGACTTAACTGATAAAAAAACTTAATAAAAACAAACACTGACAATAATGTTGAAATTTTTTTCTTAAATAGGATTTGCTATTCAACATTATGATGTTGCAGGAGAATCCTTATTATAAATTACTTATAATAATGAAACATTGACTAATGTGAAACAAAATAAGGATTTTTTTAAAACTGTCTCTTTGCAAAATTAAATATCACAAAAACAATGAAAATTTAGCAGTTATTTCATACAAGATGGCTATCCATCCATTTATGGTTGCAAATTTAAAAAAATACTTTTCACTACTTCATAGCATATAAGGCCGCCACCCCACCCCTGTCCTACTTACTCAAAAATTATAAAAATTGCTCACAAAATATCTCTTGGAAGCCTTTATATACTAACAGGAGATATCTGTTTATATTATTTACATTGTTTCGACTGTTTTCCTCATCTTTATTCACAACATTTCAGCTCATGTACGTTCCAGCCTACGTCATGTGATATACGTTGGAATTTTGAACAAAATCATTTATTTAGTCCGCAGGGGGTAGATTGTTCTAATTCCCCCGCAAGGACACATGGCCAAGTGGATAAAA
>OZ010602.1:28175030-28225030 GCA_963932145.1 Acanthosepion lycidas
ATTAAAATTATGGATTAATACCAAAGATGTCATCAATTGGTTTACCAATATTAATAATAAACCTGATTGCATCCTATTACAGTTCAATATTGTGGATTACTACCTGTCAATATCGAAGGATCTGGTCACGATTGCCCTGGAGTTTGCTGCTGTGTATTCTGACATGACAAAGGAAGAAATGAATATAATTCTTAGTGCAAAAAAATCTGTCCTCATTCAAAATGGGGACCAATGGATTAAAAACAATGATGACCATTTTGATATCACTATGGGATCTTTAGACTCTGCAGAGTCTTCTGACCTTGTCGGTCTTTTAATACTGTACAACTTGACCGCGCACCGTGAATTAGATATTAAGGACATTGGGCTGTACAGAGATAACGGGCTCATGGTAGTGAGGAGTTCCACTAATTTTAAAATAGAGAAAATTAGAAAGATTATATATAGTGAATTTATAAAACTAAATTTAAAAACAACAGTCTGTACAAAATTAAGAAGGGTAAACTTCCTCGACATAACTCTGGATTTAATAAACAACACATACCTACCTTATAGAAAACCTAACACTAACCCCTTGTGTGTACACCCTAAGTCAAACTACCCTCTATCCATAATTAAACATATACCCTCATCAATAGAGAATAGAATCAGAATTAACTCCGCTAATAAAAGAAATATTCCAACAACACAGTAATTTTTATAATGCAGCCCTAAAAAATAGTGGATACAAAAATGCTCACATCAATTATAGAAACAATTGTACTAACCAGAAGAAAAACAGGGAAAGAAAAATCATTCGGTATACCCCTCCATTCAACCAAATGGTTAGCATTAAGCTAGGACATAAATTCCTAGCTTTAATTGAAAAACTCTTTCCTACAAATAGTAGACTTAGTAAAATATTTAATAAAAACACCCTAAAATTAAGTTACAGTTGCACTGAAAATCTAGAAAGTATAATAAAAAACAATAATAAAATCCTAAATAAACCCCCATGCTAGAATAGTATTAATAAAAACCCTACACTTAAATTAGACAAAAATAGTGAAAAATTATGTGATTGTAGAAACCCAGAAGACTGCCCACTAGAAAATATATGCCACGTAAAATCTGTGGTATACCAATGTACTATCCCATCTATTGAGAGTCCTAATACTAATATGATATACATTGGGTCTAAAGAATGAATTTAAAACTTGCTCTTGTTCTGAAACATGAGAACTCTTATGTAGCGATGGAATCATATTTTTCAATAAATAATTAAATATATATATATATATATATATATATATACACACACACATAAAACATAAGTATACACACATACACAAATGATACACATATATACGCAGACAACACATACATATATCCACAGACACATAAGAGATAGATATATATATATATATATATATATATATATATATATATATATATATATATATATATATATATAAGGTTGGTGCAAAAATAATGTCGTTTTTGCCGTATTTTTTAACGTCAAAAACAGACATTATTTTTGCACCAACCTAATATATATGCACACAAACACAAAACATAAATATATAAGTGTGCGTGTGTGTGTATAAAATCGCACACAAATATACTTCTGCATGTAAGAGAGAAAAAAGTGTAGATAAATATTAACAAATTACAAAAAATAGACAAACGGATAAGAAAGAAGACTGATTTTTGATTATACACACACACATATATATATATATATACACACACACATGTGTGTATGTATAGTGAGAGAGATTTAAATAAATTCAGAGATCTGCAGCCATCTAACTCTAACCAGAACAACTGAGCTGTGTATCTTCCCTGCAGGGCAGCCAGACTACAGCAGCTGGATAGAAAGGTCGGCACTCCTGTATGGGTGGGAGACTGCTGCCGTTGTTGTCCCTGACGTTGGTGCTAGCATGTAGATGTATAGTCTGCACTCCTTATAGAATTATCCCGAACCTGATTATGTTAAGCTTTTTTAATTCTGGCCTCATTTGCCAACTATTAACACGGCCAGAGAGCACACATTCACAAATATACATGTACTTGTGTGTATCACTTACACACATTCTAATGAAGAACATCCAACACAGCAAAGACAGCACCGGGCAGAACAACCAGTAGGGTGGGTGGATGAACTGACAGATGGTCAGCCAGCCAACCAGTTTACAGATGAGATTCCTTCATTGCAACTAGGCCAGCAGAGAGGCCAATGTAACATATCTGCCTCATAAATGACAGGGCAATTGCTCAGCTGGTGAAAACATTGAGGTGTAAACTCTATAAAGATGATTTCAGTCCTGCCCATAGGTTGATGACTCTTCTCAATAGAACATTATTATATCTTATATACCAAAAGTTTTCTTTTTCTGCAACATTTTGCTCTACAGAGTTATCTCCCTTGCACTGTTAACACCAGTTGTAACAATGCCGAACTGTTCAGCAGTAATAGTGTAAAAAAGTTATTCTTCATATTTAAAGAGCCATGATAGCCTACATCCTGAAGGGACACAGCACGAAGATGATGATAAATGGTCTTACAGGACAAAAGAAAAAGCAGAGTACAACAGTAATCATGCAAAACGACATTATTAACATCTGGACTAATGTCCTCGTCTTTCTTATTATCGCACGTTTTGGCCAGTGTGCCCTCCGGCCTTCTTCCGGTGTCTGCTGATCTGGGGAATTTTGAACTGAATCATTTATTTAATCTATGGGAGTAGATTGTTCATGTTCAGCCATCTATAGCTTATTCTTATTTAGAATTGCTCAGTTATTGCTTGCCCTGTTTCCAGTAAATCTGTACTACCCAATCCAGATTAGTTGCTTGCTTTTGTTTAGCAGAATATCAACCTCTATCGGTTATTTAATTCAGAAATCTAAATACTTTGTATGCAATTTTATTTTGTTCTTTTTGGGGGGGGGAGGGGGATAATGGTTTTAGTGATACAAGTCTTACTAATTAACCTATATCTGGGGTGAGAAGGGGTGGATTCATATTTGTGTGTAAGTGTATATAACAAACCCAACTGGAATTGGAACTCAGCTCTCTGATTAACAATTCTGAGGCATTATCCATTACACCATCTGCACATCCAGGATAACTGTACCTGGTATTCCCAAGCTGTCACCCATATAGGTAATGACCAGGTTTATTGTTGCTTAACTCTGTCGAGTGCATGGGAATCAATGTTTCAATGGGATATAGCCATAATCCACAGCCCAGGGACTGAGCTCATAATTCAAGCAGAAATAAAATAAAAAACGTTTTTGATAGCATGGGTAAATAAAAAATTTTTTTTTAAATGCCATATCCCTTCTGGTTTTAGACAGAAAGGATTCTCCATGGATTCCTTTTCTTTATTTAATTGTCATCTCTTCTTGTGAAAGATAGTGGAGTCATTTTCCATTTTCTTGTTAGACTAACATCTACCAAGACTAGTGAGCTTAGTCTATACTGTTATTAAACCCATAATTCAGGACAGAACATGCCTTTCCCAAAGATATTAGTATGAAAATGCAACAGCTCAGCTAGAATTCATTGTTACATTGTTTGGACTGGTATCCTCATCTTTATTGCCATATTTACAACGTTTCAGCCACTGTATGCTCTGACCTTCCTCAGATGATTGGAATTTGAAACTGAACCCTTTATTTCATCCACTGGGGGAGATTGTTCTAGTTCCATGTGCCATGCCTCTTCCAAATGTCTCAATTATCTCCCTTTAACTAAAATTGTTAAGTGTTTGTTCACGACTGCAGTAGCCAGGTATTGAAGTTACAACTCTTTGGATCAAGTCCCTGGATCCAACCAACACTTTTATCCACTGGGCCATGTGTCCTTGAATATGGCAATAAAGATGAGGACAACAGTCTGAATAATGTAAATAATTACAATACCTCATCACAGAAATATTGGTTAGCTAATTCATAAAACCATAAACTAAAGATTCTCTCATCATAGTTTCAGTCTTTGGGGCCAGTCATTCTAATCTATGTTAATTTTATATACAAATTTTTATTATCATTTAATGGCTAGAAATGCTAATTTTGTCCCCATTGTTTTAACACCTACCATTCTAGAAAGTACCCGATTCCTGCTGCACATTATGCACAAGAGTCAAATTAGACCAAAAATGGAGCATTGCTGCTATATCTGGGCTGGAGCTGCTCAATACTCATTTTCCAGCTTTGATAGAATTCAAAATCCTTTACAGATTTCCTAACCTGGATCATCTTTCCAAAAGATGCAATATCACAATCCTATTGCTGCTCTATCACTATTCCTATAGCAAATGTTCAGATAAACTCCATTCTTCAGCTCCACCAGTTCAAACCTTTACAGCTAGGACACACCATGTTACCTCCACGGAATAGAATTCCCTTCATTCCCTCCATATTCCAACTGTAAGGTGGAGGTATCATTTAGACAACTTTTTCCCCTCAAGAACTGCTACTATGTGAAACAGACTTCTGCATGGATGCTTCCCAGAACACTACAACCTCTTCAAAGGTCAATCATTATCTATCTTCATATCGCATACCTCATTCAGTAACCTTTTAACTTGAGTAGTTCTTGATGCTTGTACACGTGAACTTTTAAATTCAAAAGAAAGATAATTAAATCAGTGATTGATAAGTATGTCATTTAAAAAATCCAAATTTGAATAGTGTCTTCTGTTGGTCAGATTTTTAGTCTTCAGTTATGAGCAGTTTAGAAGTCAGCGCGTCACTTATTAAGTTATTGGATTGCAAGTTCAGTTTCAATCCTGGGATCAGTCAGTATATTAACAGCTGCCATAAAACATACTAATGTTTGTTTTTTTTATTTTAATTTGAAAAACTTTAAAAAAAATGTAAGCATTTGTATTGTGGCACGACATAAAATCCAAATAACTGAAAAATCATCTGGGAAATAATTCAGGATGACACAGGCTGTATTATCTATACAGCTTTAAGTGAAACTATTTCATTGCACCATTTCATTTACTAGATTTGTTGAGATTTACACACTTTATGTTTTGTTCAATTTCACAAACCAATCAATGAAATTTGAATAAACTGATTTGTTTGGAAAAATAATTTGACAAAAATCCTACTTTGCAGTTTAATAATTTCTTTAATTTAATTTTATAGGACTTCATGGTAAACAATGTCTTTAAGAAAATTTCTTTTTTCCCCTTTTTAATAGTGAAGTATAAATTCTTAGGATTTCTTACTCTTGAGCATGCAACATACAACTGGCTATGCATAAATATTTCTTTCTGGAGCCAAATTCTAACTTTTTGAAGCATTTGGACTTGTGATATGTCAATAGTTCTCACAAAATGCAGGATGAACTGGAAACTAATTTTGTATATAAAAACTTAATTTTTGTTTAATTTTATATTCATAATTTTATTATACACACACGACACATTGTTGGAAAATCCTTGGTTATTATAATAAAGTCTTCAATCTTTTATATTATTTAAAATTATAATAATCACAGGGAATGTATTTAGCAATGTCTATATGATGTAAGTGTGAAACCGCCTTCACTGGTCAGTGGACAGGACCTGTACATGGCAGATTTGTGACTCATTTGAGTACAGGACAAGTGTCCATATATTATGTTTACCATATAAAAATATAAGAGAGATTGATATTAATAATGGTATATAATAATTTTTATACAGGGATTCCTGGGAAATGAAAACTATTTCAAGAGTGGCACAAGAGTAAAAAGTTTGCTGGTTTAAAGCAATAAAAATATCTGTTTTCATTGTAAATATTTCTGAATTGATTTTAATATATATTAAGTTTATCTTCTATTAATAATATTTGTATATATCTTTTAGTAATATTCATTGTATTTTATCTGCATCTCCCTGTAAATGGATTGTGGGTACATTTTCATGGTGGAATCTCATCTTTCCCTCAGGCTTCAAGCAGTTAAAAATCTCCATGTCCAGAGTTCACACTTCTTCCAAAAACATGATAAAATGATATCATAAAAACTGAAAACTTATTGTTGGATTAACAAGTGGAGACTGAATTATGTACAAAAATACATTGTATTCATGCTTTTTAGAGGTAAAAAAAATTAAAAATCACAATGAACATGAATCAATACAGGATGATGTTTGTTTCATATTTGTATCTATAATTTATGTTGACAATAAAGTTCTATGTTTTATGTATTGCAGATTGTACCTTTCCAATTTCCCATATCCCAGAATACTTTGAATCTACTGCCATTAGTTCCTTGATCAACCACTAGAGTTTTTCAATTTAAAGCCACAGTTGGAACTGTAATCTAACAGTTTTAAACCAACTTGTTAAGCCAAATTTATAAAAAAAACAAAAAAAAAAACAAAATAAATAAATAAATAAACCACCACAACTGCAGGCTGAAACCATATTATAAAACACTAAATTTGTCAACTTTTAATGTTTAATCCTTAAACAGCAGGCATCATCAATTGATGTTTTATTGGAGACCAGCAGATATCATCAATTGATGATTTAAACTTTTACCAACAATACGTGCATCATTCATTCATGATTTAAGCCTAAATGACTAATTGGCAATCGTGAGGTTACTATTTCCAAGGCTACAACATTTCATAGAATTTACCTACAAATAAAACTGGAAGAAAAGCTAAAGTGTTCTCTGTGTTTGCATGCTTACTTCTTAAGGAAAAAAAGAAGCAAAAATCATAACTTTTTTTCTTTTTTTTTAATGGCTTATCAAGCCTTTGTGATCTATTTAAACCCTAAACATATTTTGTATTCGTAAGAATTACATTTTTTTGTTAGTGAATTTTGCATTAACAATTTTTTGAAAATAATGATTTTTTTCTAGATATGTTACTATTTAACCCATAGATGAGGGAGGAAATGAATTCATACCTTTTTCAAGGATATTTGCACATAAGCAAATGTAACAAACTTGCCTGGAATTCAAACTTGATTCTCTAATTTCTCATACCAAGCCACCATACCATTGCACCACCTGTATACCTGGCAACTTGGTGCAAAATAGAAACAACTCATCATTATATCATTAAGAAGAATATTAACTCTAGGAAATTAATTAATTTTTTTTTTAATTCCTTTTTGTTTTTTTGTTTTTTTTTTTCACTTTTATAATCCAAGAGTTAAAATATCATTTTTTAGAGATTTTTTTTTTTTTTTTTTTTTTACCAATTTCCCATACAACTTTACCTTCCCACCTTTTTTCCCACCGTTTAAGAGTTAAGAATAAAATTAGACCCCTATTTGCTCATATTTTTGAATAGGAATGTTATAAATTATTGTCATTTTTGTACTTTTAACGCCAGAAGATAGTAACTAATGGATACTGAAGTTTTTCACATATTGAAGGTTTGTGGTAACTGCATTTAGTCAGTCAATCGGCGTCATTTTACCAACAACATTTGCTCTCTTCATGTCTCCATGTCATTTTGACAGAAATAAACCCTCAATCATTTTGTACGCTTGCAAATTTTAGACATTAACAGTGGAACTACAGCATAGGATCCAAGCATTAGAAATGTGATGCGAAACAACCATCCATAGCATCACCTACGTAGGTTGTGTCACAAATGACTCAGCGTAAGACACCATCAAACAAGAAACATGTCTGCTGAAAGACCACCTCATAACCATAATCAAGAAAAGACATTTGCAATGGTAAAGTCATGTCAGAAGAGGTAAAAAAAATCTTTCCACTATCATCTGACAAGGTACCACTTTAAGCAAAACATCAATTGATGATGCCCACTGTTTAAGGTTTGTTTGTTTAACAGCATATCAACACCTTATGGGTCATTTAGTAATTAGTAATTTCCCTTACAAAAAAAAAAAAAAATGAACTGCTGGTCATTTTTTTTAACTATGAAAATATATTGCTGGTATTTTTATGCCTTCATAGTGTTTTAATGCTAGTTTACAAGTTAGCTATTTGCCAATAGCTGGGACACTGACAGGTGCTACCACACCAGGTCAGCGTGGACCTGGGAAAACCAGCAATTAAGAGGTGGTTCCATGCTCTTTAAAACCTGATCAGAGGCCTTACTGCCGGATGTAGTTTGCGGTACAAAGGATGTTGCTGTTTAAGCATTAAAAGTTTGAAAATTTAATGTTTTTCTTTTTTTTTTAAATGATTTCAGTCTGCAGTTAGAGGTTTTTAATGTAAATTTGACTTAAAAATTTGGTTAAAAACTGTTTAATTACAGTTCCAACTATGGCTTGAAAGGCATTCTGAAGAAATCGTTAAGTGAACTGGAAGATCATTCTCAGAGACTCAGATATTGGCAGGGAGCTGGTCGAGTGTTCAGCTGTATAGCGACCCTATGACCACACCCAATCACGAGACTGATGATGAAAGAGATTTTGTAATTAAGGTATGTACATTCTTAAGACCTAATGCTATTGCACGCTTAATAGTTTAGTATAAACGTAACTTAATTGTGACTGATTTAATTGTGTTATTCATGTTATAGATGCAGCCTAGCAGCAAACATGCAATATTCAAGGTGTGCCGGATACAATCAATTAAAAAGCAACAACAAACAATATATTGTTCTGTTTGCCACCTTATTAGAAAAATTTTCGACATTTTATATGGTCTGGCTATGTTCCAATGTTGCTGGATTAATGAAGTACCAAAGCATTAGTCAGAATTTGGAATACTAGTAAATACCATGGTCTTACATGTAGATTTTAATAGAAAGGAAATTTTCTACAAATATTTAATTAAAACTTTGTGATGTTAATTATATACAAGTAATTATTTTTTTTGTAAAATTTCATAGAATTATTTGATTACTTTTAGATTTTGCATTTATTTAAGCTACTTTTTATTAAAATGCCACAAAATACAAATGTGCACCTTGTGCCATGTTATGCATTGTCTCTGACATGCACATGTAATATGTTATGCATTACCTGACAGGCATTCAATTATGATTATAAATCCAAATAATGTTAAAATATTACAGACTCCTGTTTGAAACCAGAATTAAATATATATGATTATAAAGGATTAAATTGTGATTAAAGATCTTTAAAAAAATCCTCTCAAAATCACATTACATTTTTTAGCTCCATGATGACACCAAGATTAAATATGATTTAAATATGATTCAGTCAGTCAGTTATGTGCCATGCATGATACACACTTAGGTGATCATGTATCTTTTGATACATGACTGACGAGGCAGATTTTTTTTTTCTGCAGTATGTTACCATTTCTTTCTGCGGTAAACCAGTTGCCATCCAAGGCTATAGAACCCGGTCTGTCCTGCTATTTACCCATAACTGGGAGGAGAAGAAGATTAATAACTTTCCCAAGCTGTTATCCATTACTCCATCGTGCCTCCATGATTACAAATTCAAATAATGTTAACAGATTAAAAACTAGTTTCTTGATGATACAAGCCATATTGAGCCACAGACAACTTTGCAAAATGTAAAAGTTAGGGCTGAGAAGAATATTCTTAGAGGTAAAGTGGAGACCCCCCCCCTTAATTAAGTAATTCATATATCTTGCATGTATATAATGAAACATAAATTATCTTATTTAACACTCTGACAAAAATACTCGATGAGCAATTTAAAATGGGACCCACATTTCCCACTTGACCTGAGGAACAATGCACATGTGCCTGGTGTCACCCCAAAAAATGCATAAGCTAGCATTATCCTAATGGAATATTAAGTCTTTAATAATTAATGCTACCAAAAATGAAGTATTGCTGCCACATCTGGACTTTTTCAATCTTCTCTTTCCAGCCTCAAGTTTTCAAAAGCATCTACATGGCCTTGTGGGTGATGAATTATTTTCTACCTTCCAATCCCTATCCCACAGATGAAATCTTGCTAACCTCTTGTTATTATCACTATTTCCATGGAAAATGTTCAGGCAAAGTCACATTCCTTAGTTGCACCAGTTCAGACCTTCACAGCTAAGACTTGTCATGTTATGTATACAGGGTTGGCACATCCTAATTCCTTTTGTATTCTATTGGTAAGGAGGAAGTTTTGTTTGAACAGCTTCTCAAGAATTGTTATTTTGTGGAACAGATTCATGAGAGGATGCTTCCCCAATCACTATTGTTGTAACCATTTCAAGTCTAGGGTCAAACATCATCTTATAATCAGCACTATTTACCTACTCCATTTATGTGCATAAAACAAATTCATTCCCTAACTCTATACCTTGAGTGCCTCTTGAGCCTTGTATTGGATGAACAATAGTGTAAAAAAAAAAAAAAAAAAAAAAAAAACTTTTACAGACTTCTTACTAGAGTTGGTTCTCGATGGAGATCATGTGATTGAATAAAGATCCATTTGCTCATGATTAATTTTTATAAACATACCAAACTTGCTCAGGAGTTATAACCGAAACAGTTGAGAGTTGAATTGATTTTGGTATTTGACAACCCAAAAATGATTGCATCTTGCTGAAAACTTAAATAACACTGCTCATCAATATTGTTTTTAATCTGATGAAGCATTATTGGCCATTATTATTAATTTTAACTAGCAAGCTGAAGCATTATCAGCCA
Source organism: Acanthosepion lycidas (assembly GCA_963932145.1). Lineage (NCBI taxonomy): Eukaryota > Metazoa > Mollusca > Cephalopoda > Sepiida > Sepiidae > Acanthosepion > Acanthosepion lycidas. Next base: position 28,185,593 of record OZ010602.1, read on the forward strand.
TTATTATTAATTTTTGACTAGTATTTACTTTCATCATCATTTTTTATTAGCTGAATCATTGCCAGTCATTAGTATTAATGTTTGACTAGTATTTACTTTCATTTTTATTAGATAAAGCATTGTCAACTGTTATTAATTATTTTTGACAGATATACTTTCATCTTCATTTTTTTTTTTTTTTTTTTTTTTTTTTTTTTTTTTACTTGATTTGTATCACAACTCATACTGCCAATTTGCAACAGTAGCCAAACAACCTAAGGTTGAAAATAAAAGATAAACTCTCAGTGATATTTGAACATATATCCTATTTACTTAAGGGAAGCCTAGTAAAAGACCAGCTAACTTTTATCCTACAAGACCAAATCCAACCTTTAATTCATCCCTTCCTTTCACAATCTCTTACTGTAACATTTGTGTTTTGTTTTTATACAGTAGATATTAATAGCAGCAGAAATATTTTTATTAGATGAAGCATTGTTAAATATTATTAACTTTGCTTAGTATTTATTTTCATCTTCATTGGAAATTTATACCAATAAATAAACAGTAACAGAATTAGAAATCCATGCTGAAACTAATAATAATAATGGTTAACTCTGTTCATATTGTTGGAAATTGCAACAAAATCAAATTTCTCAAAATTTGAAGTGTGATTCTCGATATTTCTATCCTGTGCCTTCAAGGCCACATTTAATTAAAATAGAGAGGAAAGATGGAGTCGCCAATAGAGGTCTGCTCTATATTCCCTCATTACTGTACAAAAATAGTTATTACCTTACCTCATATTTCAACTTATTTTTGTATGATGTTTAGAAACAATTATTTTAGGCTCATTAAAAAAACATTCAGGTGTACATGAACAAATACAACAAAAAAAAATGCTAGTATAAAATGTCTAAAAAGTAGTTTAATATTTTAAAATGACCATGTAAAATTTTAATTATAATTAATAAACACTTTAATTTTATTTAAAAATATATTGATTTAAGTCTTTTTTTTTCATTTTAAAATAGGCTTAGAAGAAACAAATATCATTGAAATGGTCATGTGACATAAATTTCTACAAAGTTGTTTTAGTGCATTTCTTTTTAATATTTCCTCTATTAGGGAAATCAGTAGAATTTTTGCTTCCTGCAAACTAAAAAAGACAATGCCATTACATTTTTTTTTATAGTTTACTTACAATCTGAAATTATGTAAAAAAAAAAAAAAAAAAAAATTCAACAAAATACTCACCAAGTTGTAAATTCCAAGGAAGAAAGCTTCTAATCCACCACAATTCTGAAAAGAAAAAAAGATTTTAGTTGGTATAAAGATGATTTTGACAATGGCTTAGTGGATTAAAGCAGTGGTTTGGAAATTTGGTAACATTGTAATTGTGAGTTCAACCCCTGGGGCAGGCAGTGTGTATTTGGACTTAGTGTAAATGGGCGAGCAAAAACTGGGCAATACTAAAAAAAATAAGATTAAAACACTGGAATGAGAGAAATTGATTCCTGTGAATTAAATAAAGAGTTTCAGTTTTAGATTCCCTGTAGGTTACACACATTGACAGACATCTTATGAAAGCAGGAGGGTATAACAGCCAAAACATTCCAATAACAACAGAGATGAGAACAATTGTCTGAATATAAATAATGTAAATAAATGATGATTTTTGAAAAAAATTTCGCTTGAAGATGGAACAGAGCTTACTTTAATTCAATTTAATTCAAATAATTATATTGAAGTTTTCGGCTCTTGTTTTGAAACATGAGAACTCTTATGTAGCGTGTTGGAATCATATTTTTAAATAAATAATTATATATATATATATATATATATATATATATATAAAAACATTCTTTACCAAATGTTCCAATAAATAAGACTGACAATAAACCTTTCCAAAACAGAAACTATGAACTGGAATTAGAATCAGTGTAACGATAACACCTGTCTTGAAACTATAATAAAAAGTTAGAATGTGGAATTAACAATGTCTAAACACTTCAAATACCTAAGGATCAATTATAAATTTAGTTTAGGTGATAAGGAAATTGAACAGGATAGGTTGCACTAGTAGGTTCATTTGTTCAACAATAACCGTGCATTGAATACTGCTGCCAGTAGTCTGCAGAGGGTGCAACGGCTCCAGGCATCCATATTGGGAGGGCATCAATTCAAAAAGTGAAATAAAAATTTACTTTATATTTAATTTGAATAAAGAGTTTATTTCATCTTCCATCTGTTTTCATATATTTAAAATGTCTTCCTTTCTCTCATTTCTCAGTACTAACCCCTATAGGTCCCCCACTACTTGAGGCTTAGGGGCATACAATCAAAGAGTTGGCCCTGGGCCAAACCAAACCTCTGCCCATTACTGACTGCTGCCATATTTAGTCCAGTGCTCCTGCTGAATATCTGGAGATTTTAAACAAAATTCAAAGAAGGGTCTGTAATGTAATCAATTCTGATCTAGCAATTTGACTTCAGTCACTTTCTCACTGATATGATATGGATTCCCTCCGTCTTTTCTAGAGAGATTTTCATGATGACTGTTCTGATGAGCTTTTATCCTTCGTACCTCAGCTGAATGAATTTTAGCATGTTAATTGGCAGCCATGATCTTAAACAACATAAAATACGTAGATGATACAATATTGATAGCAGACACGGAAAAGAAATTACAAAAGCTCCTACAGAAGGTAGTCAAGTAGAGCGAGAAGAAGAGACTAAGCAAAAACTACAAGAAGACAGAATGCATGATCAACAGTAAAAGGATGAGCCCGAAATGCAATTTGCAGGTCAGGGACAGTAAAAATCAAACAGGTGCGTAAATTTACATATCTTTTGACAGAGGATGGTAAGCGCAACGCTGAAATCCAAAGATGTATTGGGATGGCATTCCAAAAGCAAGACAGAGTATTACAAGACAGGAGGATTGCTTTGGTAACAAAGAAAAGGGTACTGAACTGCTACATGACATCTGTTCTTCTTTACAACAGCGAATGTTGGATGGTCTCCACAAAGATGAAGAGACTCGAGGCAACAGAGGTATGGTTCTACAGAAGGATGCTAAGGATATCATGGACCGGATGTGTGATCAATGATGAGCTTTGGGAGAGGATCCAAGCAAGGAGGAAGCTTATACTTAACATCAGGAAGAGGCAGCTGAAATTTCTGGGACATGTAATGAGAAAGGAGGCCTTGTAGAATCTGATACTCACAGGGATAATAAAGGGAAAGAGAAACAAGGGAAAGCAACACATGACCTACCTAGTGGGCTTAAGCAAGTGGATGACAGAACAGGGTCTGAGAGAGGTAACAAAAGCACATAACTTATTGAGAGCTACAATGGATAGGAGGAAGTGGAGAGCCATGATCGCCTAGGTCCTGAAGGGACATGGCACATAAAAGAAGCAGAATGGATTAGCAACTAGGTCTCACCATTTTACTGTTGAATTAGCTAGATGCAACCATCTCTTCTACTCACTTCTCGCCCATGGAACTCCTGATTTCATACTTCCCTGTCACCTACAATTTTCAAAAATTTAAATGCAATGTCAATCCCCATCTTTCATCCTCCTGAAACCTGCCTGTTCTTTTATTGTCCTTTCTTTGCTTCTCCTCACTAAAGTCTTCTTATTCTCTTTCACTCTCAGTAGCTCCTTGTGTCTTAGTGGTATTGTCACTTTGATTGGGATGAAATGATTAAAAACAAACTAAGATTCTATAAAACCAAAGTATTAATCCAAATAATCAAGTTATGTTCTTAATTGTTTTCATCAGATTTAGCCCCTCATACGGATGTCATACATAGCATCCAACTCATTCAGAAATACCTAAACAATCATCTATATACAACTATTTTCTCAGGTCAATGGCTTCAAGAGAATGAATCCTTTAAGTTTTAAAGAAGGAAATCCTTCACCAGAACCTAAAGACTGGTGTGCAACAAAGCCTTTTTTTTAAATAACAAAAATTGGATGATTTGAAAACTTCCAATAGCAGCAACAATAAAAATGCATTGCACATGTAGTAAGAAGGTAAAATAATAATATAATCAAGATGTTAACTTTCCACACAACCTCAGACAAAAGCTTAAGGAAACGAGAAATATGAGAAAAGTGTGATGATAACTGTTAACGAACTTGAGAAGTTTAATTTTCTGAAAAACTGTTTTAGTGAAAAAATTTAATAAATTTTAAACAGCAACGATGACTCTTTGGTTAATAAATATCAAATGTTTCCTGTATGGAAATGGCTATTCTCACCATTATCAATATTACAATGAGTCTTTATAATAGTCTGAAACTTTCTAAAGTTCTAATATGATGCATTAGCATTATTAATTTTTTGCCTCATTTAGGTCTAGTCTTATTTTTGTTGCTTAATAAAAAAAATGCAGCAAAAATTAAAATGTAAGATAGACGAGGTAAAAGCTATAAAACGATTTAAAATTATTTGCACTATTTACATTTGGACTATTATCCTCATCTTTATTATCACAAAATTTAGGCCATTATGTCCTCCAACCTTCATTAGGTATGTATCAACCTAAGTAATATACAGGGAATTCTAAACCCATTATTTAATTTACGGAGGAAGACTGTTCAGAACTATAGGTTACCCAGATTGATATACACCTGATGAAGGCTGGAGAGCACAATGGCTAAAATGTGATAACAACAACAAATAGTTCAATAGTCCAAATGAAAATAGTGTAAATAATGATAGCTCCTAATCCCAGAAATTCAAACAGGATTTAAAATATTAAATTCAACACACTTCTTCCGCCAATGTCTAACAATACTTTTCAAAAATATGTCTTTGCTTATGATATAAGAATTTCTATGAGAAGCAAACTCTCAGAATTGGACTCAAGTTGGGAATAATCCTTGGTCTACCAAACTTTTCTCCATATGTAATCCTGCATATGTTGCATGTGAGTAATCTTCAGTTGACTTCCTTGCAGCATCTTTCTAGTCTTCAAGATATTTAATCTCTATGTTTAAACATTCAGAACTTTGATTGACTTTTACATTCACTAGCAGATCTGCAATCAAAGACTCGATGGATGATTTATACAATTTCCGTAACTTTTCACCCAAATTTGAAGACTGAAGAAAAATTAAATTGTTTCTTTTATGAGAGGATCTAAATGTTTCTCTTTTACACAAATAACCTTGAGAAAGTTAAATAGCATGATTTTTTGATGGATTAATTTTCTACAGATTGTCAACTTTTTGCTGATTATTTCTTGCCAGAAAATACTTTTAGATTGTAAGATTTTTTAAAAAAAAATTATAATGATTTAGTGATTCAAGTCTTACTAATTAACACATAGCTGGGGAGAAGAGATGGATTCATATCTTTTCCAAGAGTATTTGCAATTAAATGAATATAATAAACCCAACCAGAATTGGGACTCAGCTCTCCATTTAACACTTCCTCGCCATTATCTATTACACCATCCACACATCCCAACTTAGAACACCTAGTATTTCTATGCAGTCACCCATCTAGGTACTAACCTGGTGTAGAATATTGGTTAGCTTGCCAGTGGTCTAACACACAAGTAGGGAAGTGTAGCCAAAGCTAAGACTGACTTGAGTCATTTCATGGAGAAATATATGGGTGAATAAAGACCACTCATGCAAATGTATTGGGCAGGTCCATTCTAGCAAAATGGACCAACCCAACTGGTATATTAGGCACTCTCCTATAAAACGAGGTAAAACCAGCTGGCTTGCTTTACAAGGAAACAGAAGTTTTTACTCCTTTTTTCTTGTCTGACCGTTTTTAACGTTTATTCTGTCTCTCAGAGGATTTTTATTTTGAACTTTTGACTGCCTTAATTTAGCTAAGTTTTGATTTATTTTTACTGTTTTTCTAACGTTGCTTTTTGACTTTTTGTTAAATTTTTCATTTTTCTAACGTTCCTTTTTTGACTATTGTTTAAATTTTTGATTTTTTCCGTTTCAGTACCATACCCTCTTTTTTTTACCGTTACTTCATTTTTTGTTATTAGTTATTCCTTTTTTTATTTAACGTTTTGATTTTCTTTTACGTTTTATTTTTACTTTTTAAATCTATTTTCTTCCCATGCCCACACCCCGGAGTTTATCTGTTTATTTTTCATCTTTAATGTTTCTCGTCTGACCTTTTTTTTTCCTTTTATTATTTATTACGTGTTAATTATTTCTGTTTTTTTCTTTTAAATATCCATTAAAGTTTTGCATTTCATCTGTTAATTACGTGTGTATAATATTCGTTTTAAAAGTTTGTGTTTAATTTGTAATTTCTGTCCTTTTTTTACTTATTTAACGTTTTTGTTTTTGGGTTGACCGTTTTTTATCGGCAGCCATATTGTAAATTGTCACATTTTTAGTTTCGTATTTTATTTTGTATAGCGTTTTTTCTTAATTTTCCGTTTATAATTTTTCGTTTTATTGTGTAATTTGTTGCTTTCTTGTCTGTTGTCCTTTTAATTTTTGTTCTTTCTTCGTTTTTGTGAACCTTGTTCACTTTTTCTCGTCTGTCTTACGTCCATTTGTTTTGCGTTTTCGTTTTATCTGTTTAATGTCGACCTTTGTTTACTAGTTAAATTTGTTGTCTCGCTGATAAGCGAAACTTTATTTACTTTTTACCCCCCATCCCATTTTTTTTTAAACATTTTCCTACCACCCCTCCCCTTCCGCCACCCCTCCCCTTCTTTCCTCCTCTAAAAATGGAAAAAAAAAACAAGAACAGTGCCGTCCTTTTTGATTAAAAAAAAGAAACCAATAATCCCTGATTTTAAAAGAACAGCAAAAAAACATTTGTTCTCCATCAAAAAACAACCACCCGATAAAAATGATACTAATGAGTACCCTTTTCTAGTTCCATCGAATGAAGAAATGGTGAATACTCTAAAAAATGCTGAGGAGACCTCAGAGTCTAAAAAGAGTGAAAATTTGGAAAACAAGGAAGCTGAGAATGGCGAAAACGAACTGAAGAAAAATTAGAATGCAGAGGCCCGGGAATTGCCCTCTTGTTGGTCGTCCCCACCTAGTTGCATAATCAATGTTGCGGAGTTCTTGGAGCGAGCCAAGAGTTACGCTCACCTTGTCGTGGAAGGTGGACTCTTGGAAGACGCCCAAGAATTAAGAAAAATTGAAAAAAGAATTGTGTCGGTCTTTGTCGTGGACAAGCGTTCGCGCAAAATTTGTCGCTCGACGAAAGACACAGTGTTAAAATCACTGGAGTCCCTGGGGTTTAAGCCCCTTAGAATTGTTAAGGGAGCAAAATTCTTCATGTGGGACGTATTGCTATCCACACCAGAAGATTGTGTGGCTGCTTCAAGTTGTGACTTGATTACAAAAGATTTTATATTACGCACAGAGTATGAAGGGCGAAGAAGGACCATAGTGGCAATATACGAGGTCCCCCCTCAAGTTATCGGGGAGCACCTGGCTGTGTTCCTATCGCAGCATGGCGAGATTCTGGGTGCTTCTTGCGATAGCCTGAAAGGGGGGTGGAGTTTCGATATAATGTTGAATGAACAGGCCTTCCGCTCCATCCCCAACTGTCTGGTAGTAGGGTGCTTGAAGCTGCCGGTCATTGTGACCGGCCGCAAACCGGTATGTTGGAAGTGTGGAGAGACTGGTCACCTCTACTCTTCCTGCCCAGAGAAGAAGGCCTCTGGAAGTCAAGCGCCAGTCGACCAAGATTCCCCTCTGACCGTGTCGTTACCTTCCGCCTCGCCTGTAATGGGCATGCCAGCTTCCGGGGCCCAGTCAGATAAACCTCCAGTTGACACAAAGGCCACATTCCCCAAAGAGCCTTCGCCCGCTGCTAGTGCAGTTGTGGAGAAGGGGGAATGGCTGGTTGCTGGTGAGGCCAGAGGGAAGCACCAGACAGCGGGGCCTCAGTCCAATGAAGCCCCAAGGGCAAAAGACATGTACAGCCCCACTCCTACTGTAAGCATTAAGGGCAATGCCCCGGTCTTTGATGTGACATTCAAAGAAAAACAACAAAAATTCGACCCGGGATTTGCAAAAACAGAAAAGTTAAAGCAGCTAAAAGAAAAATTAGACAAGGAGAGGCTTTCTCAATCGAAAAAAGCCAGACCTACAACATCATCTACCTTGTCCCCACCTGCGACTCCAAAACATCCTTCCCCACAGAAACTTTCCACCCCTTTATCATCAACCTTTAAAGCTGTTCCCCTCAGTAGAGATCCCAGCCTGTATAAACAAAAATCCTCATATACCCCTCTTCATACTCCCAGTCCTTCCCCCATTAAAAACCCTGAAATGCCCGCACCAAAAAGGCAGAGAAGTCCTACACAGGATACAAAAGAAAAAAAGAAAAAAACTGCAAAACACATTTTTTACACTGGGGAGGATATCTGCAGAATTTCCCGGCCCAGGCGGAAAGGGCCAGAGACTACGGGAACCGAATTAAAGATTTGAAGTACCTTCTCTCAATTCGACAGTACGCTGACAATGACGTGGAAGACCCTCATAATTTTCCCAATGCCCAGAGAGTTCTAACGGTATTAAGAACAGGAACCAGAGCTTGTCAAGGCCATATTGGAGGAGGCGATTTGTTCTTATAAAATGTCTCCTCCAATTGCCATCGCAGAAAGTGATGAACTTAATCATTTAAAAAATTTTGTGCAGGGAGGGTCCCAGTTTTAGTTCACCCCTCCCTTTATAGAGCACTAAAATTGACCTTTCCATGGGATATAGGCGGTCTCTCGCAAGACGGCTCCATCAACAATGAGATGGGCCACAGGTCGATGGGAGAGGCTGTCGGTATCCTTACCCCGACCATGTTCAAATCAGTGTCCCAAACCTAATTAGGTCTGATAATGGCTCTCTGGTTAGCAAGTCTGAATGTCCGGGGCCTGAGGTCGGAATCTCGAAGGGCGAGTCTCGATCGCGATCTTCAGCGCCTCGGGGTGGATGTATGTTTTGCACAGGAGACCCATTTTTTAACTCGCGATCATGAGGACATTCTAAGAGGTTCGTCCTCTATTCAGCATGTTTTGATAGACGCTCGAGGGGTGTTTCCTGGCTGGTGAGCAAGTCTCTGGATGCGGTGTGTGCACTTGTCTTCGCGGATCCGGCGGGCAGGTTTGCGTGCTGGATGTTACCATAAAGGATAAGGCTCTTCGTCTCATTGGGGTATATCCGCCCAATGACCACACGCAGCAGCCTGGTTTGTTTCGGCAGATCGAGGCGTTTTTGACGACTTCTCGTTTGGTAGTTCTAGCGGGTGATTGGAATGCCGTCCTTGATCCCGATATAGATCGTATAGGGCAAAAAGCGGGTACTTACAATCCGGATGTGAAATCGTTTCGGGGCTTTATCGACGGGTTTGATCTCGTCGATAAGTACCGAAATGAGCAAACCCGGGAGGTAGCATGGACTTGGACTAGGGGCGGCAGCTTGGATACGGTGGTTAGCGCAAGCTACATCGACCGAGTTCTAGTTAAGAGAGTCGAAGTAGGGCTCTTAGAATGTCCAAGTTTCCATTTTATAGTTTACTCGGATCATAGGCTTGTCCCGGTTCGGGTAAACTTAGATAAGCCTAGGGTTAAGATGGCTGGTTACTGGAAATTAAACTCATCATTATTTGGTGAGCAAGATTTCCGGGACCAGCTTTTACTAATGTTACAGCGAGAATTGTCGGGGGCTGTGGTTGGGAATAAGTGGTGGGGCTCTTTGAAATCAAAACTTAGGTCTTTTGCTGCTGATTTTAGTCGACGACTCAATCTAGCAGGGCTAACAGCGCAAAAGTCTCTTGAGGCCAAGGTAGATCGGGCGATAAAATCCCGTGACAGTGGGGACGTAGCCTTAGCTAAGGCGGAGCTGGCCTCCTTGCTTATCAAGAAGGATCAAGCTCTAGTAGTTAAAGCTCGGATAAAAAGAATGTCTTGTGAGGCTACGAATATGGCCACTTCATTGCGTTCAGAGGAAGCTCGTTGGGCATCTAGTCGGCATATCGCGAGCATCACATTGCCAGACAAGCGGACCGTGACTACAGACGCGGGCATTTGCGAGGCTTTTCGTGACTACTTTCAGGAGCTTTTTACCATGGAGCCCGGTCTGAGCCCTGCTCAGTTCGACGCCTATTTAGCCGACTTTCCCCGCCTTAAGGCGGCTGAAGCGGCTGGGTGCGAGGGTCCCATAACAGAGTCTGAGATCTGGGATGCGCTGAAGCAGGTTGGCCTGGACAAGACTCCGGGATTAGATGGTCTTCCCTATGAAATGTACTTGAGGCAGTCGCCCATCTTTGTCCCCTTGCTGGCACTGATTTTCAACAACTGGATGAGGCAGGGGTCTATTCCTCAACGCTTCAGCAGGGGTATGATCAAGTTGCTTCGCAAGAAGAAAGACGGTGGGGATGGGGTAGATAATTATCGGCCTTTGACGATGTTAAATACAGAGTTGAAGATATTTTCCAAGGTCTTAGCTGACCGTTTGCAGGTTGTCCTCTCTAGTCTGATTGGTCCCGAGCAGACTTGTGCTGTGAAGGGCAGGACTATTCAGGACAACCTTCATTTGGTACGCTTGATCATCAAGAAAGTTGACAGTGATTCCGCGCTGATCAATTTAGATCAGTCCAAGGCTTTCGATAGGGTTGACCATCGGTTTCTGGAGGCTGTCCTTTTGGCCGCCGGTTTCGGGCCGGACTTTCGCACTTGGATCCGACTGCTGTATACATCCCCCAGTGCGCTGGTAGAAGTGAATGGGGTAAGATCGAAACCTTTCATTTTGTCTCGCTTCATTCGTCAAGGTTGTCCACTGTCTCCATTGCTTTACGTTCTTGCGTTGGAACCTTTCCTGCGTAAGTTGAAGACGAATCTGGTCCTTCGCGGAATTTCCTTACCTGGTGCTACCACCTCGGCCAGGTACTCCGCCTATGCTGATGACGTTTCGGTTCTGGTGTCGAGTAAGGCCGAAATTAACGAAGTCGGCAAAGAAATCAAGATCAACCGCAATAAGTCTGTTGGCTTGCAGTTGGGTTCGTGGAGGGTAGTTTCTCTTTCCGGACCTTTCCTCTGGACGGACAGGACAGTCAAGATTCTCAGCATCTGGTTTGGTCCCGACCTCCTGTTGGAAATGAATTGGTCGGAAGTGCAAGAGAAGGCCGAGCTCGCAGTACATCTGTGGACTCGGAGGAAACTTTCCTTGAAGGGGAGGGCGGAAGTATGTGCCTCGCACATCTACCCAATTCTCCTTTACCGACTCTCTATGCTTCCACTCCCATCTGACACTTTATTGGCTTTAGTAAGGCTCTTGTTCTCCTTCTTGTGGGGAGGCAGGGCCGCCATGGTTAGTCGCAAGATCTGTTGCCTCCATCCCTCTGATGGCGGTCTGGGGGTGCCTTGCGTCGAGACTCATCGATATACGCTTCGCATTACTTATCTAGACCGGATGTGTATGCAACTGGATGAGAATGGCGAATTCTGGAAGGAAGACGTCCATAAACATTTTCCATCCTTGACAAATGTGCGCTCGTGTGAGGAGGAGGCCGGCCGTAATCCTCGGGGCGAGGGCTCTTTCTATCGTGAATGTCAGATGGCCCTCAAGCAACTCTTACGGGCGAAGGATGGCCTCTCCGAAGTCCAGCCGTTGTCTCGTAAGGCATTATATCAGGTGTTAGTTAGGGGGGAACGTTCAAGATGATCTGATAGGCGAGCTCGGTCTGACGAAGCGGGAGGCTCGCTGCATATGGCCTTGGGCGCTCGGGTTGCAATGTCTCACTAACCCTGAAGCATCACTCACCTGGCTGGTGATTTGAGGGGCCAAACAGCGTTCGCTGCAGTGGGGAGGTGGAGACCCTAGGTCACGCCTTCTGTCATTGTAGTGTCGTAGCTCCGTTGTGCAAGTTCGTTGAAGATATCATGTTTCGCATGCTGCGCGGAAAGTTCTTTGTCCTCGAGGCCAGTTCCGTCTGTAGCAATATAGCACAGCCATTGACTAAGGCTGAGCACTATGTGTTCCTTTGCTTACTGGGGGTTATGCGAGTCGTGATATGGACGACGCGGCAGAAGGAATTCCATGGGGACGAGAAGTTTACCTCTTCCCAACTGATCTTGTTCTTTAAGCATCAGCTTAAAGTCAAGATCAGGATGGAAAGGAAGCGACTCCATCCATTGGAATTTGGCGAAAGGTGGGTGAGTCTTGCGCGTCTCTGCAGAGTGAAAGGTGCTGACTTGGAGTGACTTTTTGATGCCGGTTAGGCTTTAAGAATTTTGGGATTGCTGGGGTGAACATTGGCAACCCCTCCCATGTATAGGTTAGTTTAGGTCGGTTTTGTTTTAGTTACCTTTTTCTTTTTTTCATGTTAACTTAGCTAGGGTGTGTATGCTCATTGGCCCCCTTTTATTTCTGCCCCTATTTTTTTTCTTTTGTTTAATTTGATATCAGTTCTCTGGTGGGTGCGGGGCGCCTTTCGTTTCGAGTGTGTCTTTTGTATTTGTTGTTGTGTTTGATTGAGTGTTGTGCTTGTAGCGAGTGCATGGATTGTACGAATGTTTTATATATATTTTTTTTAAACCCCGCATTGATTTCGTCTAGTTAACTGATGTTTCTACCACAGTTAGGGCTGTGCGGGGTTTTACTACTCACAAAATTTTTGTTTAGTTTCTTGTATATAGATTTGTATTCATTGTAAATATTCATTGGGGTTTTTAGATGTTATTTTATTCCCCTCCCCCCACAGACAATGAATTGTATATATGGGGACTAGTTAGAACTTCATAGAGTCTCTGAGGCATTTTGGTGGATGTAGTAAGAATGGTATGTAATGGATGTGTTGTTTTGGTGAAAGGAACATTGTTTGTATGTTTGGATCAGTGATTGCGGCTAGCTAAGTTTAAAGTTAAGACAAAAGATGACCATCCTTTCCCCCTTTCGGCCTTGTGCCACATTTGTACATAGTACAATAAATAATTACAAGGAAACAGAAGAAGGCAGCCATGTTGGCAGGTAAGTCACTTGACTTCTACACCTGGCTTAACATTGCTTAACTTCAAGAACAAGTGTTTTAACATAATATGGCAAAAGAGCAGAGTAGACTGGGCTCCAGCTTTGGTTGGTAACTAGTCAAGGAAAAGGACAACTCTGAATTTAGAGCTAGTGTTAACAACTCCACTTCATATAACTTGCTACAGGATCAAGAGCAGCAAATCCTATTGTGATGTGGTAGTAGCCGCATATTCCACTGAGAGTCTGCAGGGCTTAATAACAAATTTTCTGAAAAGAATTTATATGCAGTTGATACCATGTTGATGGCAAGCATAGTAAAAACACGTCAGTAACTGCTCGGCAATATAGTAAAGAAAAAGCACAAAGAAAGAACTAACCACTTATCAGAAGAAGACAAAGTGTATGGCCATTAGCCAAAAGAACTGCCTAATATGTGAGCTACAAATTAGATATATGAAAATTTAACTATCTCAGTAGTGTCTTAATAGATGATGGAAAATATGACACAGAAATCCAAAGGCACATTGGAATATGCCTTCCAAAAGCTAAATAAAGTATTTGTTAGAAAACAAAGAAAAGAGTGATGAACTGCTAAGTAATATCAATTCTCCTACATAACAGTGAACGCTAGACAATTTTCTCACAAATGAATAGGAGATTTGAGGCAACAGAGATGTGGTTCTACAGAAAGATGCTAAGAGTACTATGGATGGAGCATATGAAAAACAAAGAAGTTTTAAGGAAAATAGAAATGAAAAGGATTGAATCAGAAAGAGAGTTCCAATGTTAAGGACATATAATGAAGAAAGAGGGCATGGAGAATTTGACACTCACAGTATAGACAAGAGTGGCAGTGGCAAGAGTGGCAGTAGGAAACCAAGTACCTGACAAGCATGTGTAAATGGATGGCAGAACAGGGAATGGTATAGATAATAAAAAGATGAACATTGCTAAGAGCTACAAATAATAGGAAGTTGTGGAGAGCCTGTGATCATACACATTCTTAAGGATAAAACAATATAAAAGAATACAATTACCTCCTATATGACAAATGCGAAATATGTAGATGCATCAATAAGTTTTTAGCCTAATGATAAAAATAGAACTTATTTTACATGATTAATACTTATTTTTCAACATAATCTCCTCCATGCACATAATAAGTGGTGATAATAATTACCAACATTATACAGTGAAAATTTCAGATCAAAATTCAGATAATTACATGTCAAGCTATGAATTTATTGATCTGGTATAATACACATTATCCAGTTTCCTACTGTAGTGTTACTTAAAAATTACCTTTATTCTTTATTTCAAACTTGCTGAATCAATTGGATTTCACACTTTTGAAAAACAAATACATTAGGAAACACAAATTAAACCATGTCTGTTGATTTGATATAAAATCAGATTTTCAGTGTTAATACACATGATCAATGAAGGGAGATAACTCATACCACCAGTTAATTCCCTTGAGCTATATGACGGTAGGTTTTACTATAAATGTCTCCTTTTTTCGATCATAATAGACTGTGTCTTGGTGAAATGCATTCTGTTAAATGATTAATACATAATTAGATTGTTGCACAATTTTAAAAGAACTTTTTTAAAAAAAAAAAAAAGTAGTTTTTTCTTCCAGGTCTCCAATTCAGATATTTGCAAAGACCGACAATCCCAATGTTAAAATTACACTGGTAAATGGAGCAATGCAACAGAGTTAATGCTACTATTAACATTTTGTTGTATTTATAACAAATATCAATTACCAAAAGTTAGCTGTGGCAGGAACAGCCAAATGGTGGTCACTATGTCTAACAATATAAATTACCGGACATTAGCTTGCAGCTTCCTGTGCTATATGCATATTACTATTGGAATTCAAAGTTCGAAAATAGGTCTAAAAATGCTAATATACAGGCAAAAAGATGAACAAATGGATATACAAATTGTGACTTGTTTCAATCACAATGTTCAAAGGGTTAAACCATCTCACTGACATGTTAAAATTAATAAGCTGATATCTCTTCTGGTTAACCAAGAGATAAAAAGGAAGCATAATACATATTTGCTTCCAGTGAAATTTTGAAAATTTACAGATATAACCTTTATTGAAAACTCGTTTGATTTGTCAAATCTGGTTCTATTCAAAGATTATTGACAAGACCTGTCCAGAATGTATTAAACCATATTAAATATTGCAAGAACAAGTGACATAGCCTTGATGTAATTTGGCAACAAATCAGAGGAAACATAACTGCACATACATGAACAGAAACTCTCCTATGGATTTACTCAATGCTAACATTGTGTGACATTTGTATTCATCATGAAAATGCACCTGCCCATTCTTCATCTTGTGCAGGATTTTTGTCAAAACATTCCATCACCGAGGCATTTCTGTCTATGCATATATAAATAAGGCTGAGTAAGTATATATGGAGAGAGAAAAAGTACTTACTCTGTCTTGTTGTGTCCTAAATAGGAAAGGTTGATATACATATTGAAAATAAGTAGTAGTTTATTCCAGAGAATAATATGGTACATGTTTGAGAAAACAGACTAATGTAACAAACAGTTAATTGTTAACTATTTTTGTTCAGTAAGAGAGATTGCAGTTGAAATAGTCTTAGACCAGTCCATTTGTGGGGGTGTTCAGCTACTCCACAACAGCCTTTTTCATATATGCTAAAAATATAGTTTTAAGGTATACTATATATATATATATATATATATATATATATATATATGGGTTAAAGTACTCAATGTCAGAGTTAGAGCAGATTTGAGTAGGTGCTCTGTTTATTTATTAAACAGTAAATTTATTTATTTCATCTACCGGCCTGAATGTTTGGCAATTCTTATTAAAGAAAAATGTGCACTTTCCAGCAGGAGCCAAACCTGCATCCTTCAGGACAGAGGGAGCTACCATTTAGCCTAACATGCTTTACCGACTTGGCCATAGAGAACAGTCAGGCAAGGCCAAATTTCATGCTTTCAATCAAAATTTCTCCTGTCAGAGCTCTTGAAGTTTTTCATATCTGCAGTTTTATATCCAAACATAAAAAATATTATTTATTAATCCGACACATTTTACCACTTTAAACATTATTTTTAGTGGATACTCATATTTGGCATCAAATATGGAGCACCTACATGAATAATGTTTAAAGTGATAAAAATCTGTGGGATTAATAAAAAATTAATTTTGATCTATATGCTGTAATCCAACATTTGTTTTATTACTGTAAACAAACTTCTTTACATATACAAATGTGTGAATAGGTGACCTGTTTTTTCATTTTTTTTTTTTTTTTTTTTAAACAGTTTGAATTATATCTACTGGCTTGTGGATTTGAGAGACTTAATAAAGTAAATGTGCTCTCTGGCCAGGTTTTAAGACAGTGATTTCCCCTACAAAGGAAGATGCACACTTGAAGCCTGATGGAGAGCACTTTTACTTTAAGTCTCTCAAGTGCACAAGCTAGTAGATATAATTCACCTGTTTAAAATGAAAAACAAAAAAACAAAAAAAACAGGGTGTCTACTAAATCCACAAAAATAACATTTAGAGTAGTGTGTGTGTGTGTGTGTGTGTGTGTGTGTTAGCAGATCTCCTTTAAGCCTTAAGCTAATATTTAATCCCAATTCAGAATACCTTTGCATGAACAAGATTTTTTTTTTTTTTTTCATTCTTATTTTGATTCTGATAAAAGTACATTTCATATGCCATAGAATATAATCTTAAAATATAGAAAATGAAAATGCTAACAAAAGGGTGGGGGGACTGAAGCCAGCAGAAACCCAACACACAGGTTGTGGGAGAAAACAAAAAAGGAATATGGGTGTGGTTTAGATTGAGAAAAGATGAAGTAGAGACAAATTAGATGCGATATAGAATAAAAAGAGGTGTGACTCAGAGAGATATTTCTTAAGCTTAGCTTAATCCAACACAAGGCCAAATCAAGGAAGATCGTATTGCTCCAGTCTTTCAATTGATGAGGACTTGCCTTGCTTTGGGAATAAATCTTGACTTTTACTTGGTTCAAAACACCAACCACATGAGAAATATGCAACTATTCGACCCACAAACAGGCTAGGTGTGAGTGTTTTAGAGTGGGGGTGGGGGAAAAAAAATAGAGCAATAGCTTCCGGCAGGTGGGATGAAAGGACAATGAAGAATTAGGGTCAAGTGAGGTGCAATTTAGACCAGAGATTGGCAGAGGAAGAATCAAGTAGCAAGACCAACAGAGATGGGGGGTAGTGGAGGGAAATAGAGGTGTGATGACCCTAGGGTTGAAACAGAAATAAGTCTGTGGGAACAATAAATACATAGCCAGAATGACTGATGAAAAGACAGACAGGAGTAACAAAAATATAGGAAAGTTTGGTAAGCAAAGTACAGGTAGGGGCCCAAAGAGGAGAGTCAGTGAATAGAATTTGTCCCCAAATTACTCAAATTGACAGGGGGCAACTATGAGAAAGGAGTGGGGGGAAACACATTGGAGAAATTAAAAAAAAAAAAAAAAAAAAAAAAAAAAATGGGCACTAGACACGGAATACATATTGGGCCATAAAACAAAAATTTAAAAAAAAAAAAAAAAAATACAGGAATGGACAGAAAAATAAAGCTGCACAGTTGATAAAAGAAAGTCAATAAAAGATTGGTAATATTTCAATCAGTCTGCGTTCTATTTTGTTTGTGCTCACTTTGATCTCCACAATTTTAGAAAATAAATCCACCCCTTCTCCCACAGATGAACTGTTGCTAGCCAATCACCACTCTATTGCTATTTCTATGGCAAATGTCCAAACGAGCTACATTCCTTAGTTCTGCCTGTTCAGACATTTACAGCTAGTACCCGCCATGCCCCCAAGACAGAATCATCCTCATTCTCTTTGTATTCCTTTAGTAAAGAGGAAGTTTCACTCAACTTCTTCCCCAGAGCAGACTCCCAATAGGATGCTTCCCTAACCACTAAAATATTAACCTCTTCAAGTTTAATAACAACCATTATCTATCATATATATCCTCATAAGCACTTCATAGCTTCTCCCTTTACGTCCTTAAAAAAAACTTCCTTTAGTGACACACTACTTTGTGTGGCGCTTGCGGCTTGTATTGGCTTGATCACTTACAAAAAAATGTCCCAATGTGTTTTAAATATGCAAAAAAGTTTATTTATAGATGGGAATTAATTTTTCTTTCTTTTTAGCTTTAGGTCATTCTCCTTCAAATAGAACCAAAATTTAAGTTCATAGAAGGCATTCAAATTATTTCAAATGTATTTTTGTCTTTGTTTTTTTTAGAAAGTCCATGTTGGTACCTATATGAAGATAAAAATTATACTGAATTATGAACTTAATTCTTTAAATCAATATTTAATTAAATAAATCAATAGGGTTTCACATTTTAATAATTAAACCACTAAAATGTTGATGTTTATTTGTTTGTAACCCCTGGTTTTTATAACTTTAATAACTACTTATCATCTCTCAGTTGCATCTCTGTCTTTGGGCAGAGTGCACTCAGGGGCTTCTCTGTCAAAGGACAGTAGGGCAACTGAGAAAAATAATACTGAGAGGTGCCCAACCCCGGGGAACAGGGGCCCAAGACCATGACCTCTCATTGCACCAGAGCAAGGGATCAGTGCTCGCACCAAGGTCAGCGCAAGCGACAGTTGCAGGGTCTGAGGAGAATTTTTGTTCGTGTCCTGGGTGTACATGTTCGGATTCCCACCTAAAAATAGACCTTGTGTCACATCTTGTCCTGGGAGGGGTTGGCGACAGAGCAAATATCGCATATATTTTCATTAATTTGCATCGATTATTTGTCCTTGAAAGGCACCACCAACATTTTACTTACATAGAACATCTTTATGTGCCCTATTGCCGCAGGACATACGCGATCATGGCTCTCCACAACTTCCTGTCTTTTGTAGCTCTTAATAAATTTTGTCTTTCTGTTATTTCTCCTAAACCCTCTTCCACCATCCATTTACTCAAGCTCACTAAATATATTACACATTGGTTTCCTGTCTTAATCTGTCCTGTAAGTATCAAATTTTCCAAGCCCTCTTTCCTCTTGATGTGTCCAACAAATTTTAACTGTCTCTTCCTGATGTTAAGTATAAGTTTCCTTTTTGTTGCTATTTTCTCTAAAACCTCATCATTGCTCAAATGTACAGTCCATGGTATACTTAGTATTCTTTTACAGAACCACATTTCTGCTGCTTCAAGTCTCTTCTTTATCTTTAAGGAAATTGCCCAGAACTCACTGCCATACAGGAGGACAGATATCATGTAAAAGTTTAATATTTTTCTTGTTTCTAGTGATTATAGATATATATAAAAAAAACAACAAAAAAAAAAAAACAGCTCAATAACAATATTACAACAATAATTAGAATTCATTGTGGCTCCAATGAACAAATCTTAAACTTTAACTTCCAATCATAGCCTCAAAATTACCACTTTGGACAAAAGCAAAACACAACCAAAATTATAAATAGTAAAGAATTAAATAATCTTGACTGGGGATACAACATTATATTAAAGCTCTAAAATGTATACTATGTATACTAATGCTCATTCCCTAATAGTAATTTTATTTTCTCTTGCCATGTATATATTTATGTGTTTTTGCTCTCAATCAGCTCTGAAGAGTAAGGATCAATAACCAGTTATTTCTTTTGTTATTTCTTTTGTTCTTACTCTTTTTTGTTTCATGTTTTTGCAAATAGTTATCCAAACTTTCAAAACTAGACACCTCAACATGTTATGATAGTTAACAAGGTTGTCTTGCTAGAACAATTACGGCTGAGTAATGAGTTCGATCCTCTCTGGGTGACCCATACTGTCGGCCACATCTAAGCTACACTTAAAAATCATTATTCTTCTACTGCACTCTTTGATTACAATAAGTTTTCACCACACACTTCTCTGATTAAAGCTAAGACATAAATATTCTACTAGCATGAATTTTCTCATGTCGCAAGATAGCTGGAGGTACTGAAAACTTCATCTAGGCATCTATGATCAGACATTTTAAAGCTTTAATAATGGGGATTTTTTAAAAATTAGAAAATAAATTTAAAATATTGCTGAATATAAGAGGACTTATTGATAAGTGAGGCCTCCAATCCTATAAAACAAGTTTTTAAAAAGATAGACAAACTATTATCAAAAGTTTATTTCTCTTTAAATTAACAAGGGTTGGTTGATTGATAAATATGGTCTTCATTCTTGTAAAAGAACAGGATTTATAGTAAATAGAATAATGAAACTGGTATCAAAATGAAGTAAATTTATTTATTTTCAAACTTACTTGCTTGATAAATAAGGTCTCTAATGCTAGAAAATAAATTTTGATAAAATAAAGAAACTGGTATCAAGATTTAGTTTATTTCTCTTCCAAATTAAAAGTTGTGCCCTCCAGCCTTCCTCAGGTGTCTATCAATCAAGGTAACCTACTGAATTAAACACTTTATTCTTGTTCCACTACCCATGTCAATTTTCAAGTGGATTAAAGTGTTGATTTATGAATTTGGTGACAGTGATTATGAGTTCAATCCTTGGGCCAGGCAATGTGTACTTGGACTCAGTGGAAATGGGTGATCAATAACTGAACAGTACTAAAAAAAGAACTAGACGAGATATCCCTAGACATGGGCAGTGGAATGAGAACAGGCTACTTCCATAGATTAGATTCGAACATGTATCCTATACGGAACTGTCATATAGCCTGACGTGCTTTTACCAATTTTGCCACAGAGGATTGATCGGTTAGCTCGGTCAATTTACTGCTTTTAAACTTCAATCATCCATGAATCTCTCACATACATTCATGTCTGCTCATGGCGTATCAAATGACGTCACACATTATGAAATGGACAAAGTCCGACAATTATTTTAAAGATATTTTTATGTTTATACATTCTTTTTATAGATACAAATATTTAAGTAAATGCTCTGTTTATGATAAACAGTATTAAACAACATTTACCAGCCTGAATGTCCGAGAAATTTTTATAAGACAAATATTTTCTATGAAAATTTCTCAGACATTCAGGCCGGTAAATGTTATTAATACTGTTTATTATAAAAACAGAGCATTTACTTAAATATTTGTATCTATAAAAACAATGTATAAACATAAAAATGTCTTAAAATATTTACCTTTTATAAAGATTTATTATTTGCTATGACCGGTGGCCAAATTATATCAAGAGTGACAACTGGTTATTGATTTATTCAAAATGGTTGAATATGCTCAAGCAGACCTCATATAAGGAGTTTCTGCACTTGGTAACTAGTTTACACTGGTAATCTACCCAGGGAGATGTTGTGAGACTGCAACATTTCATATCATTTTTTTCTTTTTTCAGAAACTCATTGTCATTCCATCAGAGGCAATGACCAAAAGTTTGACTGATCTTCACCCCCTACATCTCCTCAAAGATGATGTATCAAGCCAAGTCTTCACCATCCTAGTGGTAAGTATCTCTAGTCAGACATATAGGGTATCAAGGTTTGATTTTATAATTCAGGTAGATGCAGCATTACAACTCCAATCAAACCAATCAATGTTGCATTATCAGTGGCATCTCTTGTGCATAAAGTCACTGATTAAGATTGATAATCAATAATTGAATTATTCTCAATTAAAATTGACAAAATAAGTTAAAGAAAAAAATCTCAGAAGATGATACATTTTCTCACCAGACCTTTTCAACCTATACAGCAATGCCATTCTGAGAGAATTAGAAGTCCTACAAGGATTCATTATTGGCAGGCCACAATGTTAACACCATAAGATATACAGATGACTGTGTTGATAGGAGACACAGAAAGGAAACCACAATAACTCTTACAGAAGGTAGTAAAAGAAAGCAAGAAGACAGGACTAAATATCAATTTCAAGAAGACTGCATTGGTTGTTAACAAAAGGAAGAGCCCAAAATACAAATTACAGATTGGAGATACCAAAATCAAATAGAAGCAACAATCTAGATATCTGGGTAGTGCATTAACAGAGGATGGAAAATGCTACACAGAAATCTGAAGGTCCATCATGATAGTGAAAGATGCTTTCCAAAAGCTGAGCAAAGTATTAATAAATAGAAAAATTTCATTAGAAAAATAAAGAGTACTAACTTTTATGTAATAGCAGTCCCCCTATGTGGCAGTGAATGCTGAACAATCTCAAAGATGAAGAGACCTGATGCAGCAGAAATGTGGTTCTACAGGAAGATGCTGAGAGTATCATAAACATATGAGCAACAACAAAGTTTTAAAGACAATGGCAACAAAAAGAACACTTATATTTAACATCAAGAGAAAGTTGAAATTTTTATGGCACATATGAGGCAAGAGAGCTTGGAGAATTTGATACTCACAGGGCAGATTGACAGAGGAAAGCAATGCAAAACCTACCTGGTGAACTTGAGTGAATAGAAGGCAAAGCAGGGTTTGGTAGGGATGGCAAAAAGACAAAAGATAAGAAATGACAAAATTGTGGAAAGACATGATCGCCAATGTCCTGAAGGGATAAGGCACATAGAAGAATCAGAATATAATTCAAACTCGTACTATTTTTAACATAACTGATAATTTGTTAAGCTATGGATGAAATTACTGTCATGTAATAAACCAGGATGACAAATTATGGAAATTAATTAAGCAGAAAAAAAAGCTGATGACCAATAAAATTGGCAAATGCTGATCTCACCTGTTAGCAGTTAACAGCCTATTAATCAGTGCAGCCCTACTCTATATGCAACAAAAATTGATGTACTGTATGTTGTGACATACTCCTTTCTTCACATTGATTAACCCTAAGATGCCTGTGGTCTCAATTCAAGAAACCAATTTAGAAACTAAATATAAACAGTCACTGATTTCCCCAAACTGAAAGAAAAATCTCTTACAGATGGTAAATGTCTGTCATTGGGTGAACAGTTATGGAACTGAAGATCACCAAGTTATATTATTTTTTGTAAATATGTTTTTGTGTTCAGACTTTCTAGCAATCTGCAATCTGTGCCATACTAGGCCTTTATGCTCAGCAGGAAAATATCAGTTCACTTCTTGCATCGTTAAATCATGGCCGCCCACTGCCTTGTCAGCAGTTTGCGGTTTTTGCCTCCTCAGAACACAGCTGACAAGTACTCATCACAACTGAATGCAAGCATCCCACCAGTCATGGCAGTTGAGAAGTAATCTCACCAAGTCTTGTTTGCCAGCTGTGACAATTTGGTCTTTATCAGAGTGACACAAAGCATCTTTCTTCTTACCCATTACTGCTGGTTTTGAATGCTTTTATACCTTTGACCCTAACATGCAAAATTGCTATGTGACAGTCAAATCAGGCAGCAAGATGACAAGACTGGAGATTTGGAGGTGTGTGGAACCACCTCTTAATTGCTGTTTTCTCCAGGTCCACTCTGATTCAGGGTGGTAGCACCTGCTAGGGTTCCAGCTATGGGCAAATAGTGAACCCACAAAACACTATAAAAGTATAAAAATACATTTTTATAATAAAATGACAACCAAAATATTTTATCTGTAGTTAAAGTGAGATATTTATTTAAAACCATAAAATTGTGTTCAAAATATTTAGATTTTGGCATTAAGTAAAATTAATATGCTGCTAAACAAAATCAACCAAATCACCTATATGGCAGTAGCTGTGATTCTTGTCACAGATTGCTGGTTATAACATTTTGGTTCACAGTTTACTAGTTATAATGGAATCAAAAATAATACCAAATTTTATTTATCTACCAGAACAATGTGAGGAAAATTAATGAAAAAGTGGAAAATAAATTATTCTATCTACCAACTCTATCACAACTACAATTAAAAAGAATTTACTTAAGCATAACAGCAAATTTATTATAAATACTTCTAAAACAAAATAAAATATGCTAAAACTTGAAGGGGGAATTTAGTTTATCACTAGTAATGATTGCCACAAAGAATACACAGGATAAACCTCGAGGAAATTAAATAAAAAATTATATGAACATAAAAGAGATCTTTAAAAAAAAAAAAAAAAAAAAAAAAAATCAACACACTCAATGCATTAGTTTCTCACTAAGGAGCTTGACTATAATTTTGATTTAAAAAATGCAACTTTAATTAAAGGAAAAAGCAATTTATTAAGAAGAAAGTGTATAGAAAGTGCTTTAGTCACCAGATCTGCCATAGGAAATTTGCATCCAGGTTCCTACATTTCACCTTTCGTGGCATATCTATTATCACAATGTGGGATATACTTACATTTTTTTAAGCATTTCACCCCAATCAAGGAAGAGATAAAATTATTTCTCCATTCCTGGACTTATATCTGTCTAACAAAAATATAAACCTGATCACCTGCTCATCAATGACAGGATCTGTTTTCATAACTTTGACTCTTAAAAAGTTTTTGTTCTTTGTTTAAATTTCCCAATTTGTTTTTGTCAGTGAAAATATAAGCCCCCGTCTGTCTCTCTCTTCATTAATGATATGCATTTTCTTATTTCCTCAAGGAAGAGATCAAATTATTTCTAAATATCTTTTCATCCACATGCAGGCTCTTGAGAAATAAAAATAAAATAAACTTTAGGAGAGAAGAGATCCAGACGGCCCCATCTTCACAAAAGAAAATGTCTCCAATCTCTATTGTCCAGCTTCTATTCCATTTTGGGCTTAAACCTTTCCTGCTCAGAATCAACATCTAAATCACTTTGTGGTCTCAGTGTTACAATAATAGCCCAAATCACTCAAACATTGGACAATTTATATTTATATCTATTTAGGCAGCAAGAATTCATTTAAACATATATAACAGCTGGCCATTCATATTCAAGGATAGCTGTCTACTAAGGCGGCTAGTCAATCCTTATTGCAGACACATTCTCTGTAGTTTATACTGTAACTATGATGAGCAGACCTTAGTCACAGTTTCTAAAAATGAGCATGTTATCTAGCGTGGTCAATAATGCATGCTCAAGCCCACAGTCACAATGACTCATGACTTCATGCTAGCAAGGGTTCTGTCTACCAATTTCCGTGATGAGTAGACTGAACAATTGTATAAAGGTTTATCTACAAAACTCTAGAGTAGAGGTGCTGAGTACAACATCAATGAGTTAAGCGGCAAATTTTATATTTGTTTTAATCCTATATCCGTGTAGGTGAAACCTAGGTAGGCTTGCCTGGCTCTTTACGTTCATAGTTAAATTTGCTCTACTTAATGTATTGAGCACTTTTCTTAGTTACTTTTGCTTTACTCGTTTTGGAGGGGTTTTTTTTTTCTTTGGACTCTGAACTTGGATTCTGGACAATTGTTTTTGCCTCAATTACATGTTCTTAGTTCTTTTTTTTTTTTGTCCCTTATTTTTCCTTGGGTTCATTTACAAGTCAAAACACCTAAGGTTTGTTCCAGATGAGTATAATTATATTTATATTATCATTATATATATATATATATATATATATATATATATATATATAGATAGATAGATAGATAGGGTCTGGAATTTTTCAGTATAATCTCATATATATTTCAGTGGAAAGTGGGTGGCAGGCATTAAAGCCTCAAATTAAGCTCTCCATGACTGCCTCATAAAATTAATTTACCTTGCACAAACAGAGAAATGGATTTTATAATAGGAATTATGAAGGTGTGCATAATATGTGTGTTTGTGTGTGTGTATGTGCATTATGTATATATGTCAGTAAATCAATAAATCCATATCTTAATGATGTTAAAAGCATTTATTCAGTACAACAAATATTTATTTTTCAATATAATCTCCTTTCTTTATATTTCATTTAACCCAATCCTTGCATAGATGAATCTTTATAGAGACAAAATTTCAGATCAAAATTCATCTAACCATAGACTAAAAGATTCACCCTTGTGTGTGGTTTCATGTATAGAACCAACAAAAGAACTAAGCAGATTTCAACAAGACATTGGATTCTTAACTGACAAGAAAACTACTGATGAACAGGTAAAAAGGTGATAGAAATTCAAGACAAATTATTATTTAGTTTATGTTACCCATGCAAAAATAGCCATATTTCTATTGAATATCTTATAAGGTTTAGGCAAGTGCTTATCAATAAGCATGAAAACAATTTCTGCTTCTGTTTCCACAGATTTATCTTATGAACAACTGAACAAATTTTCTGACTTTCTAACCATAAGTCTTATAATTATTGTTATTTGCATAAAATACTGGAATGCATTTTAACCTGTGCATTAAACCTTGAGTGTAGTCCACACATTATCTAATGTTCTAAGGATTAGCAAAACAAGTCACCTGTGCACTCTGTTTTGAGATACATATTTAAGTATAAATTGTCCAATGTCTGAGTACTTTGGACTATCATTAGCAATTATATATATATATATATATATATATATATATATATATGCCAGATGTAACAGCAAAATTGTCCAAATCGTGTAATAGCAGAATGGTCCAATTGTTAGATTAAGCTTTAAACCGTTGTATCTCAGAAGTGATTAAAGATATCTTACTGGATTTTTCCAAAGATTTTATAACACTATTGAGCTCTACTTTGAACAATAAGAATGCATAATTACACTCCAAGCTTAACAGAAGAATCATGACGAAATCAATCATAAACGAAAATGACATGTTCATCATTAATTAATCATAAGCTAAGGATTGGAAACTCATGAAGGATTGAAATAAAGTTCATTTATGTGATATATAACATAATTTTACAGGATCATTTTCCAACTTATTCAAGATCTTCACCCTCTCTAAGCTTCTAAGTTGCTGTCCTGGAGTAATAAGTTGCCTCACAGGTTGTACATACAATTTCATTTTCAAGTATTTTTTTTTCTTTTTACTGCTCTTTGGACTGTCATAGCTGAAACTCCTCTCTCATATGACAAATGTCTTATGAAGTGAGTTGGATCTTTTCTAATCAATTTCTTTAGCTTTAAGTTAAAATGAAGATCCCTCTTTTTGTTGTGACCTCCTGATCCAATTTTCTTTTCTACTGTTCTTTTTCAAACTTATTCATCATTTTCTGGGTGATTCTTGAATGGATTTGATGATGGAAGCTAAAATATGAATACCATTACTGAAGGCCTGAATGATCTTTTTTCTCTCACCATTGCTCAGTTGGGAAGGCAGTGGGGCTGACACAAAACAATTTTCACAGGTTCTCTTTCTAGCTGAAGGGTTTTTCAGTGAATCTTAGAATAAATGTGTCAAGATAGATAAACCTCTAACCTAAAAACTTGGAAAAAAAGAAACTCAATTTAGTGGAATTTTAGATATTAAACATACATTTTGTGGGATGAACAATTATGCTGTTATATGATTTGGACAATTTTTCTGTTACACCTGGTGTTTGTGTCTGTATGTTTGTTGCAAACAAAGGAGGTACTTGAGTTAAGGAACAGCAACACATACAGATGAAAGAAAAGAGGTTTATTGTAAAAGAGAATATACTACTGAAAGACAGGTAATTGGGTGGCAGGCTAGTAATTACTGAAGCAAGCCCTAGATATATTCTGTGCTCACTATATATATTAGGTTGGTGCAAAAATGATGACATAATAATGTCGTTTTTTGACGTATTTTTTAATGTCAAAAAACAACATTATTACGTCATTATTTTTGCACCAACCTAATAGCTACTGATATAGTCAGTCCACACAGGCAATAGGGAGTGTGGGACATTCCATTACAACACTGCCCCTGGGCTAATTTTCCTCATGAAATTTTGCTCAATACCTCTTCTTTTTGGGGTCAGGACATAATTGTTGACCTCCCCCCCCCTCTTCCTAGTACTTTTCTGTCTCACCAATCCCATTTGACTATCATCTTTTCCTCAACATGAACAAACACTTGACTTGGAACCTATATCATAGTGATGACATATCTGCTGTTGATGACTTTTTTGACCAGCAGGATGAAAGCTTTTTCACCAGTGGAATCCAAGTACTGCAACACTGATGGAAGAAGTGTATGGATTGCAAGCAGGGACTGTTGAAAAATAAAAGCCATTTCGTCATATTTCATGAGAATATCTTGGTCAGTTTATGAACTTTTCAGCCAACCTTTGTATACGAGTGTGAATCATTTGACAAGGGATAATGTTGTATTTTTATTTAGTTTTTCTCGTGTCCTTACAGTTTTTCCTTTATGAAGACTAAGAGTGCGTAGAAACTGTCTGTAGTGATTATTAATCCCAGAACTTTCAGATAATTCTTTACCCATTTTTCAAACGATTATTTTTTTATTTCATTTTTAATAGTATCAATTAGTTCAACAAATGAAATTGAATATTTTATTGAAAAATGGATTGATATTATAAAAAGAGAAAAAAAACTTTGATATTATCTGAAGTCCTGAGATGAAATATTGTCTTTATTCTGTTATTTGGACGAATACCCTCATTGTTCTTATTTTGATATCTTAAAGATGACCCAGGTTCAGAAAAATGAAGATGAAGGCACAAGGTTGGATTCTTTAAAGAAGAATATAGCAGAAATCAATCAATGTGAAATAAGAAATAAAAAAAAAATGAAACCTCAACAGATGATCAGCATTGCATTAAGACAACCATTTCTGCCAAGTCAATTCACTCCAAGATAAATCTTTATTCTGACTGAAGTAGATAGATTTACAAAAGTCAATCAAAGCCACTCCACCTGTCTATCCATCAACAATTTGCAATTAGTAGCTATAGTACAGTGTACATTGTACCATAACCGAACATGGATGGAAATATAAGCAGCTGATTAGCTGCCGATCATTTACACAGGAGACGTTCTGAAAGTAACATCTCCCATTTATTTTCACAGAAACTATAACAGACACTGGGAATACAACAACACTATTGCAAGTTTTCGGTTACAAAAACACTTTTTGCCACATGGCCACTGACACTACATTTTCACCAGTAATGAACAGGAAGGTGTATGCCCTGCTCAAAACTATAGTCACATACAGTATACCAATATTCAAAATTCATTACCTATTACTTCACTGTGATAACGTCCACTGTTTGGTCTCTGTAAACATTCATTAAGCATCAATGAATATCAATGTGTGTAATTTTTTCCACATGGAGGAATACAATAACACACCTCTGCTTTGTACACACTTTCATGCCAGACATTTTGGCTGCTAGTCAAATTCTTCTATACAGATATCCTTTCAAGACAATGGCGGTCATGGCTCTCCACTATTTCCTGCTCTTAATAAATTTTGTGTTTTTGATATCTCTCCTAAATCTTGTTCCATCATCCATTTACTCTCACTAGTTAGGCTATGCATTATTTTCCTCTGTCCCTCCTGCCTTCAATCCATCTTGTGAGTGTCCAATTCTCCAAGCCCACTTTACTTAGGTGTCCCAGAAATTCCAAGTCTCTTTCTGATTCTAGGCAAAAATATCCTTTTAGTTCCAATTTTCATTGAAGCTTTTCTTTTTGGTTGATAACATGTTTAGTCCATGGTTTTATCAGCATCATTCTGTAGAAACAAACATTCATTGTTATAGAGGAGATTAGATATGTCCTGTAAGTATCAAACTTTCCAAACCTTTCTGCATTATGTGCCCTAGAAATTTCAACTCTCTGATGTTAAGTATAAATGTCTTTTTTGTTTCCATTTTCTCTAAAATTTTGTCATTGCTCACAAGTTTGGTCAATGGTGTTCTCAGCATCCTTCTGTAGAATCATGTTTCTGTTGCTTCAAGTCTCTCCATCTGTGAGGAGATTATTCAGCATTCACCCTCATATAGGAGGAATGATATCACATGACAATTCAGTACACTTTTCTTTGTTTCTAACAAACTGTGTGTAAAAAGGGAAAAATGTGGGTTATTGGTAGGAAAGGCTAACTGTATTTGCCATACAGCCAACATGATAAAATAGGAGGTATTACTTTTGGCATTATCTCTATATCTAATTATAATGGGGGGGGTGTTTTTAATACAACATTATTTCTTTTTGTATAAATGGTATTTTTAGTGGGTACACATATACAAGTAAACATCTTAGATTATTTTATAAAAATGGTGAAACTGATTAGCTAATTTGTATTTATTTATTTTTTATTTTTTAATCAGTTTCACTCCATACAAACCAGTAAAGCCACTAAGACACAAGTGGTTACTGGGTCTGGAAGAATTAGGACCATTAATAATAATCATCTAAACAATTACCATGAAAGTATTTAAAGAAAAGACACAGAAAGGCAACCTTATGGCAGTGGGAAAGTGACTGAAGCCAAGCCACCAGATCAGGACCGATAATATTGCTGATTCTTCTTTGGATTTTATCAAGGAGCTCAAGATAAATCGCAGGGGTATTGGACAATATGTGACAGCAATATTCTAAGAATGCTTAAAATTTTTTTTTTTTTTGTTTTTCAGGTACAAAAATAAAATTAGTAAAAACAAGTTTTGAATGCTCCCAATGAGAGATGCACTTCATAAGGGTAACTGAGCCTTGCTTCACTGTGGGGTCTCTTATGGAAGAGTAGTTCAAGATGTGGAGTGTAAAAGGTAGTTTTCTAGTATACAGGCAAGGTAGTTTTGTTCCATATGAAGAGGCACATTTTTGTTAAGACTTTCAATTGCCCAGGCAGGTAGCTGTCAGTTTCATTGTTTCAAAAAAAAAAGAAAAAAAAAAGACATATCTACTTGAACATGTGTATCCACTAAACATAACATTTATAGTAATAAGAAATATATACATATATTACACACACAAATACTGGAGGCTTATGGCCATAATACATTACAGCCATATCTTGTATGGTCACCATAGTTAAGCAACAATGAGCCTGGTCAGTATCTAGATGGGTGAATACTTGGAAATACCAAGTACTGTAAGCTTGAATGTACAGGTGGTATAATGGATAATGGGTTGGAGTTGGAAATCACAAACCCGAGTCTAAATTTCACTCGGGTTCATTATATTCATTTATGCGCAAATGCCCTTATGAATCCTCATTTCTCCCCCAGCTATGGGTCGATTAGTAGGACTTGTATCAATAAATCATTATCTCAAAAAAATTCTTAAAGGATATACCGACATATGCTATAAGTACTATAATATAGCAAACTTCGAGATACTATTTACAAAATGTCCATTCCTCAGTTACTAGACTTCTTCAAGGAAATAGTTCTCCTTAAACTCCTGTAGATACCATACACACACACACACACACACAAAAAAAAAAAAAAAAAAAAAAAAAAAAAAAACTCTAGAAAATGTTTACCAATAAAAAATATTCACATTCCAAAACCATCTGTTTACAAAGTAGTCACAGAAGAAAATAAAAAGGATTAAAAATTACTTGATGTGAAAAACTACCGAATTTTGCATGAAATGATCCATAAAGTTGATGTGCAGCTAAACCATACCTTACAAATACTGGAGGTTTCTATTTGTGTGGGCCCTATCAGGCTCAAATGTCAAATCTGACTGACCTTATTTTATGGTATGAAGAATCACAAGACAGTTTTGACTGCCATTATAAGGTTGATTTTGGCAAGTCTTCAAGAGTATAGCATGCCATTTCTATCCAAATAAATCAATTTATGTCAAAATATAATTATAAGGAACATACTATAAAGTACAACAAATAAAGAAAAGGGGAAAGTCAAATGCTCCCTCCAAGCTCACCAGAGATCATTAGAGGTTTGTGGCCTTTATGGGCATTTATCCATGCACTCGCTCATACAGAATGTAGCACAAGGTCAATTTTAAAGTGGAATTTGGTAGCTGTTCAAAAATGCTTAAGCCCCTTGGCACAAACTTTTCGGGATGCCCCAGGGTCCAGATAATCACCCACTCCATATAGAGAGATTATGCCCAGGAAGATGTCTCCTGTAGCTCAAGTGTAATATTCATTTCCTACACTCTGGCCAAGTCCAGCTAGACCAAGTAAGAATGGTGGTGCTGGTATTCAATTCACTGGAGATCACCACAGATGTACTTGAGATTAAAATAGCTTTTCCCTTTAATTTAAATGTCCATCAAAAATGTTTTCAAACAAAATTCTAATTTTTTTTCAGAACTATCCTCCAGATCTACAAATCAACAGTTCACCCTTGCATGGAGTATTGCTGCCATATATGGCCTGGAGCCCCTTCTGTTTGTCTCGGGGTTCTTGATAGGCTCCAGAGGCAGATATGTAATATAATTGGCCCTGCTCTGGCATCTCATCTACAGTCACTTTCTCACAGACGCGCCATCACGTCTCTTTGTCTGTTTTACAAATACTTTCATGGTAATTGCTCTGAGGAGCTGCATTCGCTGGTTCCTAGACTTCATGAGTTCAAGCGCCCTACGAGGCTGTCATCCTGCACCTCCCACCTGTGGAACACCCTTCCCTATTCCAGTTTCTCTGAGAGATAATCTCCAACTATTCAAATGTAATGTCAATCAACATCTCCAGTTGCCTTGATCTATTCACTATCCTTCCCCTCATCCTTTCCTCTATCACTCTTATCTGATCTTGCTCCAAATCTTTTGTAAGCCCTTGTGTCCTCGTGGCTTTCCGCCTTGCTTGCAGTGAAAAAAAAAAAAAAAAAAAAAAAAAAAAAAAATGGACCCAAACTACAGAAACTACTCATGGTTCTGTGAATAAAGCAATACTCTAATGAGGGATGCAATTAAAAAAGAAAAAAACAAACTCAAAACTGTTACAATAAATTTCTGGGAAGGATCAACTGCACAACTGACAGTTCAGAGGCTGTTCAGAACTGAACTAAGTTCTGCAGGTCACGTTTACTATCTGGTGTTCCTCCACACAGACTTCAACTGAAAAATGCTCATAAAAAATCTCTCCAAAGTGCAAGATACATTTTCTTTTTTTAGTAATGGTGACTTTTCTGTGTAAATAATCCTTTTTTCTTTTTATATTATGCTAGAAGAAATATTTCATATAGTTTTCCTATTTTTTTTATATTTGAAAAACTTTTTACATTCCCCCCCCTCGAGTGACAATTTACGATGATATGTGAGGTTGATAATGGTTAACCCTAGATAAGTTAAGATTGTAGTGATGTGTAAAGCATCCCCTAGAGAGTTATTTCCTCAAAGTAAATGTTCATGGGAAGAAGCTTAAATAGTAAAAACTATATTAGTTTACTATGGCCTAATCCCCTGCAAGATTAAAAAAAAAAGAGAAGTTTTTCAGCTTGATAGTGCTTCTTGCCACACATCCTGTGTAACAAAAATGTTTCTTGTTGATGAAGATGTTCAACATCTGAAAGTTCTGATCTCAACATAATTGAACAATTGTGGTGGGACTGATGCAACAAGTGCTCCAACAGAAACTACACAACTTCAAAGAGCTTTGGAATTACTGTCAAGAAGAATGCAAAACAACTCCCAATAAGAAAATCTGGACCGTGTTCCAGCCAATGCCACATTGTATTGAGGCAATCATTAGTGCTAAAGGTAGCAAACATTAATTACTAACTCCATGTTTTGACATTTTGTATTTTCTGCAATAATAAAGATCATTAAGTTAAATCACAATCTGGTGTGGGGGGGTGTCAATGGTCAAAAGCAAGGGACGTAAATGTACAGGTTGCAAAATGAATCAACAAGGTTCAATTCTCACAGCGAAACTTCTACACACTCTGATCCAACCAAACACTCTTTGCTCTACAAGTTTGCTCCCCATCTGACTGTAACTGTGCAATCCACTATTTATTACTATTTCTAATCATGCATGCAAATGACCAATAGTATTAAAAAGAGTATGTGTAGTGGGACGATTGCAAATAGCTGCTCCTCGCTCACTTGCAACATCAGCCATGTTGGATTTACACACCAAACCGGTATGTGCCCACTTCACCCAGCAAGGTAAATGTATTCTCTTGTTACAGATCACTTTTTTCAAAAAAGCAAAAATGATTTCCTTTTTAACTTAAAAGCTGAAAGGTGACATTCTTGGTAGTGGCTCAGTATTTTTGCATGGCCTTTTTTCAGCATCACTATGCTTAAGATGCTCTATTAGCCACCATATGGAATCAATAAAAATGCAATAACTTGATTTCTGGCTTTCAAAGATCATAAAAGCTACTGAGAAAAGCAAGCTGCTAATTACTCTCGATTTTGAAGTAAAATTAACAAAAGTAATTCATTTATCAAGGTGGCCCAAAAGTTTTTCATACCAAATTTTGATAGCTGTTGACTTGTTAATCAAGTATGACTATTTCTAACACATGTTTCTTGTGAATGAAGATGTTCAGATTTTGGAAGACTGGCCAGCATAAAGTCCTGATCTCAATATAATTGAACCATTGTGATGGGAACTGAAGAAACAAGTACTTCAATGAAAACCATCTAATCTTCAAGAGCTTTGGGATTAGTGCCAAGAAGAATGGAAAAAATTCCTGATGAGAAAATATGGGCCTTGTTGCATTCCACATCACAAATTTTCAAGCCAAAGGCATCAACACTAATTACTAACTCCCAACTTTTGATGTTTTGTACTTTCTGTAATAATAAAGATAATGTTTTGCAAAAAAAAAAAAAAAAATCATGCATTTTTTTTTCTTTAGTAAAAGAGGTGAAATTTTCACTGGCAGTCAAGTATTTTTGCATGGCCTTTTTTTTTCAGCCTCACTCTGCTCAAAATGCTCTACCATCCAGCATTAACTAAAATGCAGTAACTTTTTTTCTGGCCCTCAATGATCATAAAATGTACTGAGAAAAACATGCAGCTAATCCCTCTCGATTTGGGGGGGGGGGTAAAATTAACAAAAGTAATTAATTTACCAAAGTGGCTGAAATGTTTTGCCCAATGATATACTGTGCAAATGTTTTTGGCCACTTTAAACTATTGTAAGTTTCTAATACAAAAGGTACGTGCGTAACTCCGTCGAATCGTTAAATGGCTAAGTTCGTCGATGGCCTTCGTTTGCCGTAGCCGGACTCCCGTAATGCGCCTAAGAAGGTACGTGCGTAACTCCGTCGAATCGTTAAATGGCTAAGTTCGGCCTTCGTTTGCCGTAGCCGGACTCCCGTAATGCGCCTCAGAAGGTACGTGCGTAACTCCGTCGAATCGTTAAATGGCTAAGTTCGGCCTTCGTTTGCCGTATAAAATATTCCAGCATGACAGTGCTCCTTGCAACACATCACATGCAATGAAAAGATTTTTTGTAGAAGATGTTCTGCTTTTGGAAGACTGGCCAGCATAAAGTCCTGATCTCAATATAATTGAACCATTGTGGTGGGAACTGAAGAAACAAGTGCTCCAACAATGACCACCTAATCTTCAAGTGGTTTGGGAAAACTGCTAAATAAAAAGAATGAAAAAAATATTGCCAATGAGAAAATATGGATCTTATTAATTAAAATGTAGTAATTTATTTTCTGACCATCAAAGATCATAAAATGTATTGAGAAAAGTATGCTGCTAACTACTCTCAATTTTGGAGTAATATTAACAGAAGTAATTAATTTACCAAGACAGTCCAAAAGTTTTGCACCAGTGTAAGTGGGTGCTGTAAAGATTTCACGCTGACCAAGGCGGGATTTTAAAATTCCAGAAATGGGTCAGCTTAAGGACTTTTCAGCCTCATACATGACCACTCCCATGTGCACACACATCCTGAATTATTCCATTGTGGTCGTTTTGACTTCTCTACCTTGATTATCATAAAATTTACAAACAATTTTTCCTCACGAAACCTTCCATCCAATTATTCTTTTTTTCTATTCATTTACATGTACTCTGCCTCTGGTTAATCAATTTGAGTATGTGTCCATCCATTAACACCTAATAGGTGCATCTTAGCTGAATATGGGATTTACTCGATATCATCTGGAAGATTTAATTAAGCTCTGGATCCGCTACTAATTACATATGCATCTACGCATTTAAATATACAAAACACTTAGTATTTGCAGATCTGCATACAGAAACAGGTTTTTACATAATAACAATAACTAAAAGTATAATTCAGATAACAAAAATATGGTTATTTTAATACATACCCATATTTTTGTTATTTGAATTTTCTTATGAATCAGAATTCTCTGGTTAATAATTGAATAAGCTCCTTGAGAGTTCCACAAATCCAGAATACTCATGGAAATTCCTTTATTACATCATTAAATAGTAGATTTGGTTTTTAGATGATACTTTGAAATCCAGAATATTATTCCAACTTTTGGTCCATAGTGTGTGCATGTGTATACACATTTAGTTTTGTGTGTAAAAACTTAATTTACAAAAGTAAATTAACCATTTATAATAATATTTTTATATTTGTATATAAAATTTATTTAGAAATTTATTTTTTTACCTTAAATTTATACTTTTTTACCTTAAATTTATGAATAATCATTAATAAATTAATTAATAAATTATTAATTTTTCAAAAATAAATTAATTAATAATCACAAATAAATTTAAAAAAAAAATTTTCCCATTCAAAAATTAAGAAATTATTAATAAATTTACCTTAAATTTATTAAATTTACCGTAAAGAAATGTTTATTATATTTATATAATAGCAAAGAAATCACTAAATTGATTTAATTTACTTGATTAAGGGCACACACACTTAATTCATACAAATTTGTTTAAAGACAATAAAATTTCTTTAAGAATTTTTTAGATATTAGGTTGGTGCAAAAATAATGTCGTTTTCTCACATGTTACTATGTGAGAAAACGACATTATTTTTGCACCAACCTAATATTTTCTATATTTTGGACCATTTTCCTGGTTTTCAAGGAAAGTTTAAATATAAATTTACTGATGCTTGAATATGTTCTGCTTCAATTATCAAAGTGCTTTTATTTTTTTTAAATTACTACCTCTATATATATATATATATATATATATATATATATATATATATATATATACACACACACACACACACACACACACACACACACAAAAGGGTAAGTCAAAAATTATCTGCACTTTCACCATAGCATATCTTTAGGTTTGTCATACTGCCTTCAGTGATAATGTGATCTCAGTTTAAGCTTGTTTTCTTGCTGCTATTACAGTGTAAACATGACCACTCTGATAGCAGTGTGCCCCAAGATGGAACAAAGAGTGGTAATCCGGATATGCAGGGAACAAGCTATCTCATTGATGATAACTCAGCAGTTCACCATTATCTTTCAAGCTTGCTGAATCTTCTCATCAGTGGTGGATGTTGACACTAGTCCTGCTCCTCCTTTGCGCATCATGCTTGTCTGGCCACTTCTACCCTTCTCAATCCACTCATACACAATTCTATGCAATAGTTTACTGTTGCTGTATTGTACTAAAAGCTTCTTTCAGCCTCTGATACAGCTTTCAATCAGAGGAATCAGATCACTTTGCAAGTTATTTAAAACTAAAAAATATTGTTAGATTGTAATTTATTTTTTGTTCCCAAAGATTTTCATTGATTTATCTTTTTATTTCTTTTACTTTGGTTAGTTGGGGGGTTACTTTGAAGATCTTATTTCATAGACTTTACAGCTGGTCATAAAACCAGACACTTCCAACTCAAATACGATCATTTAGCATCCACTTCTATGTAGGAGTTGTGATCCAATTACGTAGGCGACTCAGCATCATAGGTCCAGGTCTGGACAGCTGAGACAAAAAGCAAGACAGACGTCAATTTATAATTGTCAACATAAGTGATGTAAGTCAAATATACCATTTAACCATTACCACACTAATTTCTTTCTAGAGTTGTCTCCCCTGCCACTACAATTTTTTTTTTTTTTTTTGAGGGTGCAAAAACATGAACACCTTCTGTTTTAAAATTGTTATAACTTTCTTTGTATTGTGCGTATAGAGTTTATTTTTTGTATAATAATAAAAGAATGGATGAGTAATATTTTGATGTAATGCATTATGTAATGCATTACATTTTGCATGCATATGTTAACAGCGAAAACAAAAAAAAATTGAAACATTAAATAAAAGACAAATACATTAAAAAAAAAAAAATCTCCTGAAGACTTCATTTGATGTTTGTGCAGACATTTTGTTTACAAAAAAATTGTGAAAAAAATTTAATCAGGTTTAATTGGTGTTATGCCATGTGTAGAGTCTGGAAGAATTCAAAATGGCATTAGAAAATGGAAGATTAACCTTCTTGCAAAGCAGTAGAAGGTGATTTCCAGCTTAAAATACTGGAAATAATAGTTGACAAGTGTTTATTTATAGAAACTGTCTCAAGGTGACAGAATGTGCCTAGAGCAGCAAAGGCAGAGAATTCTATGGCGACAGTTGTTGCCTGCAGTGTGATAAAGGTTAAAAATAGGTGTGACCATTATAAAAAACCTACCTTAAGCAAAATAGGTTAATGAAACACATGGCTCTCAATAAGCTAGATGTTTTTTTTTAAACAACAAGTAAGCAAGATTCCAATTCACTTAGCATAAAATTATTTTACCCAAGTCTGTCAAACATCAGAGATACAATATTTTCCCAAAATCCTTGTAAAAGCCATAAAGAATATACTCAGCAATTGTATATATGATGGTTATGCAGTACACAAGATATACAATGATGTTTCAACACCAACTGAATAACCTCACAGGAGAGTGTCAGTACCAGCAAGCACTGTAAGGTCCCCTCTGATTTACTGCCAATCTACATCAAGGATGTATAGCCAGTTCTTGAAATATTTAAAATGGTTGAAGACTTTCCAGTCAGACTTTGGAAACTGTATCCAGTGGGACATTTCCAATTGTCATCCATATTAATGTAGAGATAATTTGAACTCAGGAGATATTTGTGTTGAATGCTAGTTGAGACACTTATTGTTTTCAATGTAAGTTGTGACTCATTCCTTAGTATTTTTCAGGTCATTATCATACTGTAAAATCCATAAACAAGCTATGTAATTTAGGGTTTATGGTAGCATAACCTTATACAATATTTCTAAAAAATACTTACTATTTGTAATTGGCTTAATTTAATATGATGAATTGATATTTTTTTTTCAGACAAACAACCCCTGCTCCATGACACTTGGCTTCAGTCACTTTCCCACCACCATAATGTAGTTTCCCTGTGTTTTTCTAATAAACACTTTCATGGTAATTGTTCTAATGAGTTTTCCTCTTTGGTACCTAGACTTTATAAATTTAAGCACAGTACTAGATTGATGGCAAGGTCTCCTCATTTAATAGTGGAAATGGGTAGATGTAACCATAAGTTTTATGCTAACATTTTCTTTTATCACACTTCTTGCTTGTGAAACTATTTCCTCGCTTCCTGCTTTCCAGTCAACTTTGATTTTCAAAAATTTAAAATGTAATGTCAATCATTATCTTGTCTTAATTCTTGTTCTTTTATTGTCTTCTCTCTTTAATAGTGTTTTCTTCTCATATTCTCTAACACTCAGTAAACCCTAGCATCTTAGCGACTTTATTGCCTTGCTAGGGATGAAATGATAAAAAAAAAATCCTTTCTCTATGTTTAACAGCTGC
>OZ010602.1:28227530-28352530 GCA_963932145.1 Acanthosepion lycidas
AATTTGACCCTGTCATCCAGTTTTGAATCTCACCATGGTTGATTTGTCAGGAAGGTGACCTCTTGATGTTATTGGTCTGGGGAGGTGTTTTCAGTGTGTTGCACCTTTGGAAAGTGCTTGAAAATCATATTGTGGGTTGACCCAAGTCTTAGGTAGGCAAAACTGTTTGTTGGCTAGCAGAAAGTCACAAGTCATCATAACCAAAGATTTGAGCATATTGGCGTTGTACAAACTGCTCATCATGAAAGATTATTCACTCTCTCCCTGAAAATGTAACTAAGCCCCATAGTTGCAGTATAAATTGCATATGGGCTCCGTGGGTGTTGAACAAATATATGTGCCTTACCAGGGGTCTACAACAGAGATTTGCTAGCTGCCCAAGCAGATGGGTGAGCTCAGAAAATCAGAGTAACCAACCGTTATTTATCTAGAACATGTATTTCCATTTGGTGCCTGTAGTTGGGGTTCAAGTCCTAGCAGAACCTAGGATTTCAAATCTTTTTCATGGTAGGATCTGCCATTTTACTTGGAAGACAGATATTACATCAATTTTAATACACAAATTTCCCTGGGAAGTGATATTTGGTAGGGTAGAGAGCTTTTCAGCACCCTGTTTAAACATTCAAAGCAATCACCTTTGATTCTGTATAAATGAATAGTCACCAAAAGCTACAATTAATGCAGTGGCAGCATTGTGAAGAAAAAGCTAGCAACCTCATTGTCACATTTTTTCACTTCAAGATTTATTTTGAATGTGAAACACAGGTAATTAACCAACAAAAGGTAAGTGATCTTATTAATTGATTTCAGCTTCAGAATGATAATCTTATCATTGTTTATATGACAATTCATATTGATCTTGGACCAGATTAAGTTCATCTTAGTAAATATCAACAGCAGTTTGTATAAAAGAATCCTATTTTAATATATATATATATTAGTGTGTGTATGAATTACAATTAATGAGATACAAACAATTTACCTCATACAGATGATCATTTCATCCATGGGAAAATAGTTTTTCCCTGAAACTTATCAATGCAAATACATTTACTAAAAAGGTTAATATATATATATATATATATATATATATATATATATATAGCTTTGAAGAAGATAAAAAAAGAAATTATCTTAGC
The DNA here is from genome assembly GCA_963932145.1 of Acanthosepion lycidas. Taxonomy (NCBI): domain Eukaryota; kingdom Metazoa; phylum Mollusca; class Cephalopoda; order Sepiida; family Sepiidae; genus Acanthosepion; species Acanthosepion lycidas. The sequence continues at coordinate 28,228,670 of OZ010602.1, forward strand.
CAACAGATTTTATCCTCTGAGGGACTTTATCATATATCATTGTATAATATATACAAAAATATAAAACAAAGGGTGCAGAAGAAGAACAAGGATAAGTAAAAAAAATATCTTCAATGCAAACATGGTGGATTGGAAAAATATAATGACAAAAGAAATCACAAAAGATCAAACTTATTATTACTTGTTATTACAAACTTGTTATTGACAGATATATAGATAAAGGTATTCTTGCACATCAAGTATGAAAGCAACCCAACTTCAATAAAATATAGGAAAAATTCTATTTAATTATTTTTATTACTATAAAAAAAGCACCTGAGGAAGCGATACTGATATTATATGAAAAACATTTGAAAAAGGCTGACATTGCACAAATGTTAATGGCTTATGAAAGCAAAAAGTAATCAGACACGAGAGAATTTTATTTTCACCAGAATCCAGGAAGATGGCCCAAAATATAGAAATAAATATACAAAAATTCCTTAACAAAGAACTTCTATTGGTCTTTATCTAAACTTATATAAATAAAAAGTTGCTGTTCAAATGCACCCAATATTATATATATATATATATATATATATATATGATGGACTATAATGTTTTGTCAAAATTTTAGTTAGATAGGAGAGTCCATCATACATAAAATACAGGCTTACTTTTTCAATCACTCTCTCTCTCTCTATATATATATATATATATATATATATATATATATATATATATAGTTATACTCGTTTGGAAAAACCTTAGGTATTTTGGCTTGTAAATTGCACAAACCAATGCCCAAGGGAAAATAAGGGATAAAAAAGAAAGAACTAAGAACATGTAATTGAGGGGAAAACAATCGTCCAGAGTTCAAGGTCAACGTCCAAAGAAAAAAACCTCCAAACCAAGTAAAGCAAAAATAACTATGTAAAGTGCTCAATACACTAAGTAGAGAAAACCTTAATATGAACCTAACGAGCCAGGCAAACCTACCTAGGTTTCACCTACACGGATTGTCAGGGCAAGCCAGCTTGGCGATCTGTTTACCTGGCTCCTTAGGTTCATAGTTATATGTGTGTGTGTGTGTATATGAATGAGGTAATGATATATATTTTTATATGTCAGGAACAATATATGGGGAAAAATGTATGACAAAGTAGAAAAAGTTTTCTTGTGACACATTTTACCCTTTGGAACTTCATCAGACAATGAAGCTCTAAAGGACAAAATGTGTCACAAACCTTTTTCTACATTGTCATACATTTTTCCCAGATATATATATATATAATTTATTTTCAGCTATAGTGTATCTGTAAAGGAACAAAATGAATAAAAAGACAAGAGGAAAAACTATTCTAGGAAGCCAAAATAAATCCTATATTTGCCTTGATAAAGTCCATCAGAGGATGATATGTATCAGCTAAGAATAGTTTTCTCTCTTGTGTGCGTGCATATATTAAAAAATTGAAACAAGATCTTAATGAAATTAATTATGAATCCTCCACAAATATTTTAAAATGTGTCTCATAGGTTGAAATGCCAAAGTTTACAATAATAATTTCTCTTTTTACTACTTATGTCATAAAAAACTTTTCAAACCAGACTTAGTTACCTCCCTTTAAATAGTTTCAACAGTCATGCACTGATGCAGTGTTCCTCACTCCATTTGTACTTAACTTTCAGATAACACAACAATTTGTCTCTGACAATAATGGATACTATAATATTTATTTTATTATAAACAATAGCCTGATGATAACATGGATATGTCAACAGTACTTGGTAATAAAACAAATATGTATAAACACAGTGATTTTATCACATCTTTCAGTAATGACATCAAAAAACTCATCTGAGTGTATGAAAGGATCTTATCAAATAAGTAAACAGGACATGTCTAAACTGTACAACAAAACAAGCCTTCTTATATATATATATATATATATACATATATATATATATGAGAGAGAAACTTCTAACAGTATATATTGAAGTCAATACTAAAATGATGTCATTTCTCTCTCTCTCTCTATATATATATATATATATATATATATATGAGAGAGAGAAAAACTTCTAGCTGCATAGGAATCCTCAACACTAACAATGGCATCATTTTAGTATTGACTTCAAGTGAACCCAAGAAAGACAAACAGGGTCTAGGTTTTTCTGTTACCTGCCCACTGACTATACTGATACTCCACTATTTGTCCACATTCCTTTAGTAATTTTCTAACCAGATTAAATATTTCTACATTGGGAAGATATGATTAAAACAAAATCTTGCAATTTTCACATTCATTTGACTGATATGTATAAAAAATCGGGATGAAATGGATGATCATTGGTCAATAAAGAATGTAGGACAGAATAGAGCATTATATATTCAAGGGTGTCTTGAAAAGTTCTCAGCCAAATCCACTAGACAAAATCTGACCAAACATCAGGATTTATTTCGGTATCTCTTCTTGGCTGGACTGAGAACTTTTCAGCATGCCCACATACATATCATGAGAATTTTTCAACTTAAATAATCTCTAATTCAAAATTTAAAATTCAAAACCCTTTTGGGACACCTTGTATATAAATGCATATTGCAAAAAAGAAATTCAAATGCATATTTTTCCAACTGTATCCATATAGATAACACCATACATATTTCAGCTGATTGGCAAAGCACAATATGAACATGTGGAAAATGAGCTTACACACCTGATCAGATCAATTTCTATTGATTTTATCTGTCAGTATGTATAAACTATGTTTAGATACTGAGAGATCAATACCTGCTTTCCTGCTCAACTCAGCTGTGCCCTGTCCCAAACCTGACACCTTAGAGCGCTGCACTGCTTGGCCTACTCTGAGTAAAACTTGGGACTGCTAACACACACACAGAGAAAATTCTGTTATGAATAATTAATCATTATAGAAGTATTTTCTGTGAATAGGGCACAACTACACAGTGAAGATGTGCAAGCCTGTTAGCCCGAACTTGCAGTAGATATATAAACTGTGTTGTAATTCTTAAAGAGGGAGGTTAAAAAAAAAATCATAAAAATGCAAAGAAAGAAACATCTGTACTTGTGGTGACACATATGTACGTCTGCAAAAGGTCAGGATGTGCAGCTGGTTTAATGGATAGCAGTTTGGAATGAGAAATCTGAGAGCAGAGTTTGAATTCCAGTTGAGTTTATTAAATTCACTTATGCAAAAATAACCTTAAGAAAGTTAATACATCTCTTCTCCCCACCCACCAGCTATTGCCTAAATATTAGAATTTGTATCATTATCTCCAAAAAGAAGAAAAAAAAGTTATGTTTACAATCACCCAAAATATGTTATGGCTTTAAAAATAAACCATAAATGGTTGATAAATCATAAGAAAAAAAATAAAAAATAAAAAATAAAAAAATAAATTGAAAGGTCACTGAACAATAGTCAAAAAGGTGTGCGTCACTATCATGGCCTTGTAAGTACAGTTTGATAAATATCTACTCAGGTAACTGTTGAGTAATAAATAGCAAGTTAGTCTTGCAGGCTATGTATGACCTAAGGAGTTTGATCCTAACTGGGTGTCCCAGTATAGAGGCATAGTGTGACATACTGCTAAACTATGCTTCAGAAATATATCTTCTTTCATGATATCACCTCTCTGTTCAATTTAACAGAACATGTTTAAATTAAGGATTTCAGCCTAAAAATACTATACAGGATGTGGCAGAAATACCCCTACCTTATATAATGGTAAGATATTAATGGCAGTAGTGTTGTCATCAAGCTAATGTCTTACCATTATGTGGGAGGTATTTCTTTCTCACCCTGTAGTTAATCAAGCTGACTCTAGCAACTGAGCTATTAGGGCTCAGACTGTAACCCAACTGCCAAGTCTATTTCAGACCAACAAGCAATGTCTTCACAGAACAGAAATGCTCTTAAATTCTTGGAATGATTCATCGCACAGGCTGAAAAATTTTGGTCTGAATTAAAAATAAAAACATCCTGATTGGTTTTATTTCACTATTCTCAAGGAATGCAGATTTCAAATTTGTAAATTTCAATGTTGACCAAAATAAATTTACTGTTCATATTCATTAGAACATTATGGTGCACCTCAAAATGGTGTAATGGTTAAGAAGCTTGTCTCGTGAGATCAGTTATGACAGAATAAGGAGTTCAATACTCACTGTGTCTCCCATACTGTCACAGCCTTGTGCCACATCTAAGCTACACTTTAAAAAAATCAACACTTGGAGCACCACAACATGATGTAATAGTTAGCAAATTCGTCTCTCTAGAACAATTACAAATGAGTAGTGAGTTTGATCCTCACTGGATGCCCCATATCCAAGCTATGCTTATAAACTTACCATAACAATGTTATATGAACAAAAGCTGTTGAGGCAAGTTGAAATAAAATTCAGTTCATCTCAGTGAAATTAATGAACAAGCTTCTCTTCATTGTTTGGACTAACAAATTTCTGACCAAACCTTAATAACCTTAAGTCTATCGCAAGTTCTTAGAGTCTTGGATGTGCAAGTGGTGCAATGGATAGTGGCTTGGAATAAGGAATCAGAGTCAAGTTCAAATTTCAGTCAGGTTTGTTATGTTCACTCACAAGCAAATATGCTTGGGAAAAGTACGAATTAAACTACTTCCATTCAGCAATGGGTTAAATAGTAGAAATTGTATCTGGAGAAATTGTTATTCTCAAAAAATTGCCAATGCAATATTCACTTTCAAAAAAGGAATTATTCTTGTAATCCAAAATTAAATAACTCATGAAAGCTCCATAAACAGTAAAAATAACAAAAAAAAAAAAAAAAAAAAAAATTAACAACTGATCATAAAATCTTGACTTAAATTTTGTTTTTCAAAATTCAGCCCGGTGGTTCTAAACCTATTTTGGGCCATGCCCAACCTGAGCATCTCTAAAATCCTGATGCATGACATATAATTCAGATTATTTAAAAAGTGAATTCCTATTGACATGGAGGATAGTCTAAAAGGTCATTAACTTAACTCTCCTCAAGAATTTGAGACTGCATATATGCAATATAATTATCATCATTTAATTTTACAATAATTATAAAAATAATAATAATAATAATAATAAATATATATATATATATGGCTTGACGATTGCATATAGCATGAAACAGACTGTCGCCTCTAAGTGTTGACTTCTATGTTCACTTTTATATTTATATATATATATATATATATATATATATTGAATAAAAACAGACCACGTTAAGGTTCCATGTAATAAATTATTTCACCATAACCACTTTAACAGGGCTCTGGATCATCAGACTTTACTTCCAAAAATTGAAATGAAAAAAAAAATTTGGGGAAGTAAAGTCTGATGATCCAGAGCCCTGTTAAAGGGGTTATGGTGAAATAATTTATTACATGGAACCTTAACGTGGTCTGTTTTTATTCAAACATATCTGCTCTGAATTTTACATTGAGCTCTCCGGATATCATCCTCCTCGGGTCTACCCATACGGATTACCTAAGTTTGCATAAACTATATATATATATATATATATATATATATATATATATATAATTACAGACACACAAATATTTTTATGTATGTATACTGTATATACATCATATGTATTAACTTACAGACTAACTGGAAAAAATGTAGTTAACTCGTTCTCAAATTGCACCCTTAAAAAATCAAATTGCTCACATTAGGAACCACAGATTCAGCCTGACAGTAAACACCATTTACTAAACAACTGTAAATATAAACCACTGCTTTTTGTTTTCATTCTTGTATTTAATCAGTGACAGCTTTTATGTCAATAAGTGTAAAAACTTCAGCATCAATCACAATAATGTTAAACATTATCTGCAAGAAGACAGAATATATGGTTGTTAGCAAAAAGATCAGCCCAAAATGCAGATTACAAATTGGAAATACCAAAATTAGACATGTACAAAAATTTAAATATCTGGGAAGTGGTTAACAGAGGATGAAAAGTGCAACACTCAAATCCAAAGGTGTATTGGGATAGCCAAAGATGCCTTATCAAAACTAAGCAGAATATTGAAAAACAGAAAAATTTCATTAGAAACAAAGAAAAGAGTACTGAACTGTGTTACCTGGTATCTATCCTCCTATATGCCAGTGAATGCTGAACAATCTCCTCAAAGATGAAGAAGAGACTTGAAGCAACAGAAATGTGGTTTTACAGGAGGATCCTGAGTATATCATTGACCGAACATGTAAGCAATGACAATTTTTTAGAAAAAAATGAAACAAAAAGGAAACATACTTAATATCAGGAAGAAAAAGTTGAAATTTCTACAGTACATAAGGAAAGAGGGTTTGGAAAAATCTGATGCTCACTGGACATAGTGAATACAAGAGGCACAAAGGAAAACAATGCATAATTTACTTAGTGAGTTCGAGTAAATGGATGGTTGAATAAGGTTTAGGAGAAATAACAAAAAGAAAAAATTTATTAAGAACTACAAAGGACAGGAATTTACAAAAATCCATGATCACCTATGCACCAAGGCGACATGACACAAAGAAGAACGTAAAAAAAAAAAAATAAAATAAAAAATAAATTACATTAACAATGTAATTAGATGTTTAAATTCTTATACCGAATATGGCATTCTAAACCGGATGTATGAGTCCTGATTTTTCTTGGGATTAATAGTGTACTGGTTTCCCATTGCCTTCTTCACAGTGATATTATTGAGACACTACCTCTAGCGAGCTATCTATATGGGATAGAGCATGTGTAAATATGTGTGGACACTGATGCCAACACAGAGTAGCAGTGGTCTGTTTCATGCTTGATTACAATCTTCAGGCTATATGTTTGGATTATAGGTTATTATATTATGTTAGTCATTAGGGCATTATGGGTAGCAAGATCAGTTATTAGATAGAGTAGACCAATGAAAGAAATTCAAGAGATAAAAAAAACAATAATAATAAGATTAATAATATTTATTTTCTATTAGTAGACCTTTAGAAAAAAAAGAAGCATGAAAAGAAAAGATGTTAAAAAGACTGATTTTTAACATCTTTTCCCATACTTGTATTTGGTGTAAAGGCTGAATAATTTACAATAAATAATATTTTTTATTAACATCATTGTTGCATTTTTGTTTATCAAATTTCTTTCATCAGACTACTACATCTATATATTATGAGAAACTTATGTAGACAACTTTTCTTTACTAACTCTTGGCTGAAACACTGTGAATATGGCAATGAATATGATAATGTGAATTATGTAAATAATCATAATACCTCATCTCAGATATATATATATATATATATATATATATATATATATATATATATATATATATATATATATATATACACACATACAAACAAGTTTTATTAAAGATTACAAGTCATTAAGGATTTTAAAAACATTGTTTCTTCCTTTCTGACAAATTGTTTGACATCAGGATTGAGTTTATATAAGCACTGTCCAAATTTGGAATACTTTCAGGTTTTATTAGCGTTTATCAAATAAAGGATACATTTATTTTGTTAAAAATACATTTACTTTTTTTATAAACAAAGCAAAGCAAACTTAAAATATTGACAATAACACTAATAAAAATATAAAATCCCTATTAAACTATTTTAATGAAATCAAATTAGAAGAAAAAAAATCATGAAATCTAATATGTGTGTGTGTGTGTGTGTGTGTGTGTGTAGTACTGATAAAACCAAATTAAATATATTACTTACTATAAAAAAGTAAAATCTCCACAAACTTTTTTTTAATCATTTCATCCCAAGCAAGGCAATAATACCACTAAGACACAAGGAGTCATTGAGTGTTAAAGAAATTGAGAAAACGTTAGTTTTGAGAAAGGACAATTAAAGTATTGAAAATGTCAATTGATATTGCATTAAATTTTTGACGATTTTAGTTCACAGGAAAGAAGTCAGAAGAGAGTTCCATAATAAACAAACTGTTTCCACTCAGTGTTAACCTCTTTTATTCATTTTTATATTTACATAGGCTCTATGCCTGATATTGAGCACTTTACCCATAAATACAGTATACCTTAAAACTATATTTTTATTTTTAGAGGAAAAGTGTGCAGAAAACAAAGAAAGAAATAATCTTCAAATACATCTCTACAAATTTTATTACCGAGTATTTGTTTCTACAAGTTGAAAGGTATGAATTACAAAAATGCTTGCAAAACAAAATCCCACAAAAATATTTTGCTTTTTCTTTACATAAATAATATATAATATAGAAATAATTGTGTTAGTATATAGAAAAGCATGTATATGTCTATTTAATGAGAGAGTCAAGTATTTATGTTGTTTTATGAATGCATGTAATTTTCCAGCAGTCAGTAAGTGAGAGTTGTGTTATAACTACTACTAATATTTTTGTTGACATAACTCTGTTCATGTGTTTTTACTTGGTACTTTAAAATCACAAGGTTATTGCAAGAGGTTACTTGATAAAATATGTGAAAGGCTAAATAATTAATTATATGAAATGTGAGAGTAATCAGTTGTGCACAACCACAATGAACCCTGTTCAAAGGTTTATGGAAAAACTGTAAATTAAACTTTGTTAATTTATACCATCATATTTATAACAGTGCATTGGCTTCAGGAAGATAAAAGTTAAATTTACTAAACTCAGAAGTTTATTGGTTAATAAATATTTTCCCAATTTTTAAATATCTATTTTTAGCTAATCATTTTCTGGAGTGATCTCTAAAATTTTGTAGCAGACAAACATAGTTGTCTGAAATTTTAAAGCCTTCAGAGCATTTGACATAATGTTGCTTATTGGTTAATGTATGTGAATGTGGAAATTCAAATTGAAGTCTACTTTTTGTACAAAAATGAGTGAATTTCTGTGTGAGCTTATGTTGATATAGAATTGAGATTTTTAATAATATTACTTAAATGTATTGATTTTTTCAACAGTTTTTAACAGAGTTCAACATATATACAGATATGCAACAAATAATAATAATAACAATATTATAAACCAACCACACCATCCAAAGAATTTCTCAAATAAAGAAAAGTGCTCATGAATCCCTTTTTTAAGGAATTAAGGGATTTTTATCTAAAGACCAATATTATTCCTTCTTAGTATATATGGGATATTTAGTAGAACAGTTGAGGAATCTTTCTACATCAAATTTTGCTTAAAATCTACCAAATCCACCACAGAGTCCCTAAAAAAAGTGTTTTCAGGGGTGACCAATCACTAGCAGAATGTCATAAAATATCGAAGAAGTTTATCAACTGATCCAAGAGGACCATCACCAAACAATCCATCAATTCTCTCACATGACTGGAATCAGTTATGAAGTCAATTGCTAGGTGATCCTATTCCAGGAACTTTCCATTTTTCCCTTGTTTATAAAACGTTTACTAAGTAGAATAAACATCAAATTGACATGAAACTTGCCTTTATAGAACAGCAATAAAAAATGTTTTATATTTTCAGTCAAACAGTACAGGGTACAGCAGAAATACCTCCCACATAATGGTAAGACATTAGTGACAATGGTGTTTTCATTGAGCTAATGTCTTACCATTACATAAGAGGGATTTCTGGGTGGTATATGTGGGAGGGATTTCTGCTGCACCCTGTATATACTATTTTTAACAAATGTATTCTAGGTTTAACAAATTTTGCAGGTCAAATTGAAGATTATCTCTTTCTATTTTAAACTAATACCTTCATTATTTACAGTCAGACTAATGTCCTCATCTTTGTTATTATCACAATGTTTCGAATGTTGTATCCTCTAGCCTTCTTCAGTTATCTAACAATCTGAAGAACTTTAAGGGCATATCGAACTGAACTATCTGTTCTGAAGGTCAAGAGGCACAATAGCTGAAATGCTATAACAAAACTAAAGATGAGGATATTAGTCAAATTATTAATAATGTAAATAGTGATAACTCCTTATCCCAGAAATTCTGAAAAATTAATTTGCTTAATTTTGTTTTTCCAGAGATTTGTTGTTTTCTTATAACACAATGTTTCTGAGCTTTCTAAGTTTTTTTTTTTTCTTTTATGATGAATGAGTATATGAATTTACAATCTACTGCTAATTGTACAGTTCAGTATGAAACGGTCCTGAAAAAAAAAAAAAAAAAGTTAGCAAAAATTAGTGTATTTGATGCAAACATCATCCTGATTAATATTAACAGTATTTAATGGAATATGGGATCCCCCCCCCCACTGCACACATGCCATTTGCATTTAACATTACTGTATTATGGAGTTCATCTTGGTACGAATATTGTAAGGTTAATGTCTGGATAAACATTAGCCTATCAGATATTTATACATATAAAACCTGGGAGATATATTTTAGGACAGGTTTTTTGGTAAAAAAAAAAAAAAATAAAGGTGGGCTATTATATATCATCAAATACAATTTTAAAAAAAGCATCTCTTTTTCAAAATATACCTTCATTTGGGCTTAATTAGCCAAAAATCTCAGCAGATTAACTATCAACTTATATTCTGGTCATGTGATATGTCAAGAGATTGTAGATTTTCTTAATTTGCTGCTACTACAAATAGATTGCCACAATGAATGTTCAAAGACACTCACATACAGATGTGTGCGTGCATGTCTGTGAGAGAGAGAGAGATAGAGAGAGAGTTGGATGAGAATCCAAGGGAATGGTAAATACAGAAGAAAATTTGGAAAATTTCTAGTCTGACATTCTTTTTCTCTTGATGACAACTCATTGGTGAAACATGTCTAAGTAGAAATTCTCTGAATTATCCTGTATACAAATGTAACCCAACCCAACCACATGCACACACATATATGCATGTATGATAAACATATAGTTTTAAGCTATGCTATATTTATAGCTTAAAGTACTTAATATCAAAGATAGGGTGTACGTAAATATAAAAGTGGGCACTGGGTCAACACCAAGGTGAGAAGGTCTGTTTCATGCTTGAATACAGTCTTCAGGTCATGTGTTTGGCATGTTGGCTCAACTATTTATATATACTGGCCAATGGTACATTATGGAGAGCAAGATCAATTGTATTATCCTAATGGCTATTTGGTAGCTGATAACAATTATTTTTTGATTATCAAAAAAAGCTAGTGAATAAAAATAATTTTAAATCCGAATGTGTTTTTTGTAGCTATTGTATAGTATTTGTTAGTTAAATTTTTACTCATTATTATTGATTAATTATTTGATGTTTATTATTACTTCATTTACTTGCGTTTATGTGCACATTTGTATACATTGTGTTAATTATTTACTTAATTTGTTTATCTTTTTGATTTTTCTTTGTTATTTTATTGTTATGGTTATCTTATTTTTTTAGTTTACAATATTGACTTTGTCTAAAATACGTTACATTATCTGTGTTATATACAGTGTCTATATTTGCATTCTTCATGGTGATGTTTTGCAAGGTATTCTTTATATTTTTTTTTTTTTTTTTTTTTAAGTAATGCAGTAAGAATTTGTTTTTATATCTGTATTTTCAGATTAGTTCTCAGCATTTATTTATTAATTTGCATTGGTTTGGGAAGGGTATTATAGCTATTAGGTTGGTGCAAAAATATTGTCGTTTTTTGACATTAAAAAATATGTCAAAAGATGACAATATTTTTGCACCAACCTAATATTTTCTCCTCCAGAGAGAGTTAACAGTTTTAAGATTTATTGTTATAGGCTGATGCTGTTTTCCTTATTTTTCATATTTTTGGTGCATCTTTGTTTTAATTTCTCATATGTGTAGAAAGGGTTGTGTTGCTGCTCTCTCTCATATACATACATACATAAATACATACACATATATATATATATATATATATATATATACACACACACACACACTTTCTTTTCAAGATATTTTAAAGGTAGAATGAAGTTATTAGATGTTGGGTTATGTATATTCTAACATCAGTAATCTGATAAAATCACTAATCCAGGACTCTACATGTCCTAGAGATGCCAGATTATAGTGATGTTTATCTTGTAACAGCCTTTCTACATTCTAACCAATGACACATCTTACACTAAGAACTTAGTAAGTAGAATCAACTGCAATATAATATTTTGAGATTTGTCATTAATATGTGAAAAAAAAGAAAAAAAACGATGACATTAAACTTTTATATAAATTCTATATATTCTAAATGCAAATGTCAGTGTGTCCCACTTTTTCAACTTTACTCCTAGAGGCCATAGCCCAAAATATCATACCATTTTGGAATCAGGCCAACTCTGTGAGCAAATTAAAAACCATCTGGGCTTGAATTGAACCTGCAATCCTGAAATATTGGATTCCCATTACTGCGATTGTTTTTGGCGATTTTTCTGTGATTTTTTTGCGGCAATTCTTTCGTACGATAACAATTTTTATAACTTGGAAATAAATTTGGAAAGAATCAAAATTGTGAAATCCAGCAAAAGTCACCCATGAAGTAAAAATAATTGTTTGTACAAAAATTAAGGACATCAAATTGTCTTTAAGTGGCAGAAGAATTATCATTGAACTTTTAAAAGCTAAGCTTAAATATTAATGCAATACTTAAATGCAGCAATCAACTTTGATTTCATCTGTAGTTTATTGTTGCCTATTGTAATGAAGACCCAATCCCTATACAGGAGCTAGCTTAAATGCCTCCTGATAGGGCAGCTTTTAAGATAATATGAAATATCTAATAGATAAAATATCTTTGAATTATCTATTATGTAATCTTTTAAATGAGTTACCTCTTCAGAACATGGGTGATCATGGGTCTCTACAACTTCCTAACTTTTGTAACTCTAAGCTATATTTTTCCTCTTACTATCCTTCCCAAACCCCTTACTATTCCTCCCTGCTATCCACTTACACAAGCTCCTTGGGTAGGTTACTCGATGTTCCTCTGTCCTTTTTGCCTTCAATGTCCTATGAGTGTAAAAGATAATAGTAAAAAAAAAAACTTGATCAACAAGTTCCAATTATGCCTGAAGTGGCATGTGTTAACTTTAAACCGATGCTTTTAGGAAAGGCATGAACTCACATTCCCTGCACTGTCTCATTGCCAAATATCTTAAAATTATACATATACAAATAAAGACAAAATGAAAACTTAGCGTTCTATCATCTGATGCACTTTATCAAGGCAAATGTAAGGATTTTATTATGCAACAAATTTTTATAAACAGAAGCGAAAATGTTAGTTTTACAAAATTTTTAAATTTAGGAATGCTCATTGGTATACTTCATGCTAACTGAAAGTCAAGGTAAACTATAGAGGATGCTAAGTGATCATTTGACTGAAGTCATTTTTCCACTTTGTCATGGATTTTCCTAAATTTGCCCTTATATATAAAAATTATATATTGTGTCCCCCTACACACACACACACACACACACTTTGTGTGTGTGTGTGTGTGTGTGTGTGTGTGTGTGTGTGTGTGTGTGTGTAAAAACACACTGAATGGGCTTTGTGATAGGTTAATGGTCAACATGAGAATTTGGATGCACAGCTCAGCATCCAATCATAAAAATTATTATTTCAATAAACTACACTACTGGAAAAGCTTTAATCAAAATTCAAAAAAACTGCTCAGTTTTTCTTTCCTAAAACTCAGGTCAGTCCGTCTCCTCAACAACTCTCTGTATAGCTTCAAGTATTACTACTACAAATTGGCAAATGTAGTTCAAAAACATTCAACAGTTGATTAAGCCAATCAGATTTCAACACTAGACTTTAATCCAGAACCTGCCTGGAGCCTATACAACCAAATAAACGAACCAGACTGACCATCAGTCAAGTAGCAGATTCAAATGCTTCCATTGGTGCAGAACTGGTACATCCGCCTCAGAGGCAAAATGATTTCTATTCACCGACCAATTGATACACTAAAGACTCATGTTATTAATTGATAACTTGATCACACTACTACCATATTTATATGTACACTATAAATGTTACTTTTGTACTGTACCTCTCTCGTACCATTTTTACTTACACATATATAAATTTACCTCACATTTCAGCTAGAAACATTTCTATGGACAGTTAAATGTGTGCACACTATTCATACTAATTTAACCAACAAACGTTTATTTTTGCACTGACTCATATAGCAAACACTTGAATTACAATGCTACTTTGATCGTGCATATTAACGATGATTGTAAATATTTACTTGCATACAATCTTTTATCCCTTTTGTGTATAGAAAATCATTTTTTGTTATTTCCGCAACTGTATCATTTTTTTTATTTTTTTTTTCGACATTCTTTTCATCCCATTTGGAGATTGTCCAAGTTTATCGCAGCATGCAGACTCAGGGTTAGCAAATTCATTGTTCCATGTAAACACTATTTTTATTATTTACACTTAGACTATTGTTTCCATCTGTGTTGTTATTATCATGTTTCAACCATTGTGCACCCCCCCCCAAGGTTTCTTCAGGTGCTTGAGCAACTATTGGGGAATTTTTTTAACTGAACCATTTTTTTTTTTTTTTTTTTTGTAAATTAGATCATTCTCCTTCTGTTGTCCATATCTAGAGATATCTTGTCTTGTTTTTTTTAATTTAATACGGTTTCACTGGGTCTAAGTACGCATTACCTGGCCCAGTAACCAAATTCACAAACTGAGGTGTTTAGGCAGCAATCCCTCTTTGATACATGTTTTGTTAAGAGTTGAAATCTCTGGGAACAGGTATCCTTCAGAGAAGAACAAATACTAAATTTTCATCCCAGCCTGAAAGCCAGAAATCCTTAAAAGTATAATCACATTCTCTGATCTTATGACATCTTTGTAATCAGTCTGTAGTGAAAATTACTGAAGTCTTTGTTGTCTCAGTCTTCTTCTGCTCAGTCATACGCCGCAGACGACACCAAAACGAATGAAACGTGTCTTTCACACAACTCAACACCTCTTTCTCTTACCCTTGCAAACTCTCAGCTTTTATGCTGGTGAGGCATACGCTTATGCAAATGAATACGGGCCTTACTCCCAGTCTGGTCACGCATGTGCACTGCCATTTTTGTGTCCGCCGCCATGACGTTTGCCTTGTCAAACGTTCACTCATTCATTTGTTACACTCCCTCCTGGTCCTTGATGATCACAGCATGGGCATGGGCATGGTCACGTTGGTAATCTCCTGCATGTGCTTCGTCGCAAGGGTAGTTCTTTGGTGTCTCTATTTTGTGCTGTTTGTTGGCTAGGCAGTGTGATATACCCAGTGTCATCAGAAGTCAGTACGTCCGTCTTACGTCCACTCGGTTGACCACAAACCGAACTCTTCACAAGAAACTGTGTACATCCTGAATCAACCAATGCATTACGCATCACTACATTGATGCACACGTGCATCACTGGCAGGTTAGTTCTCACATTACTCGGGGCAAGAGTGGTGCTCATATCTCACCCCTGTCTTCATTTTCTGGACATTTTGACGTGACATGGCCCTCCTTCTGGCACCTGTAACACTGGATGTTGGGCTTTCGGTGCTGCCCTGGTCATTCAAACTGGCAATGCTTGGTCAGATGGTTGGGCCCGAGCAATTAAAGCAATGCAGTGAGCTCTCGGTGGACTTGGGTAGAGGCACTTTTCCTGTAGCTGGTTGGTCGATGGCAGCAGCAACGCTTTTGCTATTCATGACGGCTCTTGTCCGGACGAGCATGCTCTCCGTGGGAATGTGGTCAACATCGGCAGATGCCCGCAACAACTCCTGGGTGTGGGCAGGCAGTCCAGCCATGAACACATACTTCAGTGCTCGGTCAGGCATTCCTCCGAACAGGCTGAAGAGTTTCTTCAATGCTGCATAGAACTCATCTACCAACTCATCCGTGCGCAAAGTGCGCCTCAAAAACTTTTTCTGTATGCTTCAGATGGGTCAAGCACAAAGGCCCTTCGAAGTGCAGATTTCAGCTGGGTCACATCGGTCTTGTCCACATCTGAAAGTTGCTGGTAGACATCGAAGGCCCCTCCGGGGATTACTTGCTCGACCCGGTCAACTCCAGAAAGTTTGCAAATCAGGTCTACTCTTTCTAGCCAATCAACAATTGATGTTCCATTGTATTCTGGCACAAGCTTTAGATTGAACTTTCTATCAGTCATAATGCCGAAATAGCTTCTTTATTTTGGTGGATTTTTTTTTGATATTTTGAGCTTATACAGGTCTACAGCAAAGAAAGGTAAATGAGAAAAAGCAGTAGAAAATATTGCATTCCTTATTTTATTTTTTTTTGCACACATGAAACAAATTCAGATTTGTGTAATATTTACATAAAAAAGGACAATCAATGGAGAATCAAAAGGATAAGGGAAGGAATGAGAAGATACAAGCGAAACTTGAGAAGAGCAGAGCCATGAGACAATGGATCAGCTTAGTTGTCAACATGCATGGAATTTTCAAATTAATCTTACCTAAATCAGTGAATTTTTGGTTGCAATGTTAAACAGAAGATTTGCAACCTGGCAGCCTTTGTGACAAGAACAATTTCAGTGTTTCTTCATTCTGTCTTATTCCATAAATTTGATTAAATTTTACTTCCCTCAACAATAAAATTTCAATGAAAGAAAATAAAAAATTACAACTTCATGTAAATGCCACACCTGTATATTACAATGCCTCAGTCATCAAAAACAGCAATGCCAGGAGTGAGTAAAAAATGATACTGTGATCATGTCTGGCTCCTTGATACACTATTATTGTTGGGCATGAACAAAGTCAATTGTTTTCGTTTTTGTATATGTGTGTGTTGGAGGGGGTGTTGTAGGTTATTTAAAGCCGAAACATTTTTCATTATAAGAATAATTCTTTTTTGCACATGAATATTGCATTAACAATTTTTTGAAAATATCAATGATTTTTCCAGATACAAGTCTCACTATTCAAACTGGAGAGAAGAGATGGATTCATACATTTCCCAAGGATATTTGAGCATAAGTGTAATGAACCCAACTGGAATTCAAACTCGGGTCTCCAATTTCTCATCCCAAGTCGATATCTATTACCCCACTCACACATCCTGAACATAGTGGCATACCTCAAGAATTTTCATACATTTATAAAAGTATTATTACCAACAATAACAAAGGTGATGGTTTGCAAACAAATCATGATCAGGGTAATTCAGGAAGATGACATTTTTAAGATAAACAGTCATTGTCCTCAATATCAAGAGATTAATAGTCATAAATATATCAACATATCAATCAGTGTCAGGATATTAATAGTCATAAATA
Source organism: Acanthosepion lycidas (assembly GCA_963932145.1). Taxonomy (NCBI): domain Eukaryota; kingdom Metazoa; phylum Mollusca; class Cephalopoda; order Sepiida; family Sepiidae; genus Acanthosepion; species Acanthosepion lycidas. Next base: position 28,245,891 of record OZ010602.1, read on the forward strand.
AAATTGAATATTCACTTACCTGAATATTGAAGAGACTACATCTACTTGTTGGGGGACTTGATAGTAAAATTTACTATTTACATGTACCTGTCAAGGGATTTGATTGTAAATTTTGTAATCAAGTCCCTTGACAGGTACATGTAATCTCCATGAAACTCAGAGTAGGGATAAGGTAAGTGAACATTTAATTTTATATATTACTAGAGGCATTATTATTCAAATATATTTGCCTGTTCCAGAGTCTCAAAATAGCATTTTGTTTGTATTCCAAAACTGTAATTTAAATATATTTGGACCAATTTTTTTGATTTTCTCATTTTCATTATATATATTTTTTTCTCTCAGGAGCATTCCTCATTTGAATATTGACCATTGATGTGGGGGCCAGTGGTCTAAAAGATTCTAGAATAAGGTCAAAAACAATATCTCATTATCTTTTTAACGATAAATCTATAACTGTGTGTGTATTACTATGTATATATTCAAGTAAAATGTATTTGATTCTTTCAGTCCATATAATTGGCAACTGCCCCATTTTTGTTGGTAGATATTCCATTAGTAGCATTCTCACTTTTACCTCCACCTCTTCGTACCATGAATATCAAAACACACAGTGCCCAGTTTCAGTACTTCATTTGTTATTTATAAAAACACTAGTTTTATCGGTCAGTGCTTAAATATCTTTCTTTGGAATTTTTATGGCATCCATAACCTTGTGCTTTGTTTCATATGCACATAATATTTACAAGAAGGAATTCATTTGAATTCAACAGAAAAGTTAATTTACAGAATAAATTCATTGGAAACAATTTATACGTTATTAACCCGCATTGTTTCTGAAGATCCCCACCCCTCGAAAAAAAAAACAAAAAAAAACTGACATATCCATATTTCCTGAGAAGCTGTTCAATGATTAAAGATTATCACAACATCAAAAAGATTGTCTTATCAACAACTCACTTAAAAGACCAACAAATCTGTCAATCACTTCCAGTCTATAGAATTTATATTATAATTATTTGCAACTAAGGGGAGAATACTCTGTACTTAATCCAACTCCAACTACAATTATTAGGTTGGTGCAAAAATAATGACATAATAATGTCGTTTTTTGACTTTAAAAAATACGTCAAAAAACAACATTATTACGTCATTATTTTTGCACCAACCTAATAACATTTAGTTTTGCATGCATTATTAATCCCTTATCAGCAGGATTAGATGGTTTTTGAACTTACATATTTAAAAGACAGATAAATTGTTTTAATGACAAGGTATGCAAAATATTTATGAAGGAAGAGAAAAAAATTTTAAATCTTTATATAAAATAATGATACCCATGAAAAAGATCAGGATACATTTATTTATAAAAATGCAATATTGTTTTTCCAAAAAAGAAAAACAGAAGTAAGACATTGTCATGTTATAACCATAATATATCCTTTAATATCAGCTATGCTGGGTGGGTCACATGTCCAGAATGGATCCCACTCAAATTCCACATATCATCCTATTTGGACAACTCCTCAGCAATAAAATGATGCTTCAAGGACCAATTAAAAACACCTCTGACACAAGCCAACATCAACCTTGAGACCTCAGAAACCATTGCTGCAAATTAGCTTTCCTGGTGTTGGACCATCCAAAGAGAGGCCGAGACTTTTGAGTCCAGCCATTCACAAGAAGACGATCTGTGATGTGCCATCAAGGATGGCCTGACTTTCCCAGTCCCGGGAAACCATTGCTGTAAATCAGCTTTCCTGGTGTTGGAGCATCTGAAAGGAGTCCAAGACTTGTGTCCAAACTATCAACATGAAGAGGATCTGTGCTCAGTTTGCATTAAAAATTTCCAGAATTCTTACATTTATGTGTAATTGTACATACACCATTCGAATCTGGCTTGATAAATTTGATAAAATCTACCATTTTAGAGTTATCGACAGTGAAAGTTTGGATTCATTCACATTGTTGGCGACAGCCATTACTGGCGTTGTTTGCATACATTCGTGGTGTAATAGTTATCAGTTTAGGTATCATTGCACAAACTGAGCATGTCTACATAAATAGTTTTCATGTACAGTAATTGAAACAAATTTAGAAAGAAAGATCAGTTCCGTGCTTAGCTTTCCACAGCGAATGTATGAGTTGTTGCTGTTGTTGAATGCTTTGATATGGTAGAGTTGTACTTTGTGATTCTTATAGTGCCAATTCACAAAATTCAATTCAATTCCACAACTCAAACCCATTTTTAATCATTGATCTAAGAAAGCTGATAGCTTAGATATTTCTGGTTGGCTGTGGAACCATATGAAAGTCTTAGATCTAGTGAGGTTATTTAAGAACATGAGTTTGGTTTTCAGTTTAATGTTTTAGTTTTGTAGCAATTTGCTCTATTGGACAAAACTATGCCTAGCACCTGTTCAATTTCCTTATCTTCTGTACTAAATCTGATCTATAACCAATCCATATACTGAGGTATGGAGTCCATCATTTTGGGTCACAATTTTCTTCAACAATACTCTTGTACTGAAATCCCTTTTGGAGTTTTTAAACAGGATTTGAGTATCTGGACTCGTGGCTGCCAATGGTCCACATCAGCCTATTTTATCAAACAGATAACTGGCAAGTTCTGTCTGAATTTCTGGCATGAAGTATTATGATTATTTACATTTGGATTTTGTTATTGTTATCACATATCAGCCAATATGCTCCCTGGCTTTCTTCAGTTTTCAAGGCAGCTTTCATAAAATAGCTACTTCTCCAATATACAGAGACACACTGACTTATATAAGATGGATGCAGATTCTCATTTAAGAACTGCCCAATAAAAGTTTGCGTGTCTTTTATATGTTATACCTGATGTCATTTTTTATCATTTACCATCCCTTTTTGTTTTTGTTCTGCTGTTCATTCATACATACTCATTAAGTAGGTTGCTCACTGTTTCCTCTTGCTTTTCTTGCTTTCAATTTGTCCTGTTAAATTCTCTAGTCTACCTTTCATTATTATGTTTCCTAGAAATTTAAAGTTTCCTTGTAGTTCCTATTATCTTATTGCTCACATATTCCCTTCATGGTATTCTTAGCATTTATATTGTCTAGTAAACTCTATGACTTTTGTTTAGATAATCTTACTCTTAATTGTCACAGCTGATTTTTACATAAAAATTTAGAAAAATCGAACCATCCAAAGAGGAAAATTCAGTGAGACATGGAATTCAATATTTATGAAAATTATGTTGACTATTCCTTGTTTCTGAGTATTTCTTTCCTGCCTTATAATCATCTCTTCCCAACTCTCTTGCAAGAATCATTTGTTTACATTCATTTGAAGGTGACTCTTCTTGGATTTGACAAGCCTTTCTTTTCTTTCTTTATGGTATCTCCTCTACATTTCTACATCATTCCTGGTTGAAAAAAAACTTTTGAATTTAAAAAAAAAAAAAAAAAAAAAAAAAAAAATTTGAAAAAAAAAAAAAAATATTAGCTGGGACAAGGAATGACTCGTTAATTTTAATGCTTCTAAAACTAAACTACTCTTTTTTAATCATCTAAGAGAAAACTTTTTGCCTTCCATCAGCATGGCTGATGCTAACCTTCAGGAGAGTGACTCATTGTGTCTTCTCAGGCTAACGTTATCCACTGGCATGAAGTGGAAATATTATATTGAATCAAATGCTTGGTCAACTGTTAGAAAAGTTGGTTCACTGTGTCATGCTAGACAATTATTCTCTTCAGAATCTATCTCATACATTTATAAGTCTACCATTCATCCATGCATTGAATATTGTTGTTAGTGTTACATCTGCTCTGGTGCTCCTGCTATATATTTAGTGATTCTTGATAAAATACAAAGAAGAATCAGCAATGTTATTGGCCATGACCTAGCATCTCGGTTTCAGTAACTTTCTCAATGCCATAACATAGCTTCCATGTCCCTTTTATAAATATATTTTCATGGTAATTGTTCTGATGAACATTCCTCTATGGTACCAAGACTTTATGCTCAGTACTAGATTGGCAGCAAAGTCACATCATTTTACAGCTGAAATGGCTAGATTTAACAGTAAGTTTTCTGCTAACAGTTTCTTCTATCGCACTTCTCATTTGTGGAACACTCTTCTGGCTTCTTGCTTCCCAATCAACAATGCAATGCCAATTGTTATCTTACATCTTTTTAATTCTCATTCTTCTATTGTTCTCTCTCCTAAATATTCCCTCACACTCAGTAACCCTTTGCATGTTAGTGATTTTATTGCTCTACTTTGAGTGAAATGATTAGAAAAAATTAAGTCGTTTGATGCCAAAATGAACAATTTGTTTCTAGTTTCTACCAGTTTTGCAAGTTAATATAAGCCTTCCTCATAATCATAAAAATTAGACACTAGAAGCTTATTACAGAAAAAACAAAAAACAAACTTCAAGCAGAGATAATTTAAGGTTATATTGAAGTGATCTACAGGGCAATAGCCTCCCTACATAAAAGCATTGATTTCTACAGCTGACAGTATTTACTACCAGTATTGAATATAGTTCATCAATATGTGAGTACCAGTAAAACATAGAAAGACCTTATCAAACTGCAGTGAATTGTTGGGACTTCATAAATAAGCTGTTGTTAGACAGACTGATACAAACAGAATTCCGAGTTCAATTCCTCAAAGACAAACAAAAATATTAGAATAGCATTTGCTATAAAGGAAAATAAAAGGTTTCATTAAAAACATAACTTATACACATATAAAAAATAAACTGGAGAAGATAGGTTCAGCTATTAACCAGCCAGTAGTTCTTTCATGTTTATTGAACAGGAGTAGAGGTTAATCCCTGATTTCTGGTTTAGGATGTGGTTTACTTGCTCCTTTCTTTCTTCCATGGTCTTAATGATTTAACTGTCTTAACATTTTGGTGACATAACTAATCAAGAGTTATGACTTTTCACTGTGATAGTGCCAGGTTGGCAGTTTTCTAGTTGCTGTAGTCTGACTGGTAGTAAGGAGAGACTGAACTCTTTCATTGCAATTAGAAAGGCTGATCAATAGTCGCATAATATTGGGGTATTTGCAGTGGCATGTCACACAGGCGTCCCTGCATATAGTTTTTTTTGTGCCACCTCTGAAGTCACATTATAACTTAGTCTCAGCTACATTCCAACTATTTTGTCTTACCATAGAGAATGGACAGTGGCTTTTTTTTTCTCTCTTGAAAACAATCTTGTTTTCATATTTTCTCTCTCTAATGATTTCTTTTTTTCATGTTTTCTCACACTCAGTGGCTTGGTTGCCTTGCTTGGGGTGAAATGATTAAAAAAAAATTATCAGAAACTTTTAGATAGAGATATTAGATTGGTGCAAAAACAATCTCGGTTTTTGACATTTTTTAACGTCAAAAACCAACATTATTTTTGCATCAACCTAATAATAATATTGCCATAAAAGCAAGGTTGCTATATTGGGCTACTCTTGAAAGCCTAGTGTTACTAAATTTTGAATTTCAGAACTTGTGGCTAATAAATGAAAAAAAAATAGTCAATTCAAAATTAAGTAGGTATTCCGATGTAGCCCTATTCACTACTTGGGAGCCCAGTCTAGCAATCCTGATTATAGATAATATTTGATTAAAAAACTAGTATTAAGTGAGGGTCAGTTTTATTATACAACCTAATCATAAACAGATCCTCCAATTTTTGCCATAATAGAATCCATCACATTCTCTCTCAACTCCAATATGCTAGACATTGCTGCTATGGCATTAATCGCAAATGGGTTTTTTACAGAATGGAATTGCTAGCCCAACCAGTATTTTTTCAGAGTTGTCCTTCTCCTAGACTGGTTGCCCATCAAGGCTAAACAACCTAGTCTGCCCTACTGCTTAATCCATTACTAGGGAAGAAGAGGTGGATTCATGCTTATCCCAAGGATATCTGCACAAAAGTGAATTTAATGAAATCCACTGGAATTTGAACTTGGCTCACCAGTTACTTGTTACAAACCACTAACCCCTGCACATCCAATAGATTCCATACATTACTCTAAAAACATACTTCGAGGTGGAGTTGACAGATTAGGAGTGCTAAGAAATTTTAAAATTTAGTACTTTTTTGGGGTCTAGTAATGAGAAATCAATTCATAATTTAGTAATACAACCAAATTCACAACTTGTAGTCTAATCTAGCAACAATGTCCTGAGAAAGTTTAAATAAAATATCTGACTAGATTTAGTGGAATTTATTTATTACTAATAGTTTTATCTTTACAATTTTAAAATGTAGCAACAAATGTTGTAGGATATTTTCACTCCACATCAATTCAACTATTGAATTGATTCATAATAGTGTTTATATGGTTGAGAAACAATCAAGATCTATATAGAGAATTTTTGTTTTTCTCCTCTCTTATTGAAGACAGAGTTTATCAGGGGCAATTTCTTACTCACTCAAAGCCAGTGAAGTGAAGTCTATGGGTCTTGGTGAAGACCACACTTCTTTGAACCTTCAGACAGAAATTGTTAGTGAATTACTTGATATTTTGTTATTTTGGATTGAAATGGACCATTGGCAGAAACCAATCCAGATACTCAAACCAGGTTTTAAAATTATGAAAGGGATTTCAGTACAAGAGCGTTCTTGAAGAAAATTATGACCCAACTCCATATCTCAGTACATGGATACATCATAATAAATTTGGTATAGGAAATAAAGAAATTGAAGACAGAATAGTTTGTGCTAGAATAGTTTCCCTCAAAACCACAAATTGCTACAAAACCAAAACTTAACCTAAAAACCCGAATCATATTCTTAAATAGCCAAGCCAAATTGAGACTTTCATTGCCCCAGATATGGATGTCATGGCACCAACCATGTTCAGAAAAATCTAAACTGTATACATCTGTTTTCTTAGATCAATGAATAAATATATCTTTGAGTGAGTGAAGCCTATAAGTTTTGATGAAGATCACTTCTTCAAGCCTTGTGGACTCGTGCTATAGAATCACAAAGTACTCTATCCGGTAAGAGAAATTACATCAGTTAAGGTCTTTCAGTAGCAGCAACAGTTAAAATAGATATATATAATTCAAAGAGAAAATAAGGACAAAAATCAACACTACTTCAAATAAAAGGTTAGGAAGGAAACCTCATCAATACTGTAAAGAGTAATAATAGCTACTGGACTTAAGAAACCCATTTTCCTGAAAAATTGTTTTCAGAGAAAGATTCTATAAATTTCAACCAACAATAGCAGAAGCTCCTCAGTCAATGTTTCCTGATAAGAAAACAGCTAATATTGTGTTATGGTCAGGTCAGGCTTAGGCCTGCTACTGGTAACATGTAACCCAATACAACCTGCTACATGGACAAGTGGCATGTCACACAACAGGATGAAAAACAAGACCTGTCAAAGGGTAGATGATTCATTCAACATTATATACAGAGTCTGCTAAAAAAATGTATACACACTTCAGGAAGTTTTTTTTTTCAAATTGTGATAACACTGTTTACTGTAGGTGACCCTAAGGGATGTTGTGTATTGCAGAAAACCAACTACATTGGTGGCCCTTAGACAAGAAATTGAAAATGCATGTGCAACAATCCAACTGGACACTTTGGCCAATGTTGCCCTAGCAGTAGTTCACCGTACTAATAAATGTCTGGAAATGCCACCATTTTGAGCAACACTTGTGATTGTAGAGTGAAAATTTAATCTTGTGATGTCTAAATAAATTTAGCATTATCATATCAATAGCAGTTTTTTCCTTTCTTGAAGTTTGTATATATTTTTTGGTGGACTGTGTGTGTGCGTGTATATATATATATATATATATAAAAAACGCTAGGGTAAGGTCACAAGCCTTGAATGGCACTCTTTCTAGAGATAGTATTTTGGTAAAAACACTTAATGTAGTTGGATTACCTTGAGTTTCTGAATTGGGCATTAAGAAAAGCATCCAGCCTTGTAAAATATTACCTCAAATCATTATGACAGAAATCCTCTGTCAGGCAGGACCCTGCCTTGCTATGCATGAGATTAATTCCAGTCCTGCCTCAATAAAATCATGGCTATGTACCATTACATTGTATTGATAAAATATTCTGATTTCCTTCTGCCTAATTTCTGAGCTACTTTTTGTCTTCATTTTTAAGCATCAACTGGAAAGGGAAAAAATGTGAAGATATGGCTCAGTGTCCTTTGCCAATTTCTTTTTTTGTTTTGTTTTTGTTTTCTGTTCCATCAATCAAGGCCATCAGCAGACTGATTTCTCATAAATCATGCATTTGATGAAAACTTGCTCCAAGCAGACTGTCATCAATATTAAGATATGTAATGATATAACCAGGAAGAATGTTCAATATTTCACAGCAAGCAGCTATGGATGTATGAATATGGTTAGCACTGTGTAAGTAATATTATTCCACCTTTATAAATATATGATGGACTAGTTAAGCAAGATATCAAATGCTATGGGTAAATGGATTAATAGGTGCCTGAGTATACACACACATGTATCTATTGTTACTAAGTTTGCACAAGGCAACAGCAGTTGGGCACCTGGTGAGATACAAACAACATTTACAGATTGAACCCCAAAATGGTTTTGTAAACTACTGCACTGCAACATGCGACTTAATATATGCATGTCTCTATGTGATTGGTTCCTGTCAAGATTGACTATGGGAGTAACAGTTTTTTACTGCCACTAGTTTATGTAGGATGACGACTTTCCCAGTTGGTTAATAAACTACCATTTGCTCAGCCAAACATCTCAACGAAGAGACATTTTAACCAGATCTGTGTGAGATCTGTGTGTGCCTATATATATATATATATATATATATATATATATATATATAGTAAGTCAATGAAGGGTTTGGTAATCTGTGTAGATAATTCCAAAGAGGATATAATCCAGAGAGCTCAATGTAACACCAGAGCAAATATTAATTAAATAATTAAGAAAGAGACAACCTTAAGGTTCTGTGAGTATAATTTATTTCCCCAGAAAATATATTCTATATAAATTATAGTCATGAAACCTTAAGGGTGCCTCTTTCTTAATTATATATATATATATATATATATACAAATATAGATAACTAGACTTGTTTCGAAAAACCCTCGAATTTTTGATTTGCCAATAATCAAATCAATCTCGAGGGGAAAAAAAGGTTTTAAAAAAGGAAAGAGCTACAAACATGAACTACTGCCGAAAAAAATCTCACAGATGCAGGTCTGAAGCCCAAAGAAAAAACCCCGATACGAGTAAACAACTAACTAACAAAAGAGCTCAATACAACCGTACAGCAGACCTAGATACACCTAGTGAGCCAGACAAACCTACCTAGGTTTCATCTAAACGGATTGTCAGGGAAAGTTCGGCTAACGAGGCAAAGAGAAACGCTTATTTATAGGCGATAGCCAAAATTATATCACGTGACCAAAGAACCACAAACACAAACACCTAAGTGGGTCAGAGGTTAAATATTTATTCAACAAAAATGGGGAGGGAAGGGAAACCCCTCCCCAAAAAAAAACATTAAGGTGGACTGACAAATAAGTGGGAAAACGTCTAATTTAGTAGCCAAGATTTTTTATGTCTACATACGTTAAGGATTTCAGTTTTGGAGTTTAATAGTTGGTTAAGTTGATCATATAAAGCTATGGCTAATTTCTCCTCTGCACATAATTTACAAAATTTATGGCCTGCTTTATATTTGGGGCATTTTTTTAATATTTCCCATTTAAGGACGGGGTTTATATTATCCTCTTGTTTGGTTTTCCATACATAGGTAGATAGCATGGTACTATGCTTAATTTTTTCGTTTTTAAAACTACTCGTGTGGTTATAATATCTTTTTTTAAATTTATCCTGAGTAGCACCTATGTATGTTTTAGGGTTAGTATCCTTGCTATTTTTGTAAATTTTCAATTGATAAACCACACATTCTTGCTGACATTTTCCCTGTAATGGACAGATGTTTTTGTTTCTACAATTACAAGTAGGAGGATTACTGCGTGGATTATTCCTAGTTTTTTTCTTATTCAATCCATTTATTATAGTCCCTACATTCGGCATGCAACAATAACTAAGTTTTACATTGTTTTTATTGAATATTTTATGTAACTCAGTTTTTTTTTGGAAATGTTGCTCTAATAAATCAAAAAATATCTTACCAATTTTTGTTTTTACCGCTAAATTAAAAGGATTGAACCACAAAATCTTTCTTAATATTTTCTATAAATAGAATTATAGAAACTAATTTGAAAATCACCAACTATCTAGATATTATGTTGAATTTACAAAATGGCACAATATCCCCGTATGAAAAAGAAAACCAAGAACCCCAATATTTAAACATAAAATCTAACCACCCAGCCCATATCATAAGGCATATTCCAAAAAATATTGGGTATAGACTTTCTACTAATTCCTCCAATAAGGACATTTTTGAGGTCAATAAAATAAGTTATGAGGAAGCCCTATTTAAGAGTGGACATAAAAATAAATTAGAATATATTAATATAAATAACCCCAACAGTACTCAGAATAAACGTAATAATAGGCAAAGAAAGATTTTGTGGTTCAATCCTCCTTTTAATTTAGTGGTAAAAACAAAAATTGGCAAGATATTTTTTGATTTATTAGAGCAACATTTAAAAAAAAACTGAGTTACATAAAATATTTAACAAAAACAATGTAAAACTTAGTTATTGCTGCATGAGTTGTACGATTTTTTTAATCAAGCACGAGCAATGCTGGGCCATACGATGACATATATGACAGTGATTATGGAACTATCTTATCAGAGATGAGGAAAAGGCCCAAAATGACAGTCGTGGTTCTGCCAACAAATGGTGAGAAAACCATAGACAAAGTGAGAGTGTGTTATTTTTTTTTTGTTTTATAATATCAGTTTTCATTAGAAATATTTACAATAACTTAAAAGATGGTGTAAGATTTTATTATGCAACTCAAAGGTTGTCCATCATATCGTAAATAAATATACATAACAGTATTATTGTTGATAAATAGGTTTTCATTTCAGACATAAAAATTGCTATAGACTGTAAGAGAGATATAACCTCAAAAGAGAATGCTAAGTGATTTCTTTTTTTTTTTTTACAGCTTATCAACACTGTGGGTTATTTAAAGCTGAAACATATTTTGGATTGCAAGAATAATTATTTTTTTGTGAGGGAATATTGCATTAACAATTTTTTGAGAATAACAATGATTTTTACAGATACAAGTCCTATTTAACCCATAGATGAAGGAGAAGAAATGGATTCATACCTTTTCCAAGGGTATTTGTGCAAAAGTGAATGTAATGAATGCAACTAAAATTTAAACATAGTTCTCAGATTTCTTATGCTAAGCCTCTATACATTACACCACCCACACATCCAAGTAAAATTTTTTAAAATGAGAGCTACAAAGAAACTGCTGCTTAAAATCAGAAGAACATGGAAAGTAAGCTAGGAGAATTTATCACTCGCAGAGTATACCAAAAGCCAGAGAGTCTAAGAAAATTGTGAGAAATCTACTTATGTTTGAACAAATAAATGATGAAACTAAAAAGAAAATGTGGAGAGCCATGATTGTCCACATCCTGAAGAGACATAACATAAAAAGAGAGACAAAATCCAAAGAATCTACAATGTTATAAATACTGATCTGACATCTTGGTTTCAGTTGCTTTCCCCACTGCCCTAACATAGCTTCCCTATGCTTTTTCTACAAATACCTTTATGGTAATTGTTCTAATGAGCTTTCCTCTTTGGTATCTCAACTTCAGAAATTTAAGTACAGTACTAGATTAGCAGCTAGGTCTCATTTTACTGCTGCAGTTACTAAGTATAACTAAGTTTTATTCTAATATTTTCTTCTCTCACATTTCTTACCAATAGAACTCTCTTCCAGCTTCTCACTTTCCTGTCAGTTACAATCTTCAAAAATTTAAATGTAACATCAATCATTTTCTGTCTCCTCACTCTCAGTAACCCCTTGCATCTTAGTGGCTGTATCCCCTTGCTTGAAGTGAAATGATTAATCAAAAAAAAAAAAAAAAAAAAAAAAGAAAAAGTTTCCACTATTATTAGGTTGGTGCAAAAATAATGTCGTTTTCTCACAAAAATAATGTCGTTTTCTCACATGTGAGAAAACGACATTATTTTTGCACCAACCTAATAATACCTAATATTTGTTAAATATGCATTGCCCATAAATTAACTGTCAATTTCTTTAGCATTATGTTTGTAATAATCTTTCCACTCTGCTGGGTTCAGTTTCACACAAATACCTTTGGAAAAGGCAAGAATATGTTACTTTTTTCTCTAATCTAGGTGTCAAATAACAGAGCAGACTTGTCTAACCTTGGGTGACAACCAGTCTCAGAGAAGGAAAACACTTAATTCCAAATTGTGGAGAAGGGAACGGGAGAAACCACTCCCCAGTCTTCTTCAAAAAAAACCAAAGCAATTCACAGATGTTAAAGGAAAGGCATCTATAGAGAATCATGATAGCCTATGTTGTGAAGAGACATGACATTTAAAAATAAATATTTCATCATAATCCATTTGTCATTTTTAATCTAAACAAACTAATATCAAGAGATAAGTTTATATACTCTTCTATAAGGCCCTATCATGTTGAAAACTCTGGTTCCCATATGATCACCAAAGTTAAGCATCATTGACCCTGGTCAGTACCTAAATGGGTGACTGCTTTGGAATACCAGGTGCCGTAAGTTTGGGGGTGCAGGTGGTATAATAATAATATAAACAGAATTGCTAATTGGAGAACCAAGTTCCAGTTCCTGCCGAGTTTGTTATCTTCACTTATGCGCAAATTCGCTCAAGAAATGTATGAAAACACTTCTCCCTCAGCTATGGGTTAATTAGTAAAAATCGTATCACTAAACAATTATTATCTCAAAAAAAAAAAAAAAAAAAAAAAAAAAAAAATCTTACAATCTAAAAATATTTTCTGGTTTTAAATAATCTGCAAATGTTAATAAGCCATAGAAAATGAATCAATCAAAACAATTCTTCTATAAATCCTGTACCCTCAAGTAATTTACTTATCTTAAGGTAACCATCAAAGATTAAGCTAATGTATTTATCTAGGTACCTCCACAGATTTATGATACCTAAGTTTTAAAATTAATTTTTTTAAATGGAAATAGCTTTCTTGAAGCTTTTATTTTAGTTCTAATTTCAAGCTAATAGATTAAATTTAATTTTTCCAGTAAGCAAAATACTTTGCTGTATTTCAAAACTAATTTAAATTGACTAGGAGTTTTCATCTTGAAATTGCTGATTTTAGTGCCATCTTTCATCAGAATGTAATTCTCTTTATTAAAACATCTTCCAAACATACTTTTCTGAAAGTTTATTTGTGAAATATTAGTTTAAAGTTTAATTAATCTGATCTGAAACAAATATTAATTACATTAAGTTTAAAATAATGCAGAAATGCATTTTTTAAACACAGAGGTAGCTGTTTATTTAAGGTGTTGATATGCTGACAGCTTGAATGACAGATGGAAGTTTATCTAATGCACTTCTACAGTGGATATATCGGTAAAAACTTATTGAGGAATGTAACATGAGCACCTTTTTATAATTTTTAAGTACTCAGTAATCTTAAAAATTTAGAAAAATATTCTCTGTAACCTAATATTTTATTGAATTTTAGATAATTTGACTTTAAATTTAATATAGTTATCACTCTTATTTTCTTGTTGTGTATGAACATTTGTATTTACAAAAATTAGTACATTCATATATAAAACAAAAAAAATCATGATTCTTTTTAAAATATTGATGTTCAATGAATTGTACTAAGCTTTTCCAGTTATGATTAGTAAATATAATTTTCACTTACTAACAATACTTACTAACTAAAAGGCACAAAGTAATACAGATTTTTTTTTAAATTTAAAACTTTATAAATTATTTAATTAAAATTTTTAAAAAATGGAAACAGTTCTTGTAAAAAATAATTATTAATCGTAAAAAAAAAAAAAAAAAAAAAAAAAAAAAGAATTTTCTCAAGACAATAGTTTCCATAATATATATTATTCACAAAAGCAATTAAAATCTTTTCTAAATGTTTTAATTTTATGGCATATTTTATTTTACAATTCAGAGCAGAGTTTCGGTAACTGGTGTTTCTGGTTTACAAAAACAAAAATTGGTGATTTAAATTCTCCAAGTAGTTCTGCTTTTAACTAATATAAACATTCACTGGCACAAAATTTAAGTTTTGGAATTTTAAAAAAAATTGTAAGTGTGTGTGAGGGGAAGTAACAAATGTAAAAAACCAAAAAATTATTTTTTAACAAGATTTTCTAAAAAAACATTTCTAAAATAATTTCAATCTTTTGGGAATAAGTCATGAAAGTTCCATGAGAATCTGACAATTATTTTTTTGCAAAAATTTCCAAATCAATGTGTTTTTCCCTTGCAAAAAAAAAAAAAAAAAAAAAAAAAAAAAAACTAAAAAGAGCAAAAAACAAAAGATGCTAAAATTTCCTCTACTAATCTTTGGTTCTCCCACCAACACAAAAAAGAAACAAAATTTTTTATCAAAACGTTCTCAAAAGTGAGAACGTTTGAAATTTTGGTTAAAAATAAATAAAAAAGATAATTTAGTAATCAAAAAATATTTTGGTCTTTCCTTTTAATAATTTTTGATGCTAAAACTTTGTTTTTCAGTTTGGGGCATTTTTTCATCATGGTATGTGTTTTAATGCTGTCTTTGTTCAAAATAGCTAATCTATTGGGTTTTCCCCCACATGAGTTTGAATCTCATCTTTGTTGCCACTGTTGTAATGTTGTCTTTGTTCAAAATAGCCGAGAATTAGGAAGGCTATAGTTGGAGTATTGAAGGAGCAAAAGAAGATTATGAAATACTCATATATAGAATGGAATAACTTGAGTAAATCAAATACTACTCAAATCCTACTCTAATGTGGCTACTTGTCATATTTATAAGTAGGAGCAGTCCATTGTCACCAGTAGTAGGGAAGAGCAGAAAATACACTGAGTCCTACTCTACAACAGTATGCTAATATTTTAGAAAATTAGTGGAAGTACCTATATTCATCTAATGCAGGATTGCCAGACTGGGCAATTATTAAAAACACAAGGATAATAAATTTTTTTACTACTTTTACTAATTGCAATTTTAAAGGCTATTTATAAGCTGGACTCATTAATTAAAGAACAAGTTAATTCTAATTTAGAAAACCTCCCTTATTGGTAGGATTAATGAACTGCATTACCAAGGACTACTAGATTTTAAATTCAACTACTTGTAACTTTGGGGTTACTTTAAAAATAATTGTTTGATTAATTTGTTTTTTTTTTACAGATTATTAACCTTTTTAAAGTTGTTTAATGCCAAAACATTTTTGCATTCTAAGAATTATTTGGAGTCAATAATTTTCTGATACAAGTATTAATATTTAAGCGATAGTTGGCAGGAGAAGATGTGGATTCATACGTCCTTGGGGTATTTATGCATAAGTGAATGTAATGAACCCAAGTGGAATTCAAACTCAGCTCTCTGATTTCTCATCCTGAGCCATTATCCATTACGTGTCTGCATATCCAAGTTTACAACATCTGGTATTCCTGAGTGTTCACCCATCTCGATAATGCACAGGTTCAACATTGCTTAACTTTGGTGAGTGGAATCGAACCAGTGTACTTTAAAAATAAGGTGGCGTTATTTAAGCTATATAATGAGAAGTCAATTCAAAATTCAGTAATGCTGGGCTTTCAAATGTAGACCAATTCCCTACTTATATCCAATCTAGCAACCCTGTTTATAGATAATGAATATTTGATTAGAAAACAAGTTATTTTTAAGTGGAGGCTCAGTTTTAATCTATACCCATGCTATAAACAGGACCCCACTTTTTGCCATAGTAAATTCCAT
Source organism: Acanthosepion lycidas (assembly GCA_963932145.1). Lineage (NCBI taxonomy): Eukaryota > Metazoa > Mollusca > Cephalopoda > Sepiida > Sepiidae > Acanthosepion > Acanthosepion lycidas. Next base: position 28,261,832 of record OZ010602.1, read on the forward strand.
ACAGCTATCTAACGAAAAAAAAAAAATAAAATAAAATAAAGCAGCAATATCTTGTAGGCTGGGTTGCAAAATTAGGTTAATTTTTATAAACCCAGTGCTACTAAATTTTGAATATCACTACACATAATTTTAGGGACTACTTTACTAATTTGAACTACTATTAAGAATTCAGTATCAAATGTGGAGTTGATTAGTGGACAAGTTATTAAATGGGAGATGGGTTTTGTTGTACAACCGAGTCATAAACAGATCCCCCACTTTTTGCCTTCAAATCAAGTAGTAAAAGGAGTCCATTACTTGCTGGAGCAGTACAAGGAGCCAACCATTTTTACAGAACCTTTAGCAATGGATTGTATACATGAGTTCCACTTGAGGTTGGCGTGAGCTTGAGTCCCATTAAGCATTCAAAGCAAGAAGCCTCATTGAGGGTTCAACTGTGATGGCTGAAATTTCAGAGTCTTCTAGGTAATGACTAGTTCGGTGATTACAGAAACAGTTTCTTCTATGTGCTGTGTCTCTTCAGGACACAGGTGATCATGGCTTTCTACAACTTCCTGTTCCTCATTGACCTTAGCAATGTTTCTTCCTTTGCCAAGCCTCCTACCCACCTCCACCATCCATTCATATAAGCTTGTCAGGTAGGTGGCCCATAACCTTTTCCCATCTCTCTTACCCTCAATTTGCCATGTGAGGGTTAAGCCTTCCTTCCACATTCAAGAAATTTCAGCTGTCTTTTTCTGATTCTGAAGATAAGTGTTCTTCTGTTACCATCTTTTTTCAGGGTTTAAGGTAAAGAAAAAAAACAAAATAAAATCACAACATAGATTGAACTACAAAAACAACACAATCTACTGAATCAATGTTTTTATCCAGAAAGCCATACCGTAATATCTGCCATACAGGAGGACAGATATCACATGCTGAACTGTTATGTGATATCTGTCCACCTGCATGGCAGCAAAAACTAGACATTCTCCTCAGAGATGAAGAAGAAGCGACAGAAATGTAGTTCTACAGAAAGATTCTGAGGATACCATTGGCCAAACATGTGAGCAACTACAAGGTTTTAGAGAAAATGGAAACAAAACGGAAACCTATACTTAACATCAGGAAGAGGCAGTTGAAATTTCTGGGGCACAAAATGAGGAAAAGAGCTCGGAAAACCTGACACTCCCAGGACAGATTGAGGGAAAGCAGTGCATAACATAGTTGATGAGCTTGAGCAAATGTATCTTAGAGCAGGGTTTTTGAAAAATAACAAAAAGACAAAACTTATTAAGAGTTACAAGGGACTGGAAGATGTGGATGGTCATGATTGCTTACGTCCTAACGGGACATGACACATAAGACAATTTAGTGGCATAATCTTGAAGTTTTAAACATGTCACTTGTCTGCCTCTTCAACTGAATAAATCAATATATTAAAAAAATCTTTTTTACCAGTGGATAAAAGACACTATCTGAAAATTATTTTATAACCAATCACAAATCTTTTATCCATCATTTTTTTTTTTCCTATTATTATTATTATTATTAATATCATTATTATTATTATTATTATTTAGCTGAAAATAGAAAGAGTATTTTTAAAATATGGGCATAACATATTTTGAAAGAGGACTGTTTTCAGCCCATTACTAAAATAACTACATAGCCAAAAGCTTACAAGTGAGTTTGATTAGAAAGACCAGTTGGGAATGGTGCCAAAATTTTAGATCTGACTAGAAAAATGTGTTGAAGAAAGTGGAGAAGGAAATTAACATTTTTTTTTAATCATTTTAAATAACATATCAGAGTTCATCCATTAATATTACCAATAAAATCATGTGATCTTGATAAGATTAGAATGGCTTAAGATAAATATTAACTTCACAGGCTGATCTTTCTGACCCATATTGATACAGTATTTCATTAAACAAGAAATGGAAAATAATTAACAAATAATAAATCAATAAGAAAGAGACATATTTCATTGATTGCTTTACAAAGAAGCATATTTTTTTTCTCAGCAATTGCTAATGATTAGAATGTAGTACATGTTCTTTATTTTTATCCTTACACAAAAGGGTAATATTATTCAAACTTTAACAATAAGCAAAAAAAAAAAAAGTAAAAAAACAAATAAAGCAATAATTTCAACTGACTTTTCAGGCCTCCCAAATATCAATATATGTCAAATCTAAGTCTGCGGCTAAGAAAATTGGTTCACTCTGTCCAGTCAGATGATTTTTCTTACCTGACTACCTTGCACATTTTTAAGCCTACCATTCATCCATGAACTGAATACTGTTGCCACATCTGGTCTTGTGATTCTATTATGCATCTGAGATTCTTGACAAATTCCAAGAGTGCCAAACTGCTATATAATATATAATCTCCTATAGGACAATGAATGCCGGACATTCTCTTCACAGATGAAAGAGAGACTGAAGCAAAAGACATGTAGTTCTAGTAATGAATCCTAAGAATACCATATACAGAACATATGAGCAATGAGGAAGTGTAAAGCAAAATAGGAAAAACAAATAAACATACTTACAATCAGAAAGAGACAGATAAAATTTCTGGAGGCACATAATGAAGAAAGTGGGTATAGAGACTTTAATACTCACAGGACATAATGAAGTTAAGAGAAGCAGGGTTTGGTTTGGTTTATTTTGTTTTACGGCATATCAACCATCATGGGTTATTTAATGCTGACAACATTTTTAGGATAGATTCATATGAATAGAATATGTAATCTTTGGTTTAGATTGGTTTATTTTGTTTTACAGCATATCAACTTCAATGGGTTATTTAATGCTGACAAAAATTTTTATTGCTGGTAATAGTTAACTATTTGCCCATAGCTGGGACTCTAACAGGTGCTACCACCCCGGGTCGGGGTGGACCTGGGAACACCAGCAATTAAGAGGTGGTTCCACACTCCTCAAAACCTCCTGATCAGAGGCCTTGCTGCTGGACATAGTTTAACGTCTTACCCAGGACATAATGACTTTGTGGGCAAGCACAAGGACAAAGGATCATGAACCATGTAACCAATTAGGATTGTCGAGGCACCACATCTGCAACTGTTATCTAATTTCAACAATGTCCTTCAGTAACCCTTGGGCCTTGTATTGGATGAACAACAGCATAAAAATGCATCAATATATTAAAACTGATGATAAAAATACACATTCAAGATTTATCAGAAAAAATTTTTTAAACCTCTAACTTAATTATTGACAATAATATTTCTCAAAGCACCAAGACCCTAAGGGTGTTTATGAATCTATAGTCCATTTAGAGATTGCATCTCAGTAAACTATAAACAAAATATGTCTTATACAAGATGCACATCAACCACTCTGTCACACAGGCTTACATATCATTTACGAAACCAAAATGTTCTTAGATGACCCATTAACAAGTACCATAAGAATTATAATACAGTGTAACCCGGATATAAGAGAGATTTTATCTGGTCACAATTTAGAGCCATACTTACCTAAACAAAACAGACCAAACCTGGATATAAGAGAAACCCGGATATAAGAGACTTCTCCGGCCCCGACAACTCTCTTATATCTGGGTTACACTGTATTAAACAACTTCTCTTTAACAATACTATAATATACTGTAAATCCAATTGCAAAAAAGACTATAAATTATTAAAGTCATTTACTTTGAACAAAAAAAGCCTCCATTAATAAAAATAATTATAGTCTAAAATCCTGTATTTTTGAAGACATTAAAAAAAAAAATAACACTTTGCTGGCACATGTTGCTAACATGACTGACTGCATTCTACTATATTGGATCTAAATTTCAAACAAAACAACATGACACCTTTAAAACAGTGTGCCATTTAAAATTTTTTTTTTTTTTAAGCACTTCACCCCTAGCAAGGCGAGAAGCCACTAGCATGCAAGGAGTTATAGAGGATTTGGAGCGAGAGCAGATAGGAATGATAGAGGAGAGGATGAGGAGAAGGATAGAGGATAGATCAAGGCAACTGGAGATGTTGATTGACATCACATTAGAATAGTTGGAGAGTAAAGCTATCAGGGAAACATGAGTAGGGAAGGGAGTTCTACAGGCGAGAGGTGCAAGACATGAAGCTATTGGAGTAGAAGAGGTGGCTAAATGTAACAGTTTCAACAGTGCACCATTTAAAATACATTTGGTTTTCTTTCCTTCTCTTTAATTTCTCACATACCTGATGATGACTCATGTCAGTCGAAAGCTTGCACCTAATACAAATTTTGGATATTTTATTTCTTTTTTTTTTACATTTTCAACAAGCACATTTGAAAAATTTATTTGAATTTTATTAAAAAGGATCAATAAATTTAATAGACAAAAAATGTCTGTTATTTTTAATCAAACTTATTTGCAAGAACAATTGTTACTAAAATATACTGTGTGTATATATATATATATATATATATATATATATACACACAGACTTTATATTGAACAAACAAGCCTCCATTATTAAAAATAACTATATGTATGCATGTTAATAAAATATATTTTGTGTCAATTAATTTTACTGATTGACTTATCCAAATTATAAATAATTCTTTTCAGACAAAGAGGAAATTCCATCAGAAATTGTTTGAAGTTGATTTTAGAAGAAAAGTACAAGAAATATGATCATAGCTTTCAACTCCCTTATCATCAGTGTAGATAGAGATAATTGGTGAGTTTCATAGAACTAGTGATTGTTATGACATAGGCAAAGCAAGGTTTGACATATATATGTACACACACATACATACACCATTGAAGATGAGGGCTCTTCAGTTATAATTCTTTTTATTTATTGATGGCTGTTTTTGTTGTATGTATATTGCTTTAAGATCATAAATCTGGTTTTACTATTTGATTTTGCTATTGTTTGTGAGTAGCTGTCTAATGTTACTATGGTCCCTATCAAATCTCTTACATAGGATATACTACAACCACACTCTCATGGAGACTCACTTGCCACCTAGTGGACCAAAGTGCTATCAGACAACATATTAATAAGCAACATAAGGATCATAGTAAGATTAGACAGCTACTTACAAACAATAGCAAAATTCTAGCAAAATCAAATAGTAAAAATAGACATGAATCTTGAAGCAATACTCATACTACATATATATATATATATATATATATATATATATATGTGTGTGTGTGTTAGAATATTCAACCCGCATAGTTTGAAGAATGCATTCAGACATGATACAGATTGTCACCATTTGGTGTTGATCTCTGTATCTACACTGCTTGTATTTATAAATGTTCTATCCCAAATATTGAGTAGTTTTACCACATATCTTAAAACTATATTTTATGGTATTTTTCATATATATATATATATAATATATATATATATATATATATATATATATATATATATATATATATATATTATATATATACTTCAAACATGTTTCATTGAATAACAGACATATTATGTCTATTTTTATACTAACCCTTTCCAGTTCTCAAATTAGTTTCTTGTTGGACTTGACTGGAAATTGGTAGCATGCAAAATGGTATTAAATGTTTGTTATATGCACTTCAACACATTCATATATAAAAACATTCAACCTTATACTGGGACACTTGTTTTGCAAAAAATTCCATAGCTACAATGGACAAATTTAAAAATTTAAATAATAACAGAGCATGTTCACATGTGTTTTGTAAAAATCACCATCACAACGAAATGCAGATTTTATCAGTTACAATACGTTTGTCTTTATAAATTACCCCTGAGGATGATCTTGGAGGAGATCAAAAGTACTTGGGTGGGAAATACATTGTCTTCTTTGATGAATTTCATCTTAACATCAACATTAAAGAACTGGAAAGGATCAGTATAAAAATAGACATAATATGTCTATATTATACAAGGAAATATGTTTGCTGCATATATATATATATATATATATATATATATGAATATAATGAGAATGAAAATAATATATAAATTCTAACATTCACAGCATTAATTTAAAAGAGGGCTCAATACCGATAGTAAAGCAATAATTATTTATTATAATTTTTTCATATGAACAAAAACAATTTACTCATAACAAAGATGCAACTTCGTTTCAGTGCATTTAGTTGTGACTAAATGCACTGAAATGAAGTTGCATCTTTGTCGTTAGTAAATTGTTTTTGTCTATATAAAAAAAATATGATTATATATATATATATATATATATATATATATATATAAAGTCCATTCAAGGTTGATATTGAATATAACAGCTACTTATACACTCACTTCTGAGCATCAATGCATATCATTAATAAGAGATTTTTTTGCCAATATAAACATCTGATGATGAAACAGAAAGCAGGGATATGGATTCAGGTCTTCCACAAAAGCATTAGTGTACAGTGGACACAAGTAACCATGGCTGCAATTTCATCTCCTATGCACATACGCATATACAAGTATCTCCCACCATTTCAAAGTTTCCGCAATGTCATTTCATTATTACAAAAGACAAATTCTATCAGAAATTACATAAAATGATAAAACATTCCCAGATGTTCAGTCTTGTCAGATTGAGACTTTCATATGTAAAGCACCAAACCATTTCAGAAATATATAAACTATCAGCTGTTGCAAACACTTTCTCAGTTCAATGGTTAAAAATGGCTTTAAGCAAGTCTGTGGGTTCTAGAGAAGACCAGTCTTCTTCGAGCTTTGTGAAATAGTGCTATAGACTGACAAAGAATTGTACCAAAGAACAGAAACTTGAGGACTTTCAACAGCTGCAACAACTAAAATGGATATCACATGCAACTCAAAGAGAAAATACAGGTATACTTCAGGTTATGTCATTTCAATTATATGTTGTTTGTCAAAAAAAAATATACGAAAAAATAAAAATCAAGTTTAAGTCATTTTATTCAACTTTACATCTATCTGTCCAGCACAAATATTGAAGTCATATTTAACTAGAAATGCATTAATAGTACATAAAATCATCTTACTGTACAATAAATAATAATAAAAGTATATAAAATCATATTAAAATATGTATATTGACAGTAATTATTAATATAATCATCATAAATCCTAGAGAATGAAATATGAAAACATCTGTGACTGTCTTGTCGTCTTATTTAGTTGTCTTTAAGAGCTCAATATTGGCATTTCCAGAGTAGTTCCAATATCTACCATTTATCATCATTGTCAGCACCACTCTTGATTCCCATGAAATTGAAATTCAGTTTAGTTTAGGCATACATACACCATACGTCTGCTTATTGCCTACTCTCTCATTCTCATTCATTTTTGACTTTATATTTTATCCCTATGGATCCAAAGAAAATGCCTAATGCAAGTGCTAAACCTCATGCTATAACTTACTATAATAAAACTCCATGAAAAAGGTGAAAAGGTCATATCAATTGCTCGATCTTTTGGAATGAGTTGGATGCCTGTATTGACGATTGTTCACAATAAGGATAAGATTTTGGCACATATCAAATCTGATGCCCCAGGTATAACGAATACTGTTATCAATAAGAAAAGAGAAAAAAATCTTTGAAGAGATGGGACAACTTTTTTCTTTTTGGCTAGATGGATTGAATCATCAGTGTGCTGCTATTAATCAAGAAATCATTCAAGCAAAAGTGTTGTCTTTGTTTGAGGACCTGAACAAAAATACCTAGATGAGAAAGATGTAGAGTTTAAAGCGAGTCAAGGCTGGTTTATGAAATTTAAAGAATGAAGTTATCACCCTATTAAGAAGCAAGGTGAAAGTGCATCAGCTGACAAACAAGCAGCAGATGATTTTCCTAAAGCATTGACTAAGATCAAAGAAAATAGGTTTCTTCTTGAACAGACTTTTAATGTTAACAAAACTGGATTATATTGGAAAAAATTGCTATACCATTCTTTCATTGCTAATGCTAATTGTAAAGCTATATCGCTGATAAATTATTTTATTCAGAATACTGTACATACATATCATAAATGCTGTAATATGCAATGGGGAGTACTTATTTGTGGTTTATAGTGTGGTTATTTCGACTTAAGTTGTGACCTGTGGAACCAATTAACAACGTAGGGTGAGGTATACCTGTAATGATATAATCAAGATCTTGACATTCCACACTACTTATACAAAAGCCTAGTAAGGAAACCTGCATCAATAATGGAACAGGTGATAATTGCTACTAGACTTGAGAAACCTATTTTCCTGAAAAATTGTATTAAGAGAAAGATTTTATAAATTTCAACTGAAAGCAGGACTGGCTGATTGAATGCTGAAATTTTCATAAGGAAATGGTTGATATTACCATTACCATCAGAAAAAAATGAACCTTCCTCAATATCAAATGCTGTGGTCGAACATCTGCAGTGGCAGTTTCAAATATGACAGGATACTTGACCAGTTAGTCTCAAATATTTTACTATCAGAGTTCTTTGTCGGCACTGAAATAATTTGGTCAAACTTGTATGAATTTGTATGTGATATTTCAAAATTAATGCCATATTTTTCAGAAATCATTGCAGTACTGTCAATCATTATATATCAAAAAGTGTGGATGGTCCTGCACGAAACCTTCACCACTATAATCAAATCTCATGTGCTGCTGTCGTTTTCCTAAGAACTGATCTGCTTGACCCTCATACGTCGAATTCGACGGGAGAGTCGAGTGTGTATATATATATATATATATATATATAATTATTTATTTAAAAATATGATTCCAACACACTACATAAGAGGTCTCATGTTTCAAAACAAGAGTCGAAAACTTCAAAATAATATTTGAATTAACTTGAGTTAAAGTAGGCTCTGTTCCATCTTCAAGTGAAATTTTTTGGGAATGACTTATTTCTGAAGTTTACGAGTTTTAATAGTATGGTCAGAATTGAAATCAAAAATTTCCATGGTAACATCAAGGGCGGATTGTTTGGAATCGGCAGGGGTGGGGTGTTAATAATTTGTATCAGTATAGAGTTACTTTCATAGATGTCGGGTCACGGTAAGGTGGGGGTGGCTAAATTTACGACGGAGGAAGTTTTCGCATAGTCTGGCTTGAGCGTCTACGGAGATTTATTAATTTATTTTTATTTTATTCTTTTATTATATCTCTTTATGAAAGGGATTTGTGTATATGAAAAGGCCGTAACTTTTGTTATTTGACGACTTCATAAAGGGTTATCAATTTTTGTGGGTAATTAAAACTATGTATATGGGCTATGGATTTTAAAATTTATATGCGTGTTTTAGGCTAGTTATTCAGAGCATAAGTTCGGTTGTGTCGGCAGAAAACCGTTAATTCTTGCCGGTTGTTTAATAGGTTTTTATTGTTTAGGAGCTTAATAATGTGTAGTTTCTCATGGAGGCACAAAAGGCATGGGTCATCCCAAGTTTTGCAAGTTCTAGTTCTGTTAATGATTTTCCATTTTACTTTAGGTGTCCTATTTTTTTCTTTCAGGTGCCAAAAATATTTAGATAGAGAGGTCTGATGTCTGAAGTTTATGTTGTTGAAGGAGCATTTATGCTGCCTCCATCTGGTTTTAAAGGCATTTTTCGTGGACCCAATGTATATCATATTATTGTTAGGGTTCTCCGTGGATGATATAGTGCATTGGTATACCACAGATTTGATGCAGCACTTATTTTCTAATGGGCAGTCTACCGGGTTTCTACAATCGCATAATTTTTCCCTATCATTATCTGATTTAAGTGTAGAGTTATTAAAACTATTCAGGTAAGGGGGTTTGTTCAGGATATTATTATTGTGTCTTCTTATTATACCTTCTAGATTTTCAGTGCAGCAATAACTCAATTTTAGTGTGTTCTTATTGAATATATTACTATGCCTACTATTGGTGGGAAAGTGTTTATCGATTAGAGCTAAGAACTTCTGTCCTAGTTTAATACTAACCATTTGGTTGAACGGAGGTGTATACCAAATGATGTTTCTTTTCCTGTTTTTTTTCTTTTGGTTATTGCAATTGTCCCTATATTTAATGTTAGCATTTTTATAACCACTATATTTTAGGGCAGTGTTGTAGAAGTCATTATGTTGGTGGAATATTACTTTGTTAGCGGAGTTACTGCTAATTCTATTTTCTATTGATGAGGGTATATGTTTAATTGTGGATGGAGGGTGGTTAGACTTCGGGTGTATATATAAGGGGTTAGCATTTGGTTTTCTATAGGGTTGGTACGTGTTGCTCAGTAAGTCTAGGGTTACGTCGAGGAAGTTTAGCTTTTTCAATTTAGAAGAGACTGTTATCTAAGTTACGTTTTTTAAATTCACTAAAAATAATTTTACGGATCTTCTCTATCTTAAAGCTAGTGGAACTCCTCACCACCATGAGCCCGTCATCTCTATACAGCCCGATGTCCTGGATATCAATCTCGCGGCACATTATATTTTAATTCTCTTTTCTCATATTTTTATTGCCACCCCACCACAAAAAAAAAAAAAAAAAAAAAAAAAATCAATTTCATGCATTAACTGATTTCAACATTAAATGATTTTTTCAAACAAACTCCTTGTCAGCAACAGACACATTAATGAGTAATTTTTAAACAACACAATCTATATATAAAATTCTGTGACTTTCGTTAGTATGTTTGTCTGTCCGTTACACACTCTAAAATAGCGATACATTGACCGATCTAAACCAAATTTTGGGGAGAAGTGCAAACAGGTAGGGATGGTACAAAGTACAGTTGGTTTTACTAGGGTGTGTAGCTTAATACAATAAATTTGCATTAATTTTTTTTTTTTTAAATTAAGTTTTATTAAACATACAAAATACTCCCACTATTGTAAAAACAATTTAATAATTAAAATAAATACTTATTTAATAAAAATGCAATATTGTTTTTGCATATCTTTTCCTTAAGTTTTTATATATACAAGAATCCAGTTTCCAGTTTGCCTTGCGTTTGCAAGAACTATAAACAAATCACAAAGTCAAACACTTCAAAAAGTTGGAATTTGGCTCCAGAAACAAATATTTATGCATGGCCAGTTGTATGTTGCATGCTTGAGAGTAAGAAATCCTAAGAATTTATTATTTGCTGTTAAAAAGGAAAAAAAAGAAATAAGCATGTTGCAAAAAAAAAATTCTAGTATAAGAAAAGAATGATTCAGACACTTATCTCCCTTTAATTTTCTGAATGATTCAACAAAGTGAAGAATTGTTTTAATTTGATGAAGCCAGTTTTTTAAGAAATGACATTCACAGTGATGAACCCAACACAATAAATGGAAGTCAATGCATTTGGGAAGACTTACCTTTTTCTCATTGCCAGTCACCATTGACAAGTACAACCATGTTAGGGTGGGAATAAATTCAAATGTGAAACGCTGCAATTCAAGCTCTTTTGAGCGGAAAAATTCAAATAACTGGTGACATATTGGATCGAGAATCTGTAGAGAAAAAAAAAAACAAAAGAACAAGATGTCATAAATTAATTTAAAAGAGAAAGCTGACAATTTAAACAAGATGAAAAATAAATATGAATTTTATTGTTTTTTTTTTAAATTTTTAAAAACACTAATCCCAAAAGCTATTCTTTACCTTTTTCAGAAATTGTAGTTTGAGAACTAAAATAAAAAACGGAAGCCAAGAATGGGTGCATCAAAGCAGAGTAACTGGGGCTTGGTCATTCTTCCTCTGTGTCTCTTACAACATTTTCATACATCATTTTTATTCCTTTCTGACTGGCACATTGCTTTGTCAAGTTTGCCAAAATGAAAAAAAAAAAATCACCAACTCCTATTTTTGGTAGAGTTTTATAGTTTCTTTCTTCCTTCCCATAATTTGTCATTTTCTTTGGTTTGCCATATCTCCCTATAAAAGAAATCACCTGTCAATGTTTCTTCTCTTCCCCCACTATGAGGTAAGCGACATTGCACTTTTTCTTCTTTTCATTCAAACTACAGAAATATAAATGAGAACCACAGATAATCTTAATCTGAAATTTCTGCCTGAATTTCTAAGATCTATTGTTATTATTAGGTTGGTGCAAAAATAATATCGTTTTTGACGTATTTTTAACGTCAAAAAACGATATTATTTTTGCACCAACCTAATATTTACAATTGGACTAAGGTTTTTAACCTTCTTGTTACTATCACAGCTTTTTAAAAATTGTGCACACTGGCCTTCTCCAGGTGTCTGTTGATCCAGGTAGCCTTTTGGCAATTTCAAACTTTATTCAATTTACAGAGGTAGATTGTTCTCATTTGGCTATCCATGTCTAGGGAGATTTCATTTATTTTCTTTTGATACTAATAAGTCATTGCAAATCCCCCCCACACACACAAATGTAAGTATGTCCTTATTACATACTCTGGGATTAGATTCACTATTACTATGGCATCAACTTTGTTAAGAAACACTTTAACCCACTAGGCAATTGTACAGTAGGATATTGACAGTAGAATGATTAATTGATTGATTTATCCATTTAACAGCATATCAACTCTTTATGGGTCATTTAATGCTAAAATTTAATTTTCTTGGGAGCTTGGAAGTAATAAAAATGTGATATGTTTTTCCACTTTCACAGCTGAGTACATGGTAGATGATACTCAGCTTTTGTGCATATACATGTTTGTGCAGTCATAATTACTAGAGGCGGTGATATGTGCATTTTTTGTTGTAGTTTTTTTAAAGTTATATTTTGGAATACAATTTGATTTAAGAAATTCTAGGATATTATATGAAGTAATGTCATAAAAATTCTTTTGTTGGTTGTTTGGTTGATTTTAAATGTATTAGGTTGGTGCAAAAATAATGACGTAATAATGTCGTTTTTTGATGTATTTTTAACGTAAAAAAATGACATTATTACGTCATTATTTTTGCACCAACCTAATATTTGCAACAATTTGTTAGTATGTGTGTATAATTTGTAATTTTTTATATAAAAATGTATTGCTGGTATTTTTACTTTAAAAATGTATTAATATACTTTCATAGGGTTTTGTTTTCCTTTTTTTTTGGCAGGTGGGGAGGTCACTATTTGCTCATAGCTGGTACCCTAATAGGTGCTACCACACCAGGTCAGGGTGGACCTGAAAACAGAAATTAAGAGGTTCCTCAAAATCTTCAATCTCCTGATTAGAGGCCTTGACAGTGGAATTAGAGGAATATAGCCCCTATAATGGTAGGATTAGTGGTTTCCCTACAAAGAAACACAAGAGTTGTACAACACTTCTACTAGTTTCCAACCAAGGTTAGAAAACCCAGTCTACCCTGCTATTAAACCGTAATTGTGTATTTGTGAAAGTGAACACAGTGCACTTAGAATTTGAGATGCCAATGCCACTGTCTGTGCTGATAACTGCCACACTACATTCATTTCCACTAGTTGACATTACTACTAATTAAATTATTACTATAAGAATGATTCTGTAAACTGTAGTAGGTTGGTATTTGGATTTTTGTCTAGTATCAGAAGATGGTAATGACAATGGACCACAATAAATAGCACAAAATCTTTGTGGGAAAATTAAGGGTCAATTTTTATTGATACACATATGTACTAATATGAGAGGCAAGAGAGTGGTTGACCTCAAATCAACACGACATTGAGAGAATATGACTGAATCTTCTTTCCTTAGGACCACTGCAAAAACATGTCCAAATCCAATGATTCAAAAGTATCAAGAGAAAGATGATCTTTCTAGAAGTGGGGTCACAAACTTTGCACATGACCCAAAACCCATTTTTTTTTGGTGGGGGTTCCATTTGCCTTATGGGAAAATGTAATTATTTATTCTTTTTATTATTATATTTATTATTTAATTTTCATTCTCCCACAGAACTCTACAGTTGTAGCCATTGGTCAAAGTTGGCTAAGCCTATCAAGATGCTCAAACAAAATACAGCACTGAATGGATTTATCATGCTTTTTCTTTCTCAGCCCAAAGCTGTGGTGACAGTGTTTTCAAGGGATAACTTTGCTAACATTTCTACAGCTTCTGTTAGCTAACACTATACATGAATGTGTCACACTGCTCAAACTAACTTTGACATATATGAGACATTGACATCTATAAGGTGACACAATAATACTCAAAGTCCATATAAGAATTAATCAGATGCCAGCTTCCATAATACATCATAAAATGTGGAAAATTTCACTGGTCTTCTGAGTGGTTTGTATAATATCATTTATTGAATTCATGTACTGCTTTGCCATCATGCAACACTTATTTACTTATAACAAAAAGTGCTCAAAAGCTTTCTAGACCTATCTATGGGTTTTTCAATCAGTGCTCTTTTAACCTGACTCTTAAATATACATATATGTCTGTCAGATTTAATAAGATTATAAAATTTTTAGTGTGAACTTATAAATTTCTGAGATGAGAAGTTGTTATTTGGACTATTTACACATGCAAATATATTACAACATTGTGATAATAACAACAAATATGAGAACAATATTCCGAGTGTAAATAGTTTAAATAAACTCATTTGGTATGTATTTACAATAATTTATTCAGTGTTGTTATGTAACATGATGGTTGTTTATCCATGTAGTAATTTGCTTATGGCCATATCAATCACTGAAATTTATGAAATGTACAATCACTGAAATTAAGCAACATCAGGCCTGGTCAGTACCCAGATTGGTGATACTTACTCCACATGCCATGCCTCTTCTGGATGTCGCAGTTATCTCTCTTTAACTCTACTCTCCAAGTTTTTGTTTACCACTGCAGTAGCCAGGTATTGCACTCAAAACTCTTTGAAACTGGAAATCAGAGAGGCAAGTTCCAATTCCAATTGAGTTTGTTATATTCACTTACACACAAATATCCTTGGGAAAGGTATAAATCCACCTCTTCTTCCCCCAGCTATGGGTTAATTAATAGAGATTATATCAGTAAATCATTATCTCAAAAAAATTTTTACAATCTAAAAATATTTTATGGTTTTAAATAACCTGTAAAAAGGTTGACAAGCCATAAAAAAAACAAATCAATCAATTCCCTCTCTCTTCGTTTTTCCTTCCAAACTTTTTCTTTCTTGACCTAATCTGTATTGTTTTAATGTTATCCTGACTTGTTACCTTATTGTCCAGCATGCTAATCTTTTATATATATCAACCAAATACATCCCTTGTAACTTAAATGATTGTTGAGGTGTGGGGAAAACATCATGATATAATTTCTAATTTCAAATATATAAAAATTGCTATAGATTCTAAGATATAATGTCAAAGGAGAGGATATTGTTAAATTATTGAGTAAGAGGAACAACTTTGGAAATTGTGAAAAAGTTGAAAAGAGATGAGATCAAATAAAGAAATTGAAAACATTGTCAAGAACCAGAAAAAGAAAAAAAAAGAGATTTGATGAAAATTAAAAGGGCAAAAAACAAGAAAACAAGGAATTATTTGAAGAATATGACGTTGCAAATGTACATAAAAAAATGCAGAATATTAAGAACACTGGCTGAAGATATGAAAGCAATTAAACTACCGCCCTTAAGTAAACATCACAAAAAGAAGTGTCAAAGTTAATCATAGAAGTACAAAAAAACTGTTCAATTTACTTATCTCCTATACTAAATTCGTTATAACTGAAGTATTTGAATAATTTAATATTTAATAATTCCTAACCATGCATTTTCAGGTTAGATTCAAGGTACATATCACCACTGCTTTCATTCCAATTCCAGATCATAGTTTCTGTTTTGGAAAACATCTTGAGACCTATTTCTTGGAACACTTGTTAGAGGATGTCTTTTTTTTATTTTTTTTAATCATTTCACCCTAAGCAAGGTGGGAATGCCACTAGTATACAAGAGTTTACAGAGAGTGAAGGTGAGAGAAAAGACTGGGTATTGAAGGATAAAAGATGAATGAAATTCAAGAAGATAGAAGATGGCAATTGACATTGCATATAAATTTTTTACAATTGTAGTTTTCAGGGAAGAAAATGGAAGAAAGTTCCACAGGTGAGATGTGCAAGAAATTAAAAAAAAAAAAAAGCAAAAAGGTAGGACCTAGATGGCAATCTAGTAGCATGCTTAAATTCATGTAGTCAGGGCACTAGGGGAAAAAAGCTCATCAGAACAGATGCCATGAAAATATTTGTAGAAAAGACAGAGGGAAGTCACATTACGTCCGAGAGAAAGTGACTTTTGTCAAGACCTCAAGTCAGGTCAGGTCAGGTCACGTCACATCAGTGAGAAAATGACTGAAGTCAAGATGCCAAGTCAAATTGCAGATCCTTCTTTGGATTTTGTCAAAAAAATTCAAGATGAATAGCAGGAGCACCAGAACAGATATGGCAAGTCAAAAGTTATGAGCCACTAGAGGAAGTCTAAAATTAAATGCATTTATTGATAGAAGAAAAACTCAATTTTATCATATACAATTCTCAACATTAAATATTGTAATCACTATTTAATATGGCTCCCATTGTCATAACAATAGCCTCAACTCAATGAAGTGCTTACACAAGAGAAGATATATTTAGAAATACTAACTGGAAAATTATTTGAAACATTGAAAATGTAAATAAAAATATGATATATCAATATATAATTTTGTATAATTTTATATAATCAACAATATTTAGAAAAATATGCCAAACTGGAAAGGATTTTTTGTGACACGTTTCATCCTAAAAAAAACCTTTCTACTTTGTCATATTTTCTAAATAAATGTATAAATCAACAAGTAACGTTCGTTGGTTCTTAAACTAACTAACTATATATATATATATATATATATATATATATATATATTATATACACACACACACACACATAGCGGGGGCGATGGGTAAATTGTCGCCATTTTATATCTTTAATTTTGTACATGCACATTTGCTTTTGATT
Source organism: Acanthosepion lycidas (assembly GCA_963932145.1). Lineage (NCBI taxonomy): Eukaryota > Metazoa > Mollusca > Cephalopoda > Sepiida > Sepiidae > Acanthosepion > Acanthosepion lycidas. Next base: position 28,278,678 of record OZ010602.1, read on the forward strand.
GTCTACTGCATAATATAGTACGGTCATTTGGACATCATCTATGAGAAAAAGAGCACTATGATGCAATTCCCTCTGCCAGAAATTTGGAAATGGCATGCTGTACTGCTTAGCATTTGTGCCAGAAGCTCCAATATGAATGTTTCAGTGTTTGAATGTCAATCAGAGGACAGTGCAGAAGATTCAGAAAGAGATGATATATTCAGTCAATATCATGGTACTTGGGGTGATCACTAGTGATGGCAATGTTATGCCTTCATTCATCTTCTCTCAAAGCCTCAGACTCAACATGGACACCTATATCAAGGAGATAGTGCTGCCCTGGGTCTAGAGGGTGACTGCTGGAAGATGCTAGACCTGGCAACAGGACTCTGCACCATGCCACACAAGCAGGCAAATCTAGACATGTCTGTCAGACAATTTCTGTAGCTACATCACCCCTTACATCTGGCAATCTAACTTTCCAGACTGCAACCCCCTTGATTATTATATGCAGGGCACAGTTGAGTGAAAGACAACAAAACTCCTTGTAACACCAAAGATGAACTGAAGGCAATGATTATGGCAGCATTCACCAAGTTAAACAAGGAAACCATCCATAAGAGTTGCAGGAAATTTTGAAATCACCTGGAGACTGTGGTCGAAGACACTGGTGATTTTGTTGAATAAATTTACTCTTTACCATTTGAAGATATATTTTTTTTTTTTTTGAGTAATTTTGATAAATATATCTTGTAAAATGAGATGTCAGTGTTATGTTCATGCAAATATAAGAGTGGACACTCAGAACAAACCTACTTATGACAGTCTATTTCATGCTTGAATGCAACTTTCAGTCGATGTGTGCTGTGTGGTGGCTCAACTGCATATGTTGGTCAATGGGTCATTATGGGCAGCAAGGACATATTTACAGTTTAGTATATTATCCTAATGTTTATTGTGTAGGTGGCAAAAGCTATATTTTAACTTATTCTAAAGATTTGGAAAGAAATAAATGTGGGTTAGAAAGCAGTTAGGTATAAGGTTATTTGTTAAGTTTTAACTCCTTATTTATTATTGATTACTAAGGGCATTTTGTATTTATTTAGTAATTGTGGTTGATTATTAAACTTGCTTGAGTTTATGAAAGCATAAAAAAAAACTAGATTTCCTAGACTTCGCACTCAATGTAAAAAAAAAAAAAAGGTATATATATATATGCATATAGAAAGCCCAATGACAGACATCTAGACATCTTCCAACCAACCACCGACAATAATCAAGCAGATCCCCCAATCAATTAGCCATACGTTATCTATATTATGAAATCTTTAACAAAACTAGAAATCTTATGAAACAACCCTAACAGATTTTTGGGGATTCTCGGCAACACACCACTTGATACAGAAAAACAAAACTCCGAATGGCGACAGTCAGTTTTATGCTTCAACACAATCTTCACGCCATGTACATTTGGTCTGTTGCAGATGTTAAACACTTTTATCTCATAAATAAAGCATAACTTAAAATTATATATATATATATATATATATATATTAAAGACATTTTTTATGTTTAACGTTCTTTTTATAGATACAAGTATTTAAGTAAATGCTCTATTTATAATAAACAGTATTAAATAACATTTACCAGCCTGAATGTCCGAGAAATTTTCATAGAAAATATTCGTCCTTTGACAGGATTCGAACCTGCATCCTATACGGAACCGTCATTTAGCCGGGCATTTACTTAAATACTTGCATCTATAAAAAGAACGTTAAACATAAAAAATGTCTTTAATAAATAAATTGTCGGACTTTGTCCATTTCTTAATGTATGACGTCATTTGTTTACATTTGATACGCCATGAGCAGTTATGAATGTACGAGATTCATGGAAGATTGAAGTTTATAAGCAGTAAATTCGACCTTGCCAACCGAACGATCCTTTGTGGCCGAATTGGTTAGGCACGCCTGGCTAAATGGCAGTTCGGTATAGGATGCAGGTTCGAATCCTGTCAAAGGACGAATATTTTCTATGAAAATTTCTCGGACATTCAGGCCACTAAATGTTATTTAATACTGTTTATTATAAACAGAGCATTTACTTAAATACTTGTATCTATAAAAAGAACGTTAAACATAAAAAATGTCTTTAATAAATAAATTGTCGGACTTTGTCCATTTCTTAATGTATATATATATATATATATATATATATATATATATGTTTCTGAACATGAGACCCTGGTTCGAATTTCATCATGGTCAGTTTGTCGGGAAGTTGACTTTCTGATGTTATCGGACTAGATTGAGATCAATCCTAGTGTGGAAAAGTGCCTGAAAACCATACCACGGGTTGACCCAAGCCTTGTGAGTGAAATTGGGTAGACAGAACTCTTGTGGGCCATCAATAGCTGTGCTAGCATGAAGTCACAAGTCATTGTGGCTGAGGGCTTGAGCATGCTGGCCTTGTTCAAATTGTTGATCATGATAGATAACACGCTCTCTCCCAGAAACGATAACTAAGGTTTGCTCAGTATAGTTGCAGGTGGGCTCCGTGGGTGTTGCGCAAACACAAATGTCTCTGAGCAAGCATCTGCAATAGGGATTAGCTAACTGCCCTAATCGACGGGTATCCTTGAATACGAGTTCCCAGCTATCATATATATATATATATATATATTATATATATATAAATAAACACTTGTTTGATGACAAAAGTTTTTGTTTAAGAATTTTTCTATGGTTCAAAGCCTTTTTCTTGATTTCTTGGTAAAATTTGCCCATAAATTGTCCAGTAACATCTGAGCATCTTCAGCTTTCAAAAGCAATTATCAAAGTGTTTTATTTTTATATTGATAGAATTGTAACTATGTGTATGTTTTAGGTTTTCTTTGATGTCCACTAATATGTGATGGCATGACATTTGAAAACTACCAAAGAAAACCCAATGCAAACACAAACACACAACCCTGTCAACATAAAGCCTTTGATGATGGCTTCTGACAGCCAAAAGTGTTCAGAAAGAAGACATTAGACAATTTATGTTCAAATTTTCCAACGAAACAATAAAAATGGTTCAAACCACAGAAAAATTTTTAAATTCTTGCACAAAAAAAAACTTTCATTAGTCTTCAATCAAACCAGCATAAACAAAAAAACGCTGCTCAAATACACAAAATATATTTCCAAAGAATGAATGGATCTATTTTTAATCCAACAGTCTTATAGTGGATACTCATATTTAAAATAGACACCCCATTTTTATTTTAAAAAGTATGTATTGTGCTCTCTGGCAGGAATTGAACTCTGATTCCTTCTTGTACAAGAAAACACCTTTTAATCCGGTGTGTGGTAAAACTGTATCCATGCTTATATATATATAATTAGTCAAATAGTGAATTTCCATAATCATTTTCCTAATAAACCTGATCAACATGCTTCTTCATTTAATTTGTTCCTTTCCTACTTCTTGTCAAACATCACAACTACCTTTTTGGCAGTTTAGATCACTGTCAATATTTCTTTTATGTTATCTATTAGAAAGGAACCTCCTATTCACAAAACTTCTTTCTGTTATCAGTATACAAATTGAGATTCATTTTCAAACTTTCTTTAAGATGCCCCTTAGATTGAGATTCTTAACTTTTCTATTAAGAATTGTGCCACAGAGGTTTCTTCTTAGTTAGCCATCGTCAGTGCTTTTGCTCATTCTTGGAAATACCAGGTGAAACCACAATCTTCTTGGTTCACACCAGCCTGTTCAGCTGCTATAGCCGACAGGAATCAGTTCTTCCAGGGATTTCAGCATGATAGTTCCAATCACAACAGACACTTGTAAACATCCTCAAAGGGGTTAAGTCTTTGTTTGCTGATAGAACGAAGTATTGTATAGCCTCTAACAAGTTTGACTTTTGTGATTACTGGCAGCTCTGTAATAGTGTCTTAAATAACAGTTCTCTGCCCCTCCTCACTTCACTCAATTTGAGGTGTTAATATTTTTTACTGATAAAGCAGAATATTTTGCTTATAAATTCTCTTTCAATTCTACTCTTGACTCATTTGGAGTATCTCTGCCTGACTTTCCACTTAGAACCGAGTCTCTCTTGTATAATATGCATCTGTCCAAGGTTTCTGCCAACATTTCTAAACTAGATCCCCACAAAGAATGTGGACTTGATGGTATCCCTGCAATAGACCTTACAAAATGTGCTCCTGAACTGGTACCTGTTCTCTTTGAACTCTACAATAAATGCCTTGCTGCTTCTTGCTTTCCCACTTGTTGGAAATCCTCTTCTGTAGTTCCAGTCTCAGACAAACTGTCTTATCTTTCTAAATATCAATCTCTTAGCCTTCTATCTCTTTTTTTTCAAAGAACAAGAGACAAATTGAGTCTGAATTGGTTAAGCATCACACCACACAGTCAGCTGCTGATATATTAATGACTAGCAGCATAACCCAACTTCAACTGGGTGTTTCGTTACTGGAAATTTTTGCCATTCAATTGGAGCAGTTTAAGTTTAAAGTCAGCCAACCTGAAAAGCAATATTAGTAACAACATTTGGGTACAACTGAGGCACATCCCCAAATGGGGGGGGGAAGGGTTTTAACAATTTGAATGGGGAGTGTTTTGCATTCTCAATCTTGCAAGGAAGGAACCTCTTCTATGGCCCCTCGTAGTCATAATATACAATTATAATTCTGATAATTTTTGGCCTTAGATGTCAACTCTCTAAATTAATTGTATAAGTTTTTTTTTTTTTTTTTTGCAGACATTAAATTTTTCCTTTGATTTTTGTGCACAGTGTAAAAAATCAGTTTTTTATATTTTTCACCTTCAAGATTGTAATTTTTTCCAGCGAATTTGGACTCAAAATTGGCACTGAAGAATCATCTATCAAACAAACAAAATTTCAACAAAATTGGATGAAAACTGTGGAAATGCATAAACAACATCCAATGACACAAATCATAATTTTTTTTGCTACTTCCTGACCCAACAACTGTCTTGAAAAGCATTTGTTGTTATTTCATTGTTGACACCATTCGAGACGAATCTATGGAAAATAGTGAGGGCCTGTGTATTCGCATACAGCCAACCTTGGATTTCATCACAGCTTAAGTAGAATCACCGCTACAAGGGACAGGAAATGTGGAGGGCCATGATCACCTATGTCCAGAAAGGAGACAGCACATAAAAAAAAAAAAAAAATTATTCTTATCCTCATGAATTTAATTTTCTGCTACCTATTCATATCACACAAAACATTCATCATTGCCATTTTAAAACAGTAACCATTTGCCTCGAGTTGTTCTCAGGACTGTCATTTGAGTGAACTTTAGTACAAAAACATAAAAATGATGAGATGTGTATGTATATATATATATATATATATATATATTCCAGTGTGTTCAAACATCATTGGTTATTTTCCAAACAATTACTATATGTTATAGTTTTGAAATTCAAGAAAACTTTGATGCATTTCTTTGTTTCTTAATGACATTTGGTGTTTAAAACAAATATAAATCATGTTTAGAGTGTTTTGATGACATCGTTTGCACAACCCTGACAAAATATTTAAAGCTCTTAGTGATACTATTTGGATTGTGAGTACATGTTTATTAATTGCTGAATATGATTAATACACTAATTCTTATACTGAAAAATTTTACATAATGCAGGCTTTTTGGGGTTTTTTTTTCTGGTTATGACTTCAAGTATCTCTATTCTTTTGATTTTTTAGGCAGTTCATGTATGATATATTTGTATTGTTTATAAGTGAGTGTGTGTGTGTGTGTGTATAAATGAAAGAAAAGACAAGAAATATATGTTATGATAATACAGAACAAATATATGTTATGATAACACTTACAGAACAAATATATGTTATGATAACACTTACAGAACAGACCTAGGTCTGTTCTGTAAGTGTTATCATCTCTTATTTTTTTTATTTTTCATAATGACTTTAGGAAATAATTTGTATCTATTCCTTGCAATATTACGGTTCTCTACCTCCAACAATTTATTTTTATATATATATATATATATATATATATATATATATATATATATATATTTACCTGGCTTATGTCAGAGGGTATCCCCCAGATGAGTCTCTGCTGAAGGGCAGAGTCTCATCTCGGGGAAACTGACTCCATTTTTACATGGTCTATAGGGAATTTTTGCCCAACCCTATGGGCTTGGATACCCCACTTTAAACTCGGCCTTGTGCCACATCTTGCTGCATGAGGCAGCGGGTAAATAATATATATATATATATATATATATATATATATATATATATATATATATATATCTCTTGAAGCTTTTATTTTAGTTTTAATTTCAATCTAATAGATTAAATTTAATATTTCCAATTAGCAAAATACTGTATTTCAAAACTAATTTAAATTCACTAGAAAGATTTTTTTTTTTTTTTTTTAAATTCACTTAAAAAAATTGCTCATTTTAGCCATCTGTCATAAAGAGGATTATATTGTATAATCCTCTTTATTAAAATGTCTTTAAAAAATAAAATGTACTTTTCTGAAACTTTATTTGTGGAATATTAGCTGATTTAAAGTTTAATTAGTCCGAGCTGATACAAATCTTACTTACTTTTAGTTTAAAATATCACAGAAATTCATTTTTTTTTTTTAACACTGAAGTAGGTGTTTTGAGTAGGTGTTGAGAAATTGACAACTGAAAGTTTATCTAATTTTTTTTTTGTTTTGTATGAGATATACATAGTGTGATGAATAAATTGTCGTCTAGATTATGCAAAAATGAAAACAACACTGACATCTCATTTTAATAGATATATTTACTAAAATTACACAACTGGAAATACTAAAGAGTAAATTTATTCAATAAAATTGCCATTGGCTCTAACTACAACCTCCAGATGACTTTGGAATCTCTTGGAAACTCTTCTGGACAGTTTCCTTCTTTAAGTTGGTGAATGCTGCCATAATCCTTGTCTTCAGTGCATCTTTGGTGTTACAAGGAGTTTCGTTAGTCTCTCGCTCAGCTACGCCGCACACATAATAATCAAAAGGTTTGCAGTCTGGTACATTAGGTGGCCAGATGTAAAGGGGTGATGTGGTCACAGAAATTGTCTAACCAAGTTTTCCTGCTTGTGTGGCATGATGTAGAGTCCTATTGCTAGACACAGGGTCTTCCAACAGCCAACCTCTTGACCCAGGGCAGCACTACCTCCTCAAGACACTTTATGTAGGCCACAGTGTTGAGTCTGAAGCCCAGTGGGAAGATAATGGAGGCATAATATCACCATCACTAGTGATCACTCCAAACACATTTGTAATCACCATTAAGCTCATCCTGGTCTTTCTGAATTCTCTGCCCTTTCCTCAGATTGACACCCAAACACTTTGAAATGTTCGCAGTGAAGCTTCCAGTGCAAATGCCAAGTAGTACAGCATGGTGTTTCAAAATTTCTGGTGGAGTGAATTGCATCATGGTGCCCTTTTTCTTACAGATGGTGCCCAACTGACCCTACCCTACTGTTCAGCTGATAAAATCAAAAACAAACATGCACAAAATTAAAAATATAAAATGGTGACAATTTACACATCGTACCCTTTATGTAAAAATTATTTGAGAAATATGAGAGAACATTTTTTATATAACTTTTAACTAGCCATTAATCTTATAAATCTCGGAAAATATTCTCCATAATCTAATGTTTTTGAATTTTAGGTACTATGCCTCAAATTTACTATCTGAACTTTCATCTGTGGTATCTGGACTTTATAAATTTAAGTGCAGAACTAATTTGACAAGGTCTCATCATTTTACAGTTGAATTGGCTAAATGTAACCGTAACTTCTATGCTAACAGTTTTTCTTGCACTTCTTGCTTGTGGAACTCTTCTAGCCCTATGCTTTTCAGCTAATTTTGATCTTCAAAAATTTGTGTTATTTGATTTTCACTGGTTCAATAGACTTCACATGCATTTGTTAAATAGCATTAGTTTTGCGACGTCAACAAACACTCATTGCTACTTTTCTAATGTCAATGAATACTAGTTGTCACTTTTGTAATGCTTCTTGTAGTAGAAATTTTGTAATCACAGATACAACTATAGTAACGCTGTTGAATAATATTAGTGCCAGATGCCTTTGAATAACACGTGCACTAAGAATACTTGCTTAATAATACTCACTGGAATAGTAACCTCTGAACAGTGATCAGTTTAAAGAAATAGTATAGTGAAGTGTATAGAGAAATAATATAGGGAATAGTGATCTATATAGTAATAGAGGATAGAATAGAAATGGTGATCTGTATAGTAATAGAGGATAGTGTAGAAAGAGTGATCAATTAGACAGCATGCTAATTCCCATTTATGCATTCCTTTATGGTCACATGATCTACTGAATTCAATAATAGGATTGCCTATGTTTGTTCACTGGTGATCTAGGTTCAAATTCCAGTGTCAACAGCAACACTTTATTCCTATATAACAGTATAAATCATAGTGTTGTGAACTCAAGAAGAGATGATGTATCATTTCAAAGCAAAAAGAAAAAATAGAATAATGGATTCTAAGCCTAACTGAAAAAACAAATATTGTTTTATGTACAAAAGTGTATCATAATTCTAGTTTATCTACATAGGATTTGGATGATAATGTGTGTGCGTGTGTGTGTCTAGTCAGTGTTATTCATATTTGGAGATGTTTATATGTTGATTTGTAGATGTTTTTTTTATGTAAAGACCAGTTGTAGTAGATAAATATATGCTAGATTCTTTAAGAATGGATTTAATAAATGTTGGTTATCTAATATAGTATTTTTGATGTGTATTTATTTAATTTTATATATGTGGCATCTGTCAGTCTCAAAAGACCATGGATTTGTGCCCAAAGAGTTATGTCTCTGCTAATGAAGTGGTAGAGTTGAAATAAAGCTTTATTAAAATAGTGAATTAAAACCACTTGGGATGTTTTTATTTTTTCAAACCAAAATTTGTCACTGTGAATCAAATTATTAACAATGAATGACAAATAAATGGATTGTTCTACTAAGACTGCTTGTTTGTTTGGAAGAGACTTGACAGTTTGGTTAGTTGGGCTGACCTCAAGTAGGTCAAGTGCTGGAATCACCACTGATTATATGTTGAAAATTTGCTATATCTATGGGAGAAAAGGACTCGATAATAGAGATTGAACCTTTGTAGGTATAGACAAATGTGAATACAGAAATAAATACCTCAAGCAAACTTCAGACAAGGTTAGAATATCACTTGAGGTGTGAAACTGAGAAGAGTCACAAAGCCATGTTGATCTCTTTTCCACACCATCTGCATAACCCAATACTCCAGTTGCTTTTAGATTCAAATTCTTCAACTATTGATTGAACCAGGAAGGGTTGGAAATAAAGAAGCTTTCCATCAAAGCATTATATTTCTTATCTTTTGGAGCTTTGTAATAAGTTATGAATGTTCATCAGCAGGCATCATTCAAATTTAGTCAAATATTTATTCTTCATTTGGAAACTATTCTGCTTGTGTAACAGACAAATGTTTCAATGAAAAGAAACAAAAATAAAATGAAAGAAAAAAACATTAATAGCACTTCAATTCTTCTCCAAAGGTGGACAACTTAATATTAGAACACCTGCCATTTTATTATTATTAGACGAAACATTTTCAATCATTCTTGTAATTACAGTCATCTTCATTTTCTATTAGATAGGTATTAGATAGGTATTGTTGACCATTATTATTCATTTTCGACTAGTGTTTACTTTCATCTTCAATTTTATTATTGTCTGTCATTATTAATTTTTGACTAGGATTTATTTTCATCTTCATTTTTTATTAAAGTACAGTCAATCATTATTATTAATTTTAGCTTGCATTAACTTTCTTCTTTATTTTTCTTTTAGTCAATTTTTATTACAACTTCCTCAATCTCCATTAATGAGCTGATGGTGCAAAACACAAAAATAAAATTATCAAACAAATATAAATACAATATATAAATATTAATCCAAACAATTGTGCCTACAAATTTAGAAAGAACTAGCAGCATGGCCTGACATTGCCCGTGCTTGATTCAAAAATCGTACGACTCAATCAGCAATCGTTATCACTTGACTTAAAATATTTTTGCCATTCCTTGCCTTTAAAGGAGTGCCCTTTGCTGTGCTGATGTTGCTACATGCTTTACTTCTTGCCTATCTCACACTGCAAATTTTTTCTAAGCTCTATAGTAAACATTAAATCTTTTACAAAAAAAGAACTAAACAAAATGAACACAAAACGATCAGCTTTAAAAAAGGACTCGTAACTGGAAAAACCGAATGAAAAAAGAATGTTAACAACAAATACTTTTTCACACCCAATCCAGTTCTGCGGAATCAGAATCAACATTGAGTTTAAGCAAGCGAATGAGCCAATTGGAGTAAAGTGCCATGCAGATTTAAATTTTTCCCACTTGTGACGAATGCAGCTACTGATTTTTTTTTACATGCTAGCATGCTAGTTAACATTCATGTCAGTCAGCTGTTGGCTCTCGCGCTGGCCAATAGAATCTTCCTGCCTATTCGTGGCAGCCAGCTATAGGCTCTCACTCTGGCCAGTAGAAAATGGCCACAAACTACATTAAAACTGCCATAGAAGCTTGAAAAAAAATCGATTATTTCCACTATCGATGGAGTTAGGAAATGCAAAGTCAGTCTTGGCCTAACTGCTAACTTGGAGCATGTGCATGTAAATTTTGGTGCAAATCCGTCAAAAATTGCGGCCATGCATTTGTTACACACACACACACACATCCTGCCTTTTATAGAGATTTGGAAAAAGAAAAATTAATGCTGCTTTATAATAGCTGTCACATTTGCTCTACAAATTTCACACACTAAATATAACAATTATGAGATTGGGATATTATTAAAGTCCAACATACTTTCTTTGTTTGTATTTACTAAGCTTAATAAATATCTAAAAAGATTTTCATAGAAATATTTTTAGCTTGCAAGAATGTTACACGTGTTAACAAAAAACTGCTACAAAGAAAGAAAATACAGAAGATCTGTATTGCATTTCATTTAATATTTGCTTGAATCGTATTAATGATGATACAATTAAAAAATAAAAGAATGTTGTTCAAAGCAAAGCAGATTAGGCTTGTCAGACATTGATATTGAGTTTCATTCTGATTGGATGAATATTGATTTGCCTAAATAAGCCAGCATTTAACATCTTCAAAATGTAGTAGTGTTTTTTTTTTTTTTAGGTCAGGATGGACCTTTTATACATTTGTGCCAATTTATCCTTTGGTTTCTATCTTTTTCTTTCTTTCTCCCTCTCTCTGTTCCATGAAACTAAAACTCTTCTTTCAATTTCATTATCTGCATAGAAATTGTAAGCATTTTATTTCTCTTAATGACTATTGGCTCTCCAACAGATGAAAGACATACATGTATCTCTGTCCTGAAAAGGTCCTGAAATATATGCCCTAGATGCTGATTGTGGCAAGTAAAATTTATATATATATATATATATATATATATATATATATATATATATACACATAGAGTGATAAGCAGAGGAACTGACTCCCCCCCTCAGCAAAGTTCAACCTGCTTAATTTTTCATAAGTTTTAAATATTTAATTTACTTTCAGAAGTAATATCTTTTGTCAACCAATAAGATTATTAAAAGTTGTTGCATTCCTATCAAACAAGTTTGAGGAGAGATACAGATCTGAATGCATGCAAAAGTTGTAAGCCACTAAAGGAAATGTAGAATTAACTCTTATTGAAAGAAGATTGTTTATTTGTTTTACCAGCATATCAAACCCTTGTGGGTCATTTAATGTTGAAACTGGATTTTTATTCAGAAATGTATCAAAATGTATGAGGTGGTTGTGAAGTTTAAAAGTGTTTCCAAAACATCACAAGTTGTATAGTTCAAGATATTTCAAAGTGTCTCAAGCTGCATGGTTCAGGAGTATTTAAAAATGTAAGTTGTATGGTTCAGAATCCAAGCTCTATTTTCTATAGAAGGTGAAAGTATCTTATTTTCTTCAGATATTCTATTATTTGGGCAGCAGTTACATTTTAGAAGCGCATATTAAGATTTTGTGCTTGGTAATAGTTGCTGTGTATTTTTTATGATTCTTACATTCTATCAATGAGCGCATGACTGTTAGAATGTTTACATTCAGACCATGAGACCCAGATTCAAATCTCACCATGGTCGATTTGTTGGGAAGGAGACTTCCTGAGGTTATCAAACTGGATGGGTCATTCCCTGTGCAGCACCTTTGGACTGAAAACCGTACCACGGGTTGACCCAAGCCTAGTGAGTGAAATTGGGTAGACAGAACCCTTGGGTGCCATCAATAGCTATGCAAGCATGAAGTCACAAGTCATCATGGCTGAGGGCTTGAGCGTGCTGGCCTTATTCAAATTGTTGATCACGCTAGATAACATGCACTTTTCCAGAAACTGTAACTAAGGTCTGCTCAACATAGTTGCAGTATAAACCACAGGTGAACTCTGTGGGTGTTGAATAAACACAAAGCATGCCTGAGTAAGTGTCTGCAATAGGGATTGGCTAGCCGCCCTACTAGACGAGTATCCTCAAATACAAGTGTCCAGCTATGCATATACACATTCTATCAAGATATGTTTGACTGTGAGAAATTGATTGTAGTGTGTACACTAAAGTGTAGTTTCTGTCTTGAGCATGTGTCTGCATGTGTATATCTAATTCATATTCTGTTGAGCACTATTTCTTGTCTGCAATCAGCTAATGGCTTCATATTCTTCTTTCTTATTGTTGGCTGATGTTCATATAGTTTATTGTTTAGGAACATGTCCTAAATTGCTTGCCTATTGAAAGAAAAACTAACCTTGCACAAAATTAATTTATATATTGAAGAACATTAAAAGTCATAATCATTATTTAATATGGCTCCTGTTGGCACAAACTACAGCCTCAAATTGACATGGCATGGGGGAATACAACTTTATAATTCTTTTATCAAGAATCCTCTGCTATTTTCATTGATAGTAAAACCAAAAATTCTTACAAGTTCTTTTGCAATACACCCAAGTTTTTAACCCTGCACAATTACATTTAGGTCAGGGTTTTGGGCTGACCAATCTTGTAATTCTGCAATTTCTTCATCAGTAAGAAACTTCCTCATTATATGCGATGTATGGCAAGGTGGCCCATAACACGGGAATATTTAACCCTCACCTATTTCTAGTAAGAGGTGGGACTTAAGCAAAGCAATATATTTTTCACTATTCTGTGTTACATTGATTTTTATCAACTTACCATTACTTTCCGATGTAGCCCCAAACCATTAAACCCACAAATTTAGATGGATAAACGTCTCTTATTTGATTTTTTTTATACATAGTACTAGATTGGAAACATGGTCCCATCATTTTGCAGTTGAAATGGCTAAATGTGACCATAAGTTCTCTGCTAATAATTTCTTCTATTGCACTTCTTGCTTCAAAAATTAAATGCAATATCAATCATTATCTTCCGTCTTTTTAATCCTTGTTCTTTTATTTTTCTCTCTCCTTAATAGTGTTTTCTTTTTCTTATAGTCTAAATGTAAATAGTGTAAATGAAGTTCAATTATGTTATGGTCATGACTTTGGGCTGGCCAATCTTCTAACACTGCAGTGTCTTCATCAGTGAGAAACTTCTTTGTTACATGCAACGTATAGCAAGATGGCCCATCATGTTGGAATATTTCTCCTTCTGCTAGTTCTGGTAAGAGGTGGGGGATTTTACAAAGTAATGCACCTTCTGCTCTTCAGTGTTTCATTAATTTCTATCCACTTTTTTGTACCACTGCTTTTTACGTAGCAACCAAACCAACCACAATCCATGCCCAAATAATAGCAACCAATGCATTGAAATGTAACTTTTCAGAATATGTATATATGTCCTAAATTTCAGTCGGGCCTGAAATGAAATCAGGTGTTCAGACACCACCTGTCCAAAAATGTTAGGAACTTTTGTTTCAACTCCATTATACACTGTTAGACATTGACTATTACGTTTCACATTTTATATCACAAAAAAGTACAGAATTGTTAAGATATCATACCTGTATATTCTCTTATGAGAATTAAAGGTGTATACACCTACCTATCCAATGTACAATTAGAATATATATATATTGATTTTCTAAGCATAGCTTACATGTGGCAACCCTGAGGCCACATTATGATGCAGGTTGTGCCAACTCCTCTCTGCCCACGTCACGGTCGATAAGTGTCTGCTTCTTTTACTTTGGGCCTTCTCATCTTACAAACAAAATTCCACATGACTTACAAAGACCGAAAAAGGAATCCTAAACCAGCCACTCAAAAATCACCTAAACCCCTCAACATTTTGTTCTCCAACATCCATGGCATTAGAACAAACTTCTGCAGTATGGAATCTTTCCTCACTGCAAACTGCCTGGATATACTGGCTCTCTATGAGACCAACCATGTCTCGTCTATCTCCTCCTCTGATCTCTCGATCCCAGGCTATCTTCCTCTCCTCAGAAAAGACTCTCTAACCCACATGCACGGCCTTGGTGTCTACGTCAAGGACCATCTCCCTCTGCCCAGAGAGTTGTCTCTTGAATCGCCAGACTAGTCGTACATGTGTCTCCAACTATCTCTTCTCAATGCAGTAAGCTATCGCTTCTTCCTTTACCACTCTCTATCCTCTCAAGACTGTGAGATACTCGATAGCATTTCGGACAGCATAGACAAGGCTATCTCCCTCCAACCATTTGCTCACATATTTGTGTTTGGCAACTTTAATGCCCATCATACCATGTGGCTTAAGAATGCTACTACTGACCACGCAGGCATTCAAACGCTCAATTTTTCAGTCTCTCAATCTCTCACGCAGATAGTTAACTTCCCTGCTCGTTTTGCCTTCAACCGGGAAGGTAAAGCCTCTCTTCTTGATCTGTGTTTTACCTCCATCCCTGAGTCCTGTAGCGCCACACAACTCTGCCCTCTTGGTAACTCTGATCATGCGGTAGTATCTGTTAACATCTCCTTCAACTCCACCCCCTGCAAAGAACCTTCTACCACTAGAACTTCGTTCTACTATCAACGAGCTGACTGGGAGTGATTTCCTCTGCGATGTCCCCAGGGATGTTGTCTTTACACTTCCAGTCCAAGAATGTGCTTCTGAGGTCTCATCCTGGGTTAAAGCTGGAATCAACGCTTTCATCCCCTCAAGGAAATATAGGGTCAAGTCACGCTTATCCCCCTGGTTCTCCGCTGCTTGCTCAGTCGTCATCGCCCATAGGAACCACTTCTTTCACCTATTTCGTAGCGACATGTCTGACTGCAATAGACGTCTCTTTGCCTCCACCCATAACGAGTGTAAGCGTGTCCTCAACGATGCTAAGTCACTATTTGCTGCTTGGATGAAGGAGTGTATTGCATCTCGCAAATTTGGCTCCAAAGATTATTGGCGTCTCTGCAAGAGCGTACTGAACAATTGCAAACCCTCTATACCTCCTTTGTTCAACCAGTTTGAAGTTCTGACCTCCTCTGCCGACAAGGCTGAATGCTTTGCTCAGAAATTTTCATTCAACACAACACTCGACACTTCCAGTGTACCAATACCCGACTTCCTCTTAGAACTGAGGCCCTATTGAGTGGGTTACACATAATGCCCAATACCAAAGACAGGGTTATCTCCAATTTAGACCCCAACAAAGCTAGTGGTGGAGATGGGATACCAGCCATTGTCTTGAAGAAATGCACGCCTGAACTGGCGCCCCCCGTCTCTAAACTATATAACTACTGCCTCAAGGAATCTTGTTTTCCTAACTGCTGGAAGTCTTCTTTGATTGTTCCTGTTTTCAAGAACTCTGGCAACCACTCTGACTCTTGTAACTACCGTCCTATCAGTCTCCTACTCCTCTTCGGCAAAGTCTTCAAAGCCCTAATCAATACCAAAGTGGTTAACCACTTCACATCCCATGATCTGCATGACAAGCAATATGGCTTCCGCTTTGCCCAATCTACAGCTGATGTGCTTACGGCCATCACTGAAACTGTCTACCAAGCTCTTCAAAACAACGGGGAAGCTCATGCTGTGGCCCTAGACATCTCCAAAGTGTTTGATAGGGTTTGGCATGCCAGCCTTCTTTGCAAGCTCCGGGGTTATGGCATTACGGGTCGATTGTTTGACCTAATACAATCATTCCTGTCAAACTGGGAAGTGAAGGTCGTTCTCAATGGATTCTCCTCCAGTTCCTATCCCACGAACGCAGGTGTTCCTCAAGGCTCCATCCTAGGCCCCACTCTATTCCTTATCTACATAAATGACCTTCCTGATACCATAAATTCCCAAGTTGGCATCTACACGGATGACACCATAATTTATTCCTGCCCCAAAAACAAATCTAGTGTCGCTGACAAAACTAACCTGGCCGTGCGTCTCGAAAATGACCTCCAATCGGTTGTGAACTGGGGCAGGAATTGGCTGGTCAACTTTAATGCTTCAAAAACAAAACTGCTCTCTGTTAATCACCACAGAGATCTTTCCCTGCCCTCCATTAGAATGTCTGACACTCAACTTCGAGAGCACCTCTTTGCGGCTGCTCGGTCTCACATTGACTGCTGATCTGAGATGGAATAAATACATTGAGTCAATTGCTTCGTCCACCTCAAGGAAAGTTGGCTCCCTGTGCTGTGCCAGGAAATTTTTCTCCCCGGAATCGATTCTCCAGATCTACAAATCAACAATTCGTCCTTGCATGGAATATTGCTGTCATATATGGTCTGGAGCCCCTTCTGTTTGCTTCGGGGTTCTTGATAGGCTCCAGCGGTGGATATGCAATATAATTGGCCCTGCTCTGGCATCTCATCTACAGTCAATTTCTCACAGAAATCTCTCTGTCTGTTTTACAAATACTTTCATGGCAATTGCTTCAAGGAGCTGCATTCGCTGGTTCCCAGACTTCATGAGTTTGAGCGCCCTACGAGGCTGGCATCCCGCTCTCACCCTTTCACTGTCGAAACTGTTAAATGTAGCCATCTCTTCTACTCCAATAGCTTCATGTCTCACACCTCTCCCCTGTGGAACTCCCTTCCCTATTCCAGTTTCCCTGAGAGCTATAATCTCCAGCTATTCAAATGTAATGTCAATCGATATCTCCAGTTGCCTTGATCTATCCACTACCCTTCTCCTCATCCTTTCTTCTATCACTCCTATCTGATCTTGCTCCAAATTTTCTGTAACCCTTGTGTCCTAGTGGCTTCTCACCTTGCTTGGGGTGAAACGCTTACAAAAAAAAAAAAAAAAAAAAAAAAAAATACAGTCTTTGGTATTGAAGTATCGCTGTATGACTTCTTACTGATTCTACGTGCTCGCTCACTGTGACTCCTACAACGCTGTTACCTCACCCTCACTCTTCTGCTTACCTACAACCTTTTACTCTGTCACTCTGGACTCGACTCCTCGGTCTTGCTCTCTCTTACTCTCGGATCTTCACGTATATGTATATACTGGGTGAGTCCATTTGTGTAAAAAAGGGAGAACCCCTCAACAATATAGTCAATAGTTCAGAAATTTTTGAACAAGTTGGACACTGTTGATTCCAATCCAAGTGGGAATGACGGCAAAACACTTTACCCTCTTCTTTTATAGACAGAAGCACACAAATGCATGCTGGGATTTTTTTCCCTAGCCAATAAAATAGACTAGTTCTCAGTTTCATCTAACTCAGTCCCAGTCTGTTTTGCTTTGAAGTTAGAATGCTATGTTTGCTTGTCTGAACTTGTTATTGTATGTCAACCCCAATTCTTAGTTTGTGAACTTTTTACCTTATTAATGTTATTCTTGTATATATTGTTTGATTGATTTATATTATTTTTTGTCCTGTTCTTTCTTTTTTTTTATTATTACAAACTTTGTCAATTCTGTTTGTTGAGCAGTTCTGTTACTTATTTTGCATTTAAACATGGCTAATCACTCCACAGACATTCATATTAGAATTTAGATCTGACATGGCTATATAAGAACATGGCTTGAGTTCTTAGGTTAATATTTTGGTTTTGTAGCATCTTGCAGTTTTTATCAAAAATACTTCCGGCATAGGCTGTACAATTTTCTTAACTCTTATACTAAATTTATTATAACTGTTCCATACACCAAAGTATTTAAAGTGTTCAGTATTTATCAATTCTGCATTTTGAAATTATACGATGGATTCAGGGTTTTTATCAATAATAGATATTGTTTATATTTTCTCAACCATCACCGAATGGTTGACCAGTGTATCTGTTGAGGATAACACTTATGTTGAACAGATTTTGTAAATGTAGTTCTCAACATCAAGAAATAGAATGTGAATAGTAAATAAACCATTCAAAGACTTATCTGCTGATTCCAAGTTTCACAGAAATAAATGCATCCTTCAGAAGCAAGATAGATCAATATATATTTTAGAAGTTACTTCTTTTTTCACATAACTGATATCAAAGAGATACAGAACTTCGAAGAAACATTGGAATGAAGGCAGTGATAAGCACCTACCCTGGATCCATCATAAAAATTCAAGATGTGGAATTAGTAAATACTAAACACTTCAGATACCTTGGCGTATGAATCAGTTATAACAAATTAAGTATAGGGAAAAAAGAAAATTGAACATAAAATGGGCTGTGCCAGAGGTAGTTTCCCACAACACCACAAATTGCTACAAAATGAAAATAACCTGAAAATTTGAGTCATGTCCTTAAATAACCTTGTCAGATCAAGACTTTCATATGGATGTCATGCATGGTACCAAACACATTCAGAAATATTTAAAATGTCTTCAGCTGCATCCTAAAATCAATGGTGAAAAAAGGCTTTGAGAGAGTAAAGACTTGGTAATGATCATTCTTTTTTAAACACTGTGGCTTGGTGCTATAGAATCATAAACCAAAAACTGTACCAAATAACATAAACCATATCACTTGAGGACTACCAACAGTAGCAACAATTAAAATGGTTAGCACATGTAACTCCGAAAGAAAATGATATAATCAAGATGTTAACATTCCACACCACTTAAAAAAAAAAAAAAAAAAAAAAAAGAAAAGGTTAGGAAGGAAATTCCCATCAATAGTGGAAAGAGCAATAACATCTACTGAACTTGAGAAATTTGTTTTCCTAAAAAAATGTTTTATGGAAAAGATTTTATAAACTTCAGTTGAAAGCAGTACTGGCTGCTCAGTTAATGAATGCCAAATGTTTCCTTGTAGGGAAATGGCTAATATTACCATTTAGTTGAATCCTAATTCATTTCTTACAAAATAATGTTTTTTTTTTCAATCTATCAAATCTAGAGTCAGAAGCAAAGATGAAAAATCCCTCAACAAATTCCTTGTTTTTTGGGTTGCATTTAATGGGTGTTAGTAGGTTATAGAATAATATTTAGACAAAAGTGGAGGAAATAAGACAAAGTGGAAAAGCTTGTTCAGACAACTTGTTTTTCTTCAGGTCGAAATGAGAGACAAGAAAAATGTGTTAGAATTTTTCAGGAAAGAGTAATAAATAACCTTAACAAATGCTTCAGCCAGAATATTTTTTTTTTTTGCTTTCTGTCATTGCCCCTGATATCTGGATATATTTCATTTATGTTTTTTTTTGTTTCATATCCATTCATGATATAGGAAATCGTGGCTCTCCACAAATTCCTTTTTCTTTATTATCTTTGAATTACTATGACTTCTTGAGACAGAGAATGGAGTGATTTACTGTTTCCACCGCCATAGTAAGTCTTGAATTTGTAGTTCTTCCGAGACTGGCTACCATCCAAAGTTAGTGAGTTCAGTCTTCCCTACTGGAAGAAGAGGATTGAAGAAAAGATAGATTCATGCCTTTGCCAAGACCATGAGTGAAGATGAGCAGAAAAGAATATATGGAAATTTGAACACATCTCACTGATTCACTAACCACATATATGTATTTTAAAAATATATATTCAACCACTCTCTTTGTGATAAGATAGAGTGCCAATTTTGTGATATAAAATTACAGGGTTTTGATTTGATTTTACTTTTATCCACAAAAAGAAAATCTATTCTTTTTTTATAATCAAGAGTACACAAACACTTGCATATACATACATGTGGGTGGGTGTGTGTGTGTGTAAAAATTCAGACATAAATAAAAATATATCTGTAAAAATGACAATACGAATAAAGATGAAGGGAAAACTTTCCTTTATCAACATGTTTTGTCCACAGAAAAAAAACAAAACAAAACAAAAACAAAAACAAAACAAAAACAAAAAAACAACAAAAAAAACAAAAAACAACAAAAAAAACAACAAAAAAAACAAAAAAACAACAAAAAAAACAAAAAACAACAAAAAAACAACAAAAAAAAAACAACAAAAAAAAACAACAAAAAAAAACAACAAAAAAAAACAAAAAAAAAACAACAAAAAAAAACAAAAAAAAAAACAACACAAAAAAAAACAACACAAAAAAAAACAACACAAAAAAAAACAACAAAAAAAAAAAACAACAAAAAAAAAAAACAACAAAAAAAAAAAACAACAAAAAAAAAACAACAAAAAAAAAACAACAAAAAAAAAACAACAAAAAAAAAAAACAACAAAAAAACAAAACAAAACAAAAAATTCAACAACATTTATTTACTATTAGGTATCAAATTATATCACTTAGTCTCCGCCATAGTTTACCTGGACTTTCACAGTTAGCCTGGAGGATATTTATAAGTGTCCTTTAATGTAAAAATTTTGAAAACCTAAGGATTTGCTTCTGTTTATAAATATATGTTGCAAAAAAAATCCTTACTTTTGCCTCAATAAAAACCATCAGAGGATGAATGAATAAAAAAAAGTTTTCCTTTTGTGTGTGTGTGTGTGTGTATATATATATATATATATATAAACTCTGTGTCCATAAAAGAAAATACTTGTTTGAACACAAGAAAAATTAAATAAAAAAATTAATCGCAGTACCTTGTCAGTCATGTTTAATGAAACACATTATCTATATGTGTGTGTGTGTGTGAAAAATTTCAGATAGAATATATCTGTGAGAGGATAATATGCATAAGTTCATGACCACCTCTATACCAAAAATTTTGAAAGACCAATAACATTTTTGCTCTTGTTTGTACATAAAAACTTATCACAAAATAAAATCCTTACACTTGCCTTGATAAAATCTCTCAGAAGACGAAATGTGTTGAATAAGATAAGTTTTCCTTATATATATATATATATATATATATATATATATAGATAACATTTTTAATCAAAGTCTATCTACAGCAGTTGCAAACCATATATACACACATACTTATCTCTTCCTGTATAACACTAGGTCAAAAGGGAAGAATGAAAACAAAAGAAAAAATCAATTTCTCAAATGGGCCACGACTGGACATGTTACTGATAGCTGGCCTAAGTGTAGGTCACATACGCCAAAGCAAAAGTGGAAATTACTGACCCCACTCCCTACTCAGAAAAACCGTTAGCAAAACACACTGAGTCATGATTTAGCAAGGGAGTTCAGAATCTACTCTAGTCTTATTGATATTAACGTCATTTTCTACCACCTCAGGCTTTATCTTGTTATTTAGAAAAAGACAACAGCCAAGCAAAAGAAATCTACAGCAGAGTCTTCATATTTACTAATGTTCTTTTTTTTGTGGGAGGGCATAATTTTCAATCGTGGGATAGTCAAGTGGTGACATTTTTTTTTTTTTTTTTTTTTTTTTTTAAATATTTCAGGAATAATAAAATGATAAGCCTAGGTAGTGTGTACCTGGTCTCAGTGGAAACGAGGCAAACAATAACTGAGAAGTACTAAAAAATAAGGACTAGACAAGATATCCTTAGACATGGGAAATAGAATGAGAATAGTCTAACCCCATAGATTAAATAAAGGGTTCAGTTCAAAATTCCCTGTAGGTTACCCAGACCAATATGCCAGAGGGCAAAATGAAGGCTGGAGGCCAAAACTGCCAAACATTGTGGTAACAACAAGAAAGATGCAGACAATAGTCCACTTGTAAATAGTGTTCACTCCACACAAAAAAAAAAAAAAAAAAATTGTTGCATAAAAAAAAAAAAAAAAAAAAAGTATAACAAATATCAGATGTATCAGTCTTAAAAAAAATAATCTTAAAACCTGGTGATTTAGATCTCAGAAAAACAATCTTTGATTAATTGATTTGAGTATATTTTTTTTTTAAGTCAGTGGGGGGGGGGTTCTGTTTGCATATTATAAACCCTTTATGGGTTATTTAAAGCTGAGAGATATGTTGGAGTGTAAGAGGTTACTTAAAGTAACTGGTGTTCCGAAGTAGTCCTCATCTAAGTACTGACTGAGCTCAACACTGTTTAACTGGTGATCAAATTAAAAAAAAAAAAAAACAAAAAAAAAAATAAAACAAAGATTTCAAAAGCGACCCCAAAATGCTAACCAAAACATCATTCTTCAAATTTAAAGGATTTATTTTCAATGAAGGTAAAATTCTGAACCAAGATTAATCTGTTTCAGGACCAATATTTCACTTGTAAACAAACCCACATTCGGAAAATCCATTATTGAAAAATGTTATCTACGCCAATAAATAATAATTAATATGTTTGTAAGCAGGTGATCAAGTAACAAGTGGCAGTTTGATAACTGGTCTGTCCCTTAGACAATGTCACTCCTTTACATGAAGCAAAGTAGGGTCACGAATACACTGATGACTATTAAAGACTGAGTATTTTGGGGCAGTTCTCCCCATGTACTCTGGCACTTCAGGATGTGGCCAATCATGACTCTCAACAAAACCTTGTGCCATATTTTGCATCTGTGAATACACTCTCCCCTAAAAATGTAATAAAAACATTTAAGGTTTACTGCAGAAATATATTTGAGTGAATTTACTATAGAAATTTTTTTTTGTTTTCAGGAAATATACTATTCAACACTGAAAGAAAATATAACCAAAAACAAATGCATTGCAAATTATTTCTGGTACATCTTTAAATACATGCGTCACACACCACCAAGTATTTTCCATTGTATAAAAACAAATAGCAAACTAAAATGTTCTTATATATTCATTTCTTGACAGCAATTTGCAGGATGAAAATAAGAAGAAAGTGGTTATCGCATGAAGGAATAATGATTATGGTAATATTAGCTGTTTCTTTATAAGGAAACATTTGGCATTCATTGGCCGAGTATCGAGTGCTACTATAGTTATGCTTTTCTTCACTCGCTGACCATCAAACAAGAATCAAAGTGTAGTATCTATGTTTGTCAATATTAACCAATTACTTATGTGGAAATATTGAGAATTCATTGACCGAGTTAGTCAAAAGTATACAAAAAACATGAACTTGGAACAATTTATACACATTTTGATTTAGAAGACAACTTATTTGAAAATTAGGAAAAATACAATAAAATATTACAGATTCAGATGTTGTCACTTGAATTTATTAAAATGTGTTTAAAAATATATGAAGAGATAGTGAAAAGTTTTTGACCTGACATGTGTCATGAAACCTGATGAAACATCAGTATTTGTCAGAGAAAAACTTTTCTTGGTCAAGGTAAGAACATTTCATCACCCCTTGTGTATGTATGTATGTATGTATTTTTACTCAAGGAGTTTGGGTACAAATTTTGCTATAAACAACATTTTTAGGATTATTTAATACTTTTAAATTTCTATACAAGTCAACCAGAAAATGTTAGTCCCTGAACTATTAGTAAGGAAACACAAACACTTGTATGCGTGTGTGTGTGTGTGTATATATATATATATATATACACACACACACAGATTCTTGTATGGATGGGTAAAGGAAATAAGCAAAGTAGTCATGGGGTTGAGCTCAGTTGTATTGTTACCAGAAAAATAGTACTGCTGTTGTCAGTCGAATTTATAATAGTAGCCAATACTTTTTATGTTAGCAACTAATAATAGCCAATCATGAAATAGGCTAAAAGTCCATTTCCAAAACAAATATCCTGATTTGCCAGTTGTAGGTGAGGAGGAAACATCAAATAAAAAAATAAAAAAATGGTTTGAAGGAAAAAAAAAAATTCATTAAGAAAATATTTTAATATCTGTCTATATTTCTGAAATGTGGTATTGGAATTATTTACATTGTTCGGTCTGTTGTCCTCATCTTTGTTGCCATATTCACAATGTTTTAGCCGTTGTATGCTCCGGTCTTCTTCAGGTGATCAGAATTTTGAACTAAAACCTTCATTTCATCCACTGGGGTAGATTATTCTAGTTTCATATGCCATGCCTCTTCCAGATGTCTCAGCTTAACTGAAACCTCAAGTCTTGAACTCACAACTCTTTGGGTCAAGTCACTGGATCCAACCAATACTTTTATCCACTGAGCCATGTGTCCTTGAGGACATCAGAGTATAAATTTTTGGTATTTATAACCTGATGTCTCAGTAACCATTTTTTATTGCAATATTATTATTATTGTTTTTCTCTCGTACTCCATTTTACTAGTTCCCATATTGTATTCATTTCTATGCTTGGCCAACTCAGGAGATTTTTGTAGCCTAGCATATGCACTGATTCCTTAAGTTTATATATTTTCCAGTGATGTTTCTTATTTCAACCTCATCCCACGATGATCTCCTTTTTCCCTCCATATATGGTCAGCTATGCCTGATTTTTCTATTTCCCATCATATTTTGGCTTTATGGTGTTCCTGCAATCTTACCTTAAGAGGACGACCTGTTTCTTCTTTATATTTCTTACCACATCTGCATGGGATAGCATAAATACAGTCCTTAGTCATGTTCTCCTCTATGGGGTGGTTCTTACTCTGAAAAGGTACCTATAAAGTGTTGAACTACTTTTGAGGGTCATCCTGATGTTATATGGACCACAGATCTTTTGTATTTCTTCTGATAATCTGTTCACATCGGGTAGTTTAAGTTGAGGTATTGTATGGTGAACGTTGGCTTGCAATATACAGATGTCTTGAACCCAGGCTCTGTTCTAGATAAAGAAATGCTAATTTGTTGTTTTCTTTTTCCATTATGAACTGTATCGATGATCTTACTGAGTTCACATAGTCTAGTAGTAGTAGATGAGGATAACAGTCTGAATAATGTAAATAGTGTAAAGAAATTAATTTAATACCATCATTTGAAATAAATATTCTATTTCAACATGTTTATATAAACATTATATTTATATGTTTTATATAAACAATAAAAAAATAAATAGAAATAATGTCTACATTATTCAATGAAATCTGAAAAATTAATTTCAGTTGAGCTCTCTGGGGAAGAGGTGTGGGTTTGTAAACAGTGACTATTAGTGCTGATATAGCGAGACTCTTCAGCAAAAGCGAATTGAGTCACTGTGGGTCACTGTGTGTGTTTATCTAAAAATAAATACGCTAAAATTCACCTTCATCCCTGCCGTGCACTGACGGCTTAGTGGTAGAATCTCTGACTGACACCAATTCAGTCGGGTTTTGATCCTAGCTAGAGGCAACCGGATATCTAGATACACTGAAGAGGTGTGAAACAGTGAAACAGTCTGTCTGTGGATGACTTCAAATATATATATATATATATATATATATATATATATTTGAAGTGTAACAGATACAAACATGTGAAGCATGCGGTCACAATGCTATGGTTGAATATTTGAAAATTTCAGCGACAGTGTTTTTTAACAATATGGCAATTTAAAATATTTTTGTTGTAGGAGCTTATCAATCAACATGGCATAAATTAAATAGTTCAATAAGTAGAGCAATGTTTCAGTTGTATTCCCAAAGATTTGCACATCCGATCAGTTCTTTTAAATCAAATATGTGGTGCAGTTTAATTTATATTACAATGAATCATTCATACAAAAAGTAAATTAGTAAAGTTAATGATATAAAATGGCAAATTCACTTCGCTAACTAAATTTTAAAGATGTATTAACTCACTAACCACTCGAAGTGATCCTTGTTTTTTAAAATTATAAACTGTTTTAGGTCTTCCTTAAATATGCAATTACTTTCGACGGGTTCTCCGGTCATCATCAGGCGTGGAAACTATTTTATTTTTGGTAAAATTCAGCTGATGAAAAAATATAATGCAAATCAAAATATGTTTTTTTTTTAAGTTTTATTAATAACAGATACAAACTTGTGGAGCATTCAGTCACAATGCTAAGGTTGAATTTTTGAATATTTAAGTGAAAGCATTTTTTACTAATATGGCAATACAAGGATCATAACATTCATCGAGTGGTTAGTGGGTTAATGCATCTTTAAAATTTAGTTAGCGAAGTGATTTCACCATTTTATATCATTACCTTTACTAATTTGCTTTTTGTATGAATGATTCATCGTTATATATATATATATATATATATATATATATATATAGCGTATATTTTGGCATCATCTTTTCATTGAGACATGTTTCATTGAATAATTTAGACAAATTTTGTCTACTTATTTTCAATTGTATCCTACAAGCTTTTTGGTGTCATTATCAAAGGAAGAGAGAAAATTACCATGTTGATACATATTATTTTATTCCGAGTACTTCGGCATTAGCACAATGTCATCATCAGGGTGTTTATTTTAATACAAATCTTTTAGTGTTCATTTCCAAAGACACCTAGCATAAACCTGCCAGCATAAATTTGTGCACACTTACTATAAAATAGCAATTATAAAAAACTAATAAACCATGCAAAAATTAACTCATCCACAAAACAGATTTTCTACAGCAAACTAAAAAATATAAAACACTCTTATTAATAATAACTTCCCTAATTATATTGTTGATGAATAAATAAGCTGTTCTCTCAAAAATTTTAATACAAAGCAATTAGAATACTTCAACTAACCCCAAACATATTAATTTTTTATATTACAATGAAATACATTCTAATTATAAACAAAATGAAAATATCCTGAAAAAATTAATAAATACTAACATACTATCCCTCTCTCTGGTACAATGAGAGGGTGCAGCCTTGGGCAGCTGTTACCCAGGGCTGGGCATCTCTCAGTATAATTTTTCTCAGTTGCAACTCTGTCCTTTGAAAGAGTCACCCCCGAGTTCACTCTGCCCAAAGACAGAGACACAACTGAGAGATGATAAATAAATGTGTTAACACATTGGGAGATGATAAGTAGACGCGACCTTACTCAAACTATAAAGCTCTATATCTGCATTATATATTTATCTACTTCTAGGCAACATCACTCTTCAGGTTTATGTAATTTGCATATTGATTTAAAAAAAAAAAAAAGTTTATTTCATTATTTAACTGTCTTTCATTACTTTTCTTTTATTCAAGCATTGTTTTATTTTCATATCAAAAATAGTTCCGTTTAGGAATATTGTTTTATATAGTGCAGAAAAATGTTTGAAATTTGCATTTTACTTGGTGTTCAACAAGTAGGCATCTATTTTTAAATTATAACAAGCCAATTTATGAATGAAATGTTCATTTAAAAGATTTCAAGTAGTGAATATATATATATATATATATATATATATATATATACACACACACACACGCATATGCATATATATATATACATACACACACACGCATATGTATTATATATACACACGCACACATGCATTTACACATGTATTATATACACACATGCATGTACACATGTATTATATGTACACATGCACACATATTATATACACACACATGCACATATATTATGCACACATATGTATTATATACACACACAAAGACAAATATATATTGTATACACATGAGCACAAATATATATTGTATACACACGAGCACAAATATATATTGTATACACACATGCACACATATATATTGTATACACACATGCACACATATATATTGCATACACACATGCACACATATATATTGTATACACACATGCACACATATATATTGTATACACACATGCACACATATATATTGCATACACACATGCACACATATATATTGTATACACACAAATTATACAAAAAAATCTTGTTTTGATTGATTATTGGATTGTAAGTTAATACAGTGAGATTTTTTTATGTTTACATCATCCAGACCTCTACATAATTTATCACTAATTGAGTAGGTGAAATTAGTTGCATGTAGTTAATTGGAGGTGTCTTAGTCTATGGTTCTGCATATGGTTGATTAGAATAGTTTCAATGAGTCACAAAAAAGTGTACCCTCATCAGCCATGGGATGTGTCTCCTATTTTTTTTTTCATTTTCTGCAATGAGCTTTGATCCTTCATAAATATCTTTCCTCCATTTTGATCTGTCAGCAAAAGCAATCTCCGAGTTATCCTGATTGATTTTAAAAGCTGCGATTGACTTCTCTATTGAATCCTTAAATATACTTTTGTGGGGATTTTTTTGCCTCTTTATTACAAATTTGGATTAATAGAACACAAGCAGATTTAGACTGGAAATAGAACAAGAACACTGTTGTTTCATCAAGGACATGGAAGAAGAAAATTTTTCATTCTCCTCCGCTCCCTTCTCAGGAAGGCAATAAAGCCACTAAGCAAATGTAATTACTGAAAGCAAGAGAACAATAAATGAACAGTGTATTTAAATTTTTGAAGATCAAATTTGACTGGAAAGCAAGAAATCCTATATTTATGATTGGAATGATATCAGAGAGAGCAAAAAAAAAAAAAAAAAAAAAAAAAAAAAAAAATCACTTCTGCTTCATAGATTACACAAAATTATTTGATAAGGTAATGCACAAGGATCTATTTGAACAGACGTAACCATGTTTTTTTGGGTTGAAGCAGGACTAGAATTAATCTTGCACAAGCAAGGAGGCTCCTGCTTGGTAGAGGATTTGTCCTAATGATTTAAGTTGTTTTTTTGTTTTTTTTTACATGGCTGGATGCTCTTGCACTCGACTCAGACATTGATGATAGGCCAAGTATACCAAATATTTTTATGAAGACACCATCTCTAGAAAAGTTGTCATTCAAGGCCTGATACCCCATCTTAGCAAACCAAAGGCATCCTCTGATTTACTATTTGTTAGAATGATTTTTCGCTACATGAAGGGAAACTAGGACAGCTTTATAGCTTACATGGTGGAAACTCCTCTCCCAACATGCTGGCTCTAAAACTGCTGCTCTTGCCTCAGAATGGATCCTTTCTGGAATAGAGAGTTTTATACCCACCAAAAAATTCCAGCAAAAAACAAACAGCCAGCCGTGGTTCATCACTGCATACATTGCAGCTAAACCTCACCATAACCATTCCTTCAATGTCTATCACAAGGAGCAGTATAGTTGGAGACTTAGTGCATTGAGAACTGCACACAATCACTGCAAAAACATTCTGGAAAATGCAAAGTGTAGCTATGCACAAGTCGTCCAGGCCAAGGTTGAAAAACAAACAAATTCTGGAACATCACCAATCAAATTAAGAATAATCCAAAGCATCTGTATCCATGATTATAAATGGTCCAGAGGTTACATCTTCCCAGTCAGATAAAGCAAAGCTTTTCACTTCAATCTTTGCCTCTAATTCAACATTAGAAAACATAGGACATCCTCTTTCCAACTTTTCCCGTCTCACTGAGCACAATCTCATTAGTATTTTTATTACAGCTTGGGAAGTCTCAAGACTTATCAAAAGTCTTGACCCTAAGAAAACTACTGGCCCAGAAAAAATCCTATTGGTTGTCCTTATGAATATCAACCTGGAACTATCCCCACCCCAAGGAAAATTAGTTAACCACTGTCTGAAGGAGAAATCCTTCCCAAGTCTGTGGAAGGTGTCAAGTGTATGCCTGGTTTTCAAGAATATAAGTAAGTGCTTATTCCACTCACAATATAGACCATTCAGTCTCCCCAAAGTCATTAGCAAGTTTTTTGAGACTATAATCAACAAGAAGGTCATAGGTTAATCATCATAGGTTTCAATTTGGTCCAATCCACTACTGATGTCCTAACTACCATTGAGGCACTAGACAACAAATATACCTCAAGGACTATAGCATTAAATATTTCAAAGGCCTTTGAAAAGGTATGGCACAAAAGACTGCTGCACAAGCTATCTAGGTATAGTATCACTTGAAGAAAGCTCTCAATAATAAAGTCCTTCTTAACAGCTATGTCCCTGACAGCAGTTATTAATGGCCAGTCCTACAGGGCGCCAGCAATCAATTCAGAGATCCCCCCCAAGGGGGTCAATTCTCAGACCAAACCTCTTTTTACTTTACATAAATGATCTGTCTAAGAGTATACTGTGATCATTTGCAAATATCTATGATGATACAATGGTATATGGATGCACCTCCAAAACTGTAGATGACAAGATATTGACAGCTGATCCGTCCCATGACCTATTATATATAAATAACATTATATATAATTATATATATATATATATATAAATAACATTATATATATATATATATATATATATATATATATATAAATAACATTATATATATATATATATATATATATATAAATAACATTATATATATATATATATATATATATAAATAACATTATATATATATATATATATAAATAACATTATATATATATATATATATATATATATATATAAATAACATTATATATATATATATATATATATATATATAAATAACATTATATATATATATATATATAAATAACATTATATATATATATATATATATATATATAAATAACATTATATATATATATATATATAAATAACATTATATATATATATATATATAAATAACATTATATATATATATATATATATATATAAATAACATTATATATATATATATATATATATAAATAACATTATATATATATATATATATATATATATATAAATAACATTATATATATATATATATATATATATATAAATAACATTATATATATATATATATATATATATATATAAATAACATTATATATATATATATATATATAAATAACATTATATATATATAAATAACATTATATATATATATATATATATATAAATAACATTATATATATATATATATATATATAAATAACATTATATATATATATATATATAAATAACATTATATATATATAAATAACATTATATATATATATATATATATATATAAATAACATTATATATATATATATATATATAAATAACATTATATATATATATATATATATATAAATAACATTATATATATATATATATATATAAATAACATTATATATATATATATATATATAAATAACATTATATATATATATATATATAAATAACATTATATATATATATATATAAATAACATTATATATATATATATATATATATATATATATATATATATATGATGAAACGCTTAGGTGAAACCTGGGTAGGTTTGTCTGGCTCACTAGGTTTATCTAGGTCTGCTCTATGGTTGTATTGAGCTCTTTTAGTTAGTTGTTTACTAGTGTCGAGGTTTTTTCTTTGGGCTTTAAACCTGTATTTGTGCGATTTTTTTCAACAGACTTTCATGTTTCTACCTCTTTCTTTTTTTTTAAAACCTTTTTTTCCTTCGTGATGATTTGATTATTGGCAAATCAAAAATTTGAAGGCTTTTCGAAACGAGTATAGTTACCTATATTTATATTTACAAAGCTCTAGGTTACTCTATCGAGCACTGTTTTAAATCAACTAATATGGAACATATATATAATATATTTATATATATATATATATATATATTATATATATATATATATTACATACAAGAAAGACTATATACAATTTACTCAGTATTACCTTCTCTTGTGTCTAACACCACATAACCACTGTCAACCAGATAATAAATAATACTTGTTTTTTTTGTTTCCAGGTTTTGCTGTTACTCATTTTCTACGAGTATTTTTGTATGTATAAATGTTGAGGGGAGGGTTATAATTATTTATACAGAGTTATAACTCCAGTACTTGACATGCAGAAGTAATAATGAACACAAGAATACTCACAAATATTTAAGAGAAAAATGTTTGGCTCTATTTGAATGTGTTACTTCAAAGTATAAAATTTCTAATAATTTAATGACTATATATACCAAAAAGCTGAAACTTCTCAGACTAATAATTTAATATACGTTTTAAAGGCTGTGTAAATTTTATTCTCTTTAAATTGTAAGTTAATTAAACTGCTATCTATCTACTTAGTAGAGATATTGTATCTTTATTATTTTCAATAAAAATAGGTTTTTATTTTGTCTGAAACTAATTATTAGAATAATGTGTCTGCTAATAATGCGTCTGCTATCATATGAATCTGTCCGATTTGTTTTACCAAATCTTACTTTATAATAGATTTTTTTAAAGTTTTTCTTCACAAACACAACAAACATTTCAACAAATTTTTGCTAAGCCAGGAACATGCAATCAGCATATAATAGATTTAAAATGTAACTGTTTATTACAAATTTTGAAGAAAAGGTTGAAGCTCATCTGATAAAAACATTGAATCTTCTATTTATTTATTTATTTTTTAATAACTTCGGTTTAGTAGTGAAAGTTGTTACAATTTTAATAAGCGTCTGGCACGGTGCCAAAGAAAGGGAGATAATCATAGAAAAAAGAGAATCAAAGGGAGATTATTACGTGCTCCAATTTCTCTTACCTCAACACCTGGTCGTTGTTCAAGTACCTCATAGAGGGAAGTCACCAGTTCATCGTTGTGTCGTAAAGTGTTTGCGTATGTATGCACCTCTGAATCTGACAATGCCTGAAAGAACAACAAGGACAACAATATTTGTAATGAATGTGGTTAACCATATTGATAAATAAAACAGAAGTAGATATCTACAGTCAAGTAAAGTAAAGTAAAGACAAAAAAGTGAATCCAATGATTGGAATTTGCTTTGTCAGATGAAAGTATTAGGTTGGTGCAAAAATAATGACGTAATAATGTCGTTTTTTTACGTTAAAAATACGTCAAAAAACGACATTATTGCGTCATTATTTTTGCACCAGCCTAATAGATAGGATTTTTTTTTCTCCTTCAGAGTTGCCTCAAAAGAGTGAAGTGTGATGTTCATTGTCAGGAAATAAATGAAAAAAATAAAAAATACTCATTAATAGTCTGAAAAAATTATTGTCTACTAAAATCAACAAAAAAATATGAGGAGTCTAAATAACAAAAGAAATACAGTGTAACCCGGATATAAGAGACCCGGATATAAGAGAAACCCTTATATAAGAGAGATTTTCTCTGGTCCCAAATTAGAGCCTGTGTTAATGTATATAAATTAGACTCAACTCGGATATAAGAGACGACTTCTCCGGTCCAGACAACTCTCTTATATCCGGGTTACACTGTAATAAATATACTTCATATCAAAGTTTCAAGCAGTAGTTAACTTCTGAATAATTCCATATCTGCTTTATTAAAAATAAATACAAAGAACAATCTGCAATGCTATTGTTCCCGAATTTGTGTCTTATTTTCATTCACTTTCACACTGCCTTTATTTAGCTTCCACTGTACCTTTTCTAGAAATACTTTTATGATAATTATTCTGATGAACTTTCCTAAACTTTATCAATTTAAGTGCAAATCTAGATTGGTGGGAAGGTCTCATCATTTTACAGTGGAAACAAATGTAACCATAAGTTCTATGGTAGCAATTTCTTCTCTCACACTTTTTACTTGTAGAACACTTTTCTGGCATCTTGCTTCCCAGTAAACTTTAATTTTCAAAAATTTTAATGCAATATCATTCATTATCTTTTTATATTTTATTACATTACTCTTTTTGTACACAAGTATTCTAATGAAGAAAGAATGTTTTTTTTTTTTAATCATTTCAACCCAAGCAAGATGACAATGCCACTAAGATGCAGGATGTTACAAGGAGTGAAAAAATTTTTAGTGAGAAGTGAGGAAAGGACAATAAAGGTATAGGTTTCAGGAAAATAGTGATTGGCATTGCATTTAAATTTTCGAAGATTGTAGGTGGCAGGGTAGCAAGAAATTTGAAAGGAGTTCCACAGGCAGTAAGTACGAAAAAAGAAACTATTAGAATAGACCTGACAGTTGTATCTTGCTAGTCCAACAATAAAATGGTGGGACCTAGTTGCCAATCTAGTAGCATGCTTAAATGCATATAATCAAGGCACTAAGGAGAAAAATTAATCATAACAATTGCCATGAAAATATTTGTAGAGAAGGCAGAGGGAAGCCATATTATGTCAGTGCGAAAGTGACTGAAGTTGAGATGCCAGGTCAAGATCGATTATTTTACAAACCCTTCTTTGAATTTTGTCAAGAATCTCAAGATATATAATAGGAGCACCTGACAAGATATGGCAGCAATATTCAATGCACAGATGAAATGTAGACATAAATGTGCAAGAGGGATTCTGATGAGAAGAATTGACGACAGTGAACCAAATTTAAAAGAGATTAACTATTAGTATGTGTTTGTAGGGGACAGGATAGTATGTTAGTCACTGGGTCTTAAATATGATAAAACCAACTTCATTTTTTTTTTTTTGTGTAGTAGGTTTCTTTCTGTGATAGAGTGGTGGCCAGCAAAGGCTATATGACCCAGTCTTTTCTGCTATTCAATTCATAAGTGAGGGGAGGGTATTTGCATATAAGTGAATACAATGAACACAACTGGAATTTGAACTTGCCTTTCCAATTTCCAAACCGATACATACAATGTACAGGGTAGTTCAAAAGTTTTGTCCCCCCACCCCTACATAATATAATTTTCTATTTCAGATGGCTGATATGAGAATGATGGTGTTCATACAGACCTACTTGATGTGTGACAGTGTTAATGAAAATTAATAAACTGAATCTAGTACATGTGCTTTTTATTACTTGTTTTTTTTTATCATTCTCATTAATTTTTGCTAGGGGTGACAAGACATTCTGACCACCCTGTACATCCTTTTATTTGAGAAATCAGGAGAAAATTGAAATTAAAAAATTTTCTTTTATCTGAGCAAATGAGAGAAAATATTTTAGTATCTGTCTATATTTTTGAGAGGAGGTATTATGTACATTATTTACCTTATTCGGACTATTGTCCTCATCTCTGTCACCATATTTATTACAACACGGGAAATTAACTGGAGATAACTGATAACCGTCATACATTAAACATGACACGTGGAACTAGAATAGTCTACCCCAGTGAGTGAAATAAAGGGTTCAGTTCGACATTTCAACCCCCTGAAGAAGGCTGAAATGTTGTAATAAATATGCCGACAAAGATGAGGACAATATTCCGAATAATGTAAATAATGTAGAAAATATTTTAATTCAAATTTGTTGTTGGTTTAAATCAAGAATAGGAATGACTGCAAAACACTTGCCCCTCCCTAATTTATAGGCAGAAGCACACAAATGTGTGTTGAGATTTTTTTCTAGACAATAGGCCAATTCTCTGTTTCATCTGATTCAGTCCCAGTCTGTCTTGTCATGAAGCTTATCTGAACTTGATCTTGTCTGTCAACCCCCAATTCTTAGATCCATAAACTTTTTGCCATATTACTGTTGATTTGTTTTGCATATATTGTTTGTTTGCTTTATATTATTTTTTTTCCCTCTTTTTCTTGCTTATTACAAACTTTACCAATTCTGTTTGTTGGACAATGCTGTCATTTATTTTACATTTAACCATGGCCACTCAATCTACAAAGATTTGTCACAATGGATTTCTATTCTCTCAATTTTATTTACCAATCTCTTTTCAATTCTGAGTAAAAATTTTATGTAGAACTCAAACAACAAAGGTGCTTGGGAAAAAAAAAAAAACGTTTTAGGTGGGACCAACACTGAATAGCCTTGTCACCTGACTCTAAGAAAACAACCTGTATCAGCCATCCCTTCTAATTTTCATTGTAATAAAAAAAAAAAAAAATAAATAAATAAATAAATCCATAAGCGTATTTAGTGGGCCAAGCCGCTTCATCAAATGAGACAGATTGATGAATGGTTGATGTATGTATTAAGCCAAGAACCTGCAATGATTAATGAAGTTCCAAGGAAAGATAACTTGTGAAAATACTGGGTTCTTTTTTTTTTTTCATGATTTCTCTCTTGAATACATAGATATGCAGTAAGAAGATAGAGAAAAAGGAAAGGATAAACAAGAAATACACAATGGATACATTCTCCTCTATTCCAGCTAATTTTTTTTTTTTCCTCTGATCTGCTTTTATTCATTTTATAGTCTAACTGGATTGAAAAAAGTGCAAGCCAAATGCAAAAGGATTAGGGTTCATATTGCACTTGTCTTCTTTACGGGTCACATTCAACAAATCAATTTGGAAAGGGTGGAGCTTGAGGGGTAATCTTCAATAGAAATAATTCTGAAAAATTGCAGAATAAGAATAGTAGGAATATTAATGAATGTGACTAAGAGAACACTTACAAATGAAATGATATTTACACACATACATACATGCACCCCACACATACATACAATGTCAGATTTTATTATGGTAGTGGTGAGATTAGCCATTTCTTTATAAGGAAACATTTAACATTCATTGCCTGAACAGTTAGTATTACTATGAGTTGACATTTTTCACTTAAAACAGTTATTTCAAGAAAGTATATTTCTCAAGTCCACTATAGGTGTGCAGGTGTTGTAATTGATAGTGACTCAATGAGAAATTAGGGAGCTGAATTAAAATTCCAGTCAAGCTCTTTTACATTCATTTATGCACAAATACCCTTGGGAAAGGTATGAATCCATCTCTTCTATGTCCAGCTATGGGTTAAATAGCGGGACAGAGTGGGTTCTTTAGCCATGGATAGCAACCAGCCGAGAAGAAGGACAACTCTGAATTCAAACCTGTTTTTGACCCAGGAACTAAATCATGGATTGCTATATGGCAAGGCATAGCTCCTGGACACCATCCCTGCTAGGGTTATGGTGACATCAGCAGCAGGGTGTTGAATGTGATCAGTGGCACAATCTAATAGATATGATTTTTGGCATTGAACTGCAATGGTCATGAAAAGATACTGGACAGTGGATGAGACCTAATTATTCCAAGTTAGATGGAAACTGTGTGAACATAGAATTGCCCATTGAGTCTGATATACACAATCAAAACCGCTATGAAAAAACAGGGGTGGTCTGACAGGATGGTGGAATAATGGATAGCGACTCAGATTGAGGAATCAGGAGAGCAGAGTTCAAATTCAAGTAAAATCCATTACATTCACTTATGTGCTAATACCCTTGGGAAAGGTATAAATCCTCTTCTCCCCCACCAGCTATGGGTAAATAGCAGAAAAGACTGGGTTCTATAGCCTTGGATGGTAACTGGCCTACTGCAGAAAGAAATGGCAACCTACTGCAGAAAAAAAATCTGCCTTGTCAGTTATGTATTGAAAGATACACGATTGCCTAAGCGTGTATCAACCTGGCACATAACTGACTAACTCTTCCTCATACTGATGGGGTTTTCCTTCCTAACCTTTTGTTTAATGCAGTTTGGAAAGTCAACACTTTAATTATGTCATTATTTTCTCAAGTTACATGTACCATCCATTTTATCAGTTGCTGCTATTGAAAGTCTTCAAATAAACAACATTATGTTCATATCGGGCAAATTTTTGAGGAAAAGAGATGTGATAGCCAATAACAGTT
The DNA here is from genome assembly GCA_963932145.1 of Acanthosepion lycidas. Classification (NCBI taxonomy): domain Eukaryota; kingdom Metazoa; phylum Mollusca; class Cephalopoda; order Sepiida; family Sepiidae; genus Acanthosepion; species Acanthosepion lycidas. The sequence goes on from OZ010602.1 coordinate 28,316,307, forward strand.
TGGACATCAAAAGAAAGCCATGTATCTGAAATGACAAACATAAAAGATATCACCTGCATTGGCCATGCCTCTGTGAAAATTATTCCAAGGCCTTCTTTATATTAATCCTTTTACATACTGCTTGATTTATTTCAAAATGCTATAGTTCCTATGTGTGGGACAAATTGTGATTATATATATATATATATATATATATATTTTTTTTTTCATTCTTGTACTTCATGTATATCCTTCTCAGTCATTTTTGGAATTTCTAGTCCATCCTTCCATTGTATTATTGTCTTACTATAGCATAGATACACTAACACCTAATATGGGACTTGGAAAGTGGAGAAATTCAAGATATTTCTGCTCTCTTTCCAAACACCCTATTATGGTTATGCATGAAGATTACATATGCTAAAACACTAACAAATATATTAACCTACTGAACTTGTGGCACTAATTGACTGCAACAACCCCCTTGTTAGGGTAATTTACCTCATTCTCCAACTTGTATGTGCTGTGATGGTCATGTGACCCTTAATCAGTAGTGAATCTGTCTTTACAGAGAAATAGTTTTTTTGGTAGATACTTTTGTACTTTTTTTCTAACTTGTGGGTAAAAACAGCCTTTTTTAATATCTACTAGTTTTCCTTTTCAGAGTCAGAGAGACGGTATCTAACACATTTCTATACTTTGTTATCATGTTCTCTTTTTATTATAAATGTTCAGGCAAATAATTATACTGACAGTAGGTACTTCTAAAGGTTACCAAACATAAATTTGGTAACCAATCACCCTAATAACTATAGTACTGGTAAGCAAATCTAACCCAGTTTGGGTGTTTGTAAATAGCTTCATGTAGTTCTGTTCAATGTAGTGGTTTTATGTATCTTTAGGAATAGAGTAAATCCAATGTCATATCTGACCATGATATTTTTTAATCCTTTTACCCCAAGCAAAGTAATAAAGCCACTAAAATGCAAGGGGTTAATGAAAATGAAAACCAAGAAAACATTGCTGAGAAGAAAAGGCAGTAAAATGTGTGGGATGCAAGGAAGCAGAAGATGACAATTAACGTTGCATTTAAATTTTTGTAGGACTGGAAAGCAAGAAGCTGGAAGAGAGTTCCATTGGCAAGAAGTGAAAGACAAAAAACTATTAGAATAGAATTTAAGGTTATATCTAGCAATTTTAACAGTAAAACGATAAGACCTAGCTGCCCATCTAGCAGTACACTTCAATTTATGAAGTTGAGGTATCAAAGAGGAAAGCTCATTAGAACAAGTGCAATGAAAATATTTATAGAAAAACACAAGGAACCTATGTTAAAGTGGTTGGAAAGTGACTTAAACCAAGATGGCACATTGAGACCAATAATGTTGTAAATTTTTCTTTGAACTTTGTCAAGAATCTAAAAGATACATTGCAGATGCACCAGGCCAGATGTGGCAACAGTATTCAGTGCACAGATGAATGGTAGACTTATAAAAGTGCATGACAGATCTGGATTGTTTAGTTTGACATAGTGTACCAATTTTCCTAGCAGCAGACTTAGCAATTGACTCCATAATCTTTCCAATTCACATAAGCAGAAAATGTTAGACCAAGTAGGCACAAACCAAGGAGTTACTTTTCTGAAGGTTAGCATCAGCCATGCTGATGGAAGGCAAAAAATATTCTGTCAGATGTGGATTTGGTCTATCACATTCATGTAATAACAGAATCTACATTCTGGTAAGAACTTCTATGTCAAAAAGAATTATGTAACTTGAAGTAATCCAAAAAGTGAATTAACTGGAAAAATTTGAGTTCAATACCTGGCCACAGCAGAGGGAACAAAAACTTGGAGTGTCGAGTTACTAAAGGGAATTAACTCAAACTGAGATATTCAAAAACGGCATACATGTCGAATTAGAACAATCTGTGGACTAAATAAAGAGTTCAGTTTGAAATTCCAATGTATATCACCTGAAGAAGGCTAGAGCGTACAACGTCTGAAACATCATGAATATGACAATAAAGATGAGGACAATAGTCTAAATGGTGTAAATAGTTACAGTAACTTATCTCAGAAATATAGAAAGATGTAAAATAAAGCTGTTCGTATGACCAATTTGGCACTCACCATTTACAGCTTTTTACAGACTGTTCTAAAAATATCAAAATTTACCTAAAATACCTAGCTACAATGTATTCAACAACTGGTTCAGGCCTTTGGGTTAATAAAATATAGTCTATACTTTAAGCAAGGATGAGTATGATCAGTTTAAATCTTAAACTAAAAGAGAAGTATGCAATTCTACAGATATGTCACCAATTACCAAACTATCAGTATGAACTTAACAAAACAGAATGGTACTAAATGAAAATAGTTACAAATGCTACCTTAAACTGGCACAAGATCATATTTGTAGAGCACTATATAAAGATCATATTCAGTATTATTGTTTTGAGAACAACTCCTTAATGTTTTACTGAATGAGGTGGTGTGTGATATGAACATAAGAAAATGTATAAGGAAGTGAAGATTATGTAGATAAGAAGATAGTGATTGACCTTTGACTTAAAGAGGTTAAGATTGTAGCATTCAAGGAAGTATCCATGTAGAAGTTGAGTCATTCTGTATCAAATCAACAAGGGTCTGACCATCACTAACACAAATTTCGTACACTTATAGACTTGAATGGTACCTATTTTACATCTCTAGGTCGAAGTGATCCTGAAATATGATCCTTTGACCTTTGCCAAAAAGTTAAATTTTGGAAAATAGTCCCAAAGTTTAAATATTAATATCTTAGTTGATTTTTACTTACAAAGCTAAATTATATACCATTTTAAAGTACTTGGATAGATCTAAAAGGCGATTTATTTGTTTTTTGTTTAAAGGTCAAATGAGATAATTTGCCCTTGACCTTTGCTCTTTAATTTCTCAAAAAGAGTATCTTTTATTTTTTTTTTTAAGTTTGACAACAAATTTATCTGCTTTATGACAGGATATGCACAAAATTTTGTGGGGTACAATTTTGTGGCCTGGGCTACAAAGGGTTTTACTGAGTTGGGTGCAAACATTTTCATATCTCCCAATAATATCCTTTAAAAATTTCAATGTTGATTAATATTCACATAAGAATTATGATCATAAAATCAAAAGAATTTGTGGTTAAATGTTGACCAATTCGGTGGAAAATAATCAACCTTATTTTTTAGATTTGTTTACATATTTATTATACAACAAATAGATTTTTATAGGAAAAAGTGAAATAACAAAAATAATTATTTCAAAATGTGTCATGAATTAATGTTAAGATAATATAAAATAATATGAAAATATGTAACAAATGATGTTAATGGTTAACAAATTTTTAATCATGAATGAAGTGTACAAAATTTTTTTTAAAAATCTGTGTCGGTGATAGTCAGACCCTTGTTGCTTTGACATCCAATGACTTACTTTGCTCCACAAATTGCAGTGCTCAAGCAAAAAGCTGTCCAAGTGAAATTTCCTCCTGTCAGAAGCTCCAATATGAACATTTCAGAGTGTTTTTGTGATAGTGCAAAGGTTCCAGAAAGTGTTTGATGAGTCTAATGGTGATTATGAAAGTATGGCAACTTGGAAAACTCTCTCTGATAAGAAAAGAATGATCAAATTTGTTGGTGAGGGCCTTAAACTCAACATGGAGGCCTACATCCAGTGACTTGAAGAGGCAGTGCTGTCCTGGATCAAGAGGGTGGCTGTTGGAAAACCTGTCTGGCAACAGGATTCTGCACCATGCCACACAAGCAGGAGAAACCAGTAGTCATGGCTGTCAGACAATTTCTGCAACCACATCACCAATTATATCTGGCCACCTAACTCCCCAGACTGAAACCCCCTTGATTATTATGTATAAAGCACAGTTAAGCAAAAGACCACCAAAACTCTTTGTAACACCAAAAATGAACTGAAGACAAATATTATGGCAGCATTCACCAACTTAAACAAGAAAACTGTCCAGAAGAGATTTAGGAGATTTTGAAGTCATCCAGAAGACATGGTTGAAGCCAATGGCGATTTTATTGAATAAATTTATTCTTTAGTACTTCAAGATATTTTTTTTAGTTTTTGTAAATATATTTGTTAAAAGCAGATGTCAGTATTTTCATTTTTGCACAATTTAGATAACAATTTATCCATCGTACCCTGTATAGAGTGTAGCTCATCTGAACATTTGTCATGGTGATAGCAAGAGAATAGAGATAGGATTGTAATGTTGCATTCATAGAGAAAGAGGCTGTAAGTTGGAAAATAAGTGTTTCCCCCCTTACAAGACCATGTAAACAATATATGGTAAACTAATTAACAAGAGTGGTAGATCTGAATGGAATAATAGCAGATTGAAATAAACAAACATTTTACATTATAACAAAGAAGCTATTCTTTCTGCTGTTATTGCCTTTCTTCAGGTTATTCTATTTAATATTATTTCTTTGATGGTCATCCTGACACAAAAAGGGAGGGGACATGTATTTGATCTTTCTCAACAAATCAATATCTCTAATCCTATCATCAAGAATCCTCTAAGATCCTTGGTCATCCATTTCTGCCCCAGATTTAAATTGCTTGCCAACAGGAAACAGTGCTGTTGAACACCTGCAAAAGCCCAAGTAGCGTAAGTATATACTTGAGAGAGAGAGAGAGAGAGAGAGAGATAAATATCACCATATTTTTCAGATAGACATAAACAATCCAAGACAACAGAACATTTAGTATTATTACTTTCTTATATTACTTATGAGTTGCGTGTGTGGTGCAGCGATTATCAGCGTGGAAATGTACTTCAAATTCCAGCCAAGGAAGTTGCATTTACTTCCCTTAGAAATACATCTTTTCTCTACCAGCTAGAGATTAATAACAAAGCTGGCTGGGCTCTCTAGCTATGTTTGGTGTCCAGTCTAGAAGAAGTACAATGCTGAATTTCAAATTGATTGGGCATGGAGCAAGCAAGCAACTATTTTCTTTATGCTCCACAGGAGTCAACATGGTTCAGATATATGCATATTGCTTATGGAGGTTGTGGGATGGCATGTAATCCAAGAATTGTTTGAGTTTTGATAGTGATACCTTACATTCAATTTGTACCTTTTGCCTTTGGGAAGAACATGAATTTACTTCTCTCAGCTGTGGGAGCTCTTTATCCATATAATAGTAGTCAAACTAAGAGAAGTTCACACTGATAAAAAAAATTAGGAGTCCCTGATCCAAGTGGAGGCATGAGTGTAGGGTAGATAATTACACTCTGACCTATTGAAACCAGAGCTTGTCCTATTCCTATGCTCTACTGAAAGCCTACAGTAACAAATCAAGAAAATGAAAACAATTTCACCTTCCCTAGATATATTTAACAGAGAATCTAGTTAACCTGACAAGAGTTGGTTGCATGCAGTGCAGTAAGTACCAGAAGTTATGTCCTATTCCACAATTGGCTATTGAAATAAGACATTCTACTTGCAGTAGGTGGTGCTGACAAAATTTGCAAATGACAAGAGGAAGGTATTAGCTAATAGTGTGTATCTGGGACTGAGAAAGCTATTTAACATCAGCTTTTTCTCAGTCAGGAGGGAGCGCCCTTAACATGTGGACTGTTGGAGTTTTGCGTCAGAGTTGGAGTTTACATTTACTTTACTAAGAAAACCAAACAGGATGAAGACATATATAAAAGAAAAAAAAAAAACAGCTTGCAGCTGGTTTTGCAGTGGACACTTGAAAAGAGATAACAGAATCTCTTAACTGTAGGCAAGAACAAATCTATTAGTAGACTCTATATTAAGGCTAAGATAGAACAAGTAGAAAGTATTGGTTAGTTACTTGTACAACAGTCAACCCTTGCTGGATTCTTTAATGCTAAATATAAGTCTTAGAGGGAAAAATCACAACAAATCGATAGAAAGGTAGATAGATATTCAGTTTGCATGAGTGTCAAACAGTATGTCATTGGTTGGGGCTGAGTCTGTAAGTATTGACTCACAAGTTAGCTACTTTTTACAGCATCAATAAATATCCATAAAAAAAGTAAAAAATTAATAAGCATGGATCAAGGAATAATGGTAGAAAAATAAATACAAAATTTAATGAGCATTTATTTGGCATCAGGGAGCAATTTCAAACAGATTGTCCAGCTCACCCTAAGAAGTTCAATATAGTCACTGAAAACAAAAGGAATATCTGTCAAATTGTGGTTGTTGCCATCTCAGAAGACAATGAGTGAAAATGAAAACAGTGAAAGTCCTGACATACCAAGGCAGCTTACTATCAACTTTCTCTACATTGAAAGCAACCAAATGGGTCTTGTGTGAACACAAAATAAGGATAAAAGAAAATTAAAATATTTAAAATTAGGTTTACCCTAAAAAGCAGCAAAGATATAGTTGATAACCTGGTATCATAACCAGAGACACAGATTTTGCCAATCAGCGAGCTTAGTCATGGACAAACTGCAGCCTCACTGGTTATCTAAGTGGCATGCTTAATTTCATGAGCAAAATAACATTAAATTCTTGTTGGTTTCATTTCATTCTAACTTGTTCACTCACACCCTCACATATATATATATATATATATATATATATATATTTGTTTGTTTGTTTGGGTTTTATGGCATATCAACCACCGTGGGTTATTTAATGCCAAATCCAGTTTATATGAATTTTAAATGCCTATTTTGTATGGAATAACATTATTCCTTTACAAAAAACTTAGAGCTGGCAACATTATTGTTTCAAAAACTTAGAGCTGGCAACATTATTTTTCTGAAAACATTATCTGAGACCTTGCTGTTGGATGCAGTTTATCGCCGTACCCAGGACGTGGATGTAGTTTACCGTCATACCAAGGACGTCATATATTATATATATATATATATATATATATATATATAAAACCATATTTTTTTTTTTAATCATTTCACCCAAAACAAGGCAGTAAAGCTACTAAAATCAAGGGGTTACCGAGTGTTAGAGAATATGAGAAAAAAAAAAAAAAAAAAAAAAAATCACTATTAAGTAGCGAGAACAATAAAAGAACAGGAATTAAGGAAATGAAAAATAACAATTGACATTGCATTTAAATTTTTGAAGAACAAAGTTAAATGAGAAGCAAGAAGCTAGAAGAGAGTGCCACAAGCGAGAGGTGCAAAAAATGAAACTGTTAGCATAGAACTTATGGTTACATCTGCAGTTTACATACATAAACAATGATTAAGTACAATGTTTTTTAAATTTGCAACCCTTTGTTGATAACTTTTTCATCATTTTAAACAATTGCCAATTTTCACTAAAGAATATCATGTGTGTAAACTTCATTTGCATTAGAAGCAGGAAACATTCATAATAGCATTCATAAAAATCAAAAATATGCTTGCATATTAAATTGGAAAGAAATCACATACATCAACATGCGCCATCAGTGATAATATCATACCAAGACTTCAGTCAGTCAGATGCTATACGTTATTAGGTGATCATGTATCAGATTTTTTTTCCTGCAGTAGGTTGCCATTTCTTTTAACAGTAGACCAGTTACCATTAAAAGCTATAGAACCCAGTCTGTCCTCTTATTTACCTATAGCTGGGGGAGAGGATTCATACCTTTCCCAAGGGTATTAACACGTAAGTGAATGTAATGGATTCGACTGGAATTCGAACTTGGCTCTCTGATTCCTCAGTCTGAGCCACTATCCATTACTCCACTATACCTCCTAGTCGTTCAGCTTTTTAATTATACAAGTAATCTTTTCTCCAAAGAAAAAATATCAAATTTTTCCCCCGTTTCTAAGGCAGATGCTTACACAAATGATCTTCTGTAGTGAAAATGGCTACAATACAATTAATAAAATAAATTCAGCTTGAAATTTTTAGTAGTGCAGTTCATGTTGTGATGAACTATTAGGTGGGTGCAAAAATAATGATGTAATAACGTCAAAAAATGACATTATTACGTCATTATTTTTGCACCAACCTAATATATCTCATGTAGCCCACTGGCCAGTGAATGTTGCCCATACCTCTTGCATCTAACACTTGGAAAAAAAAAAAAACAAATATTTCTTCACAGATTAGAATCTGCTGCAGTCGAGGTTGGACTGCATAAAAAGGAAATTCAAACAGAATTCATGTCCTTTAATCCAGCAGAAAAGCTTTTAACATTCAAAGATAATAATCTAATTAAAGTGGACTTCTTTTTTCTTTTTTTTTTTATATCTGCACCCATAGTTGAACTCCTTACAAAATGACACAGATGTCAGAATTGCAATGGTATGTACAGCGCAATAAAAAAATAAAAAATAAAAAAAAATACCAGCTGAAGATCAAAAATGAAAAGTTTGAAAGTGAAAATCTCTGGGTTAACAGTTCTTAAACTTTTTACCCTTGTGCCACCCTTGAAATAATTTTCATGTCTCTGGGAACCCCTGCATAAAAATTATATTATTATATCTCTTATATTTTTATTGTAGTTCATGTTGTAAAAATATTATATAAACACTGCATGTGTCCTGTACTTGATTAAGTCACTCAATGATGCATAAATCCACCACATACAAGTCCTGTCCACTAACCAGTGAAAGTGGTTTCACACTGATGCCACAAAGACATTGCGAAATACATTCCCTAATATTATTATAATTTTTAAATAATATAAGAGATTAAAACCTGATCAAAATTGTTTGTAACTTAGACTTCATCTTCATAAAGCTTTGTTCCAAGTGTGTGTGTGTGTGTGAGAGAGAGAGAGAAGAGCCACATCTACACCAATTTTAAAATCTGAATATATTGATACTAAAAAATAAACATTTAGAAAAAGTGTAAAAAAAAAAAAAAAAAAAAATAAAAAAAAACACACTAACAGCTTTTCTCTCGGCTACAAGCCTTGTATTTAAAACAGCAAGACTTACTTTGGCATTGAATTTGATTTGATTTCACCACAGGTAATGTCTCACACCTTTTCTTGGGTCAGCTTTCTCTTTTATTTTGAAGGAGGTTATATTCAAGTATATGCCTAAGATAAAAGGAGGATTTTTATTACTGCAGTTGCCGAACCACACACAAGCTGATTTGATATCTCATTGATGCTAACCAGCAATTCTAGTGTTTGCAATTGATCTACTACATTCATGCCCAATGTTTCCACTACACACCCACACCCCCGTGGGTGTGCATTAAAATTTGCTATTTATAGGTGAAGCATGCTTAATATTGTAGAGAACATTTATAGATATATTTACAGTGTGGACATAGGGATCTACACAGCATGGTGACCGAGTTTTATGCCTCAAAACAATCTTTCAAAGTATGTATGTATATATATATATAATGTTATATAGGAATAAAGTGTTGCTGCTGACACTTGAGTTTGAACAGATCGCCAGTGAGCAAATACAGGTGATCCCGTTATTGAATTAAGTGGATCATGTGACCATAGAGAAAATGCATAAGTAGGAAGTTGCATGACGTCTAATTGATCACCAGTTCTAGTCTATCCTCTATTACTATATGGACCACTATACTATTCACTATACTATTTCTCTATTTGAATCATTATACAGGTTACTTTTCAAGGAAGTATTATTGAGCAAATACTATTAGTGTGATATTTGAAGGCATTTGACACCAGTATTGTTCAATGGCATACTATAGTTGTAGCGGTGATTACAAAGGCTCTACTACAAAGAGCATTACAAAAGTGACAAGTATTTGTTAACGTTACAAAAGTGTCAAGCAAGTGTTCATTGAGATCACAAAAATATGTTTCATTGAATGTGAAGGAAAATTTTACAAGTTTTTTTTATTCAGTTTTTACAATTTTACTTCTATGGGGACTAAGAGAGGTTGTTCTTTATTTTTCTTTTTTTTTTTTTTTTTTTTTTTTAAAAAATCAATTTCACCCCAAGCAACGTAGTAAAGTCACTGAGATACAAATGGTTACTGGATGTTGAAGAGTTAGAAACAAAAATATTGCAAAGGAGCAAAAACAAAAGAAGCGTAATCAGGAGGACAGTAGATAGTGATTGACATTGTATTTAACTTTTTACAGATTAAAGTTGGCTGGAGACCATGGAGCTGGAAGAGAGTTCCACAGGTATGGAAAGAAACTATTAACAGAGAATTTACAGTTACATCTAACCAACTCAACTGTAAATTGATGAGACCTTTTTACCATTCTAATACTCTGATTAAATTCATAAACTCTAGGCATCATAACAAAGAACACATCTGAAAAGGTTACTGAATGAGGAATAACCAAAATGGAAGTTGGAAATGAAATGGTAATCTTTATAACATCAACAAAATACAATACTCGCCAGCAGCATGAAGTAGGTAACCCACTGCAAGTGGTGATCTACTTAGTATATTACCCCTACTTACAATAGTGTCCAATGTATTTATGAGGATTAGGACATGCCCATATTAGTGTTCATAGGTATGGTATATAACAGTTACCATGAAGGCATTTATAGAAAAGGTACAGGTTACAATACAGTAGTGGGAAAGTGACTGAAGCTGAGCCACCAGAACAGGCCAATAATATTACTGATTCTTCTCTGGATTTTATCAAGGAGCTCTAGTTTGGTAACTTATAGATATGTAAGATAGAGTCTGGTATGAAAAATTGTCTAGCATAACACAGTGAACCCACTTACTTAGCAGTTGACCTAGCAATGTCCATGCTGATTATTATCCCATGCACTTCTTGCCAATTCATTAACCATTTTCACGTGGTCCATTGTTTTGTTATTATATTTTCCTTTGTTTAGGTTCTAAATTATTAGGTTGGTGCAAAAATAATGACGTAATCATGTCGCTTTTTGACGTATATTTAACATCAAAAAACGACATTATTACGTCATTATTTTTGCACCAACCTAATATATTGTAGTAGTAATTCTAAGCTGTGCTGGACAGGTGTAAGGGTAATTTCATGTTGGAGGTGCTGAATAAAAGATTCTTAAAATTTTCCTTGTTCGTCACATTCAATGAAATATGTATAGAAGATATATATATTTGGTATACTATATAAAATATATATTAAGTGCAGTACTAGATTGGCAGCTTGGTTTCATCATTTCACAATTATCTGATAATCATGTAAAGTGAAGATCAAAATAACAGCTGGATGTAACCATAAGTTCTATGCTAACAGTTCCTTCTCTTGCATTTCTCATTTGTTGAACTCTCTTCTAGTGTCTTGCTTTTCAGTCAACTTTGATTTTCAAAAAGTTAAAGGCAAAATCAATCATTATCTTCTATATTTTAATTCCTGTTACTGTTTTCTCTCCTTAATTATATTTTTCTTTTTCTCATATTCTTTTGCACTCAATAACACCTTGCATCTTAGTGGCTCCATTGCCTTGCTGTGGTGAAATAAGAATAATATATATATATATATATATATATATATATATATATATATATATATGAAATGTACATCAATCTAATGTTTTGTTTCTTCACAGACTTACATACATATAGAATTATCTACAGTTTTAATGCACATGATATGTGACTGACCCAAATATAACTGAAAATACCAGTGTTTCTGTCTTTTTGCCTGTTTTCTCTCAATCTCTGACAAGGCTTTAATAAAAATGAAGCATCTTAGATTGATATAGATTTCCTATTTGCTCTTTTTTTTTTTAACATCCTGTCAGATTCTGATCTGTATTTGATCTTTAACTTCTATATAAGTATTGGATATACAGGCTCTTTTAAACAAATAATAATTTCTTATAATCTAAACCATAAATTAGTATACTTATTGACAAATACAACAGAAAGTAATACACAAAGTTTTGAACATATTGCAAAAATATTAAGAAATCAAGATAACAATTGCACTTTAGTATTGACCTTAATGAAAATTAGAAATCTGCACTGGCCAATCAGTGCATACAACACTTGTTGGCCAACAACGCACATCAATATGCACTTTGAACAGTCACTGAATATCTGGCCGACATGTGTCAAAGTTTCCACAACAGAACAGCAAATACAAAGGAGATTTCTCTTTTGTGAGGTGATAATCATGGAAAGTGGACATCAAAATATATCTGAAATGATCTCAAGGTTTTCATCAGTAGGTTTGTTCTAAACATTTGAAAGTGGATGGAACATGGCTGGACTACTGAATCTGCCTCGGAAAAAGGACAATCCTCGTAAAGTAAATGAACATGCAACAATATCCATTCATTGGAAAGTAATGGACAAGTCAATCTCAACCTGAGAAAAGATCTGCAAAAATGAACAAGGTTACAACCAGTCGGACAGATACTTCACAAGGTAGGACTGCATTCTCAAACTTCTAGAAAGATATCACTGCTGAAGCCCACACATGGGAAGGACACTTCATATGATCCCTCAAAATACCATCCTGAAAGCTTTAGTGGAAGTAGAACAGTAGTCATCAACCAATTTTCATTATTATGTGTTGTACGTAATTTTGTCCACTAACTTCAAAAATGTAATCAGATTTCTTCCATCAGTTACAGTCTCTCTGATGTGATAAAGAGGGCATAAAACATCGATCAGCTGCATCAAAAACCATAAAAGTCTTATACAGGTTGTGGTAAAAAAAAAAATAAGCACCTCCCATCTCACTTGTAACCATTCATCACAATAAAATAAACGTTTTTCAGCACTAAAGCTGAAGAAGTCAAATAAAGCTTCATAAGTTGTTACTATATTACGAATGGAATTACCAATTTGTATTTTATTACTAATTGTGTGTATTATGTAATTTTACAAATTATTAAACATTTTTATAGTTTACCTAAGCATTTTTCACAAAATATTCCATTAGTCATATTTGATATCTCCATAAATAAACTAAGAAAAGTAATCTTTCAACTTTGATGATTAAAAAAAAAAGTTTTATTTATTGATCAGTGTAATGATTTGGGGTGCTTTTTACCTCCAATGATACAGGAGCACTACATATCATCAAAGGAAAAATACAGGAGAATGTACTTTGATCTGTGAAATTTCTCAAACTATAAGGAAGTTGGATAACAATCCCAATCATACTGCAGTAAAAATCAAATTATGTGTGTTTCCATGTAAAGAAAATAAGGGTTTTCAAGTGGCCTTGTCAGATCCCTGATCTAAATCCTACAGAAAGTGCAAAAACTGAGTTCAGAGCCAACCACAGTGCTGGGGTGATCTTAAGTAATTTGTCAACAGGAATAAGAGAAAGAGAAAACTGGTGTTCATTTCTAAAGAAAGCTGATCTCAAATTATTCCAAACTAGCTTAAAAGCAGGACTATCGGGTGACATTTAAGCTAGCTCCTGCAGAGGGCTCTTGATTGAACCTTCATCACAATAGGTAGGGAGAAGATGCGATAGGCAACAATAAACTACAGAAGACCTCAAAATTGATCAGTGTATTTACATTAATATTTAAGCTTACCTTTTAAAAATTCAATGATAATGCTGCCAAAAGCAGTTTCATATTCTAAGAATGTTTGTTTTTGGAGATAATGGTTTAGTGATACAAGTCACACTAATTAACCCATAACTGGAGGGAGAAGAGGTTTCCCAAGGGTATTTGTATGTATATGAATATAATGAACTCAATGGGAATTGGAACTTGGTTCCCTGATTAACAACTGTGAACCATTATCTCTTACAGCGCCTGTTATTCCCAAGGGGTCACCCATCTAGGTACTGACTAGGCTTGACTTTGCTCAACTTCAATGATGTGGCCATAAGCCTTTTTGCCATCTTTGATTTCATCCTTCTTGAACTTGGTATCTTTCTACATGATGAACTGGTTTAAGTGGTTTTTGCAGGTTTCCAAACAATTCAAGTTCATTAAGAGAATTTTGCAGGGATCAAAATAAGTAGCATTCTGAAGGTGCAAGGTCAAGTGGGTTTGGCAGGTGTAGCAGGACCTTCATGTCAAGCTGCACCAATTTCTGACAGATCTGCAAAGAAACATGAAATCTGGTGTTCTTCAGATGGAAGACAACACACTTCCAAGTGGTTAATTCCAGATGCTTTTCATCGACTACAGACTAATCTATCCAATTGGTTTACAATATCTACTTAAATTCAATGTCTTTGTTTTTCCCCTTTTTTTTTCTAATGTTTCCCCAATATAAGACCCAAGAGCCAATAAAGGTAGAGGGTTACTGAGTGTGACATATGTGTATAATAAAGGAGAGCAAGTTCAAGAAAGATAAAAGGCTAACTCTAGACTTGAAAAGCTCAAGATTTAATTAGTGAATAACATTTCAGAGGTCAGGCAGAGACATTAGAAGTATAGTGTGGAAACAGATTTTATAAGGAACCAGAAACCCAATCCTAAACCAGAAAGAAGGAATAAACCTCTACTCCTGTTCAAAAGACAGTGGTGGTGTGTGAACCAGACATTTTGTGGAAGAAGCTCATAATGCACAATGCTCTTCCCAATTCACCAGGCATACACCTGCTTCTTCAGATGCAGATAAACTTCTGAGGTGATTAATGGGGGCTCATTTCCCATTCCACTTTTTTGTAAACAATCCATTTTTCAAACAAAAAATTGAGAATGACTTTTGTTGGTCTTCAACCAAACCTACATAAATTGAAAGCTGTTGCCCAAGTATACTATAATCATATATATGATGGACTCTCCTGTTGTCTTCAGTGTATGAGGGTCCAGCAGTTTAAGACTTAAAACTGAACAGCCAAGCTGGACTCGTATACAACTTGATTACAACCATACTTTTCAGAAGAATTGAATACAGAGAACAGCTGCATATAGTGTGCCACAAGGTCTCCAAATGACCCTTGTCAGGTTTGAAGTTAGTGTTGTTCTCCTCCTAGGTGAAACAAAGAGATGGATTCATCCCTTTCCCAAGGGTATTTGCATATAAGTGAATATAACAAACTCAGGTCTCTAATTTCTCATTCCAAGTGGCTATCCATTACACCAGTCATGTATTCCATATATAAGTTGGAGAATCTGACAGAATAGTAAATATATAAAAATTTTGAAAACTTATTTTGACAAGTTTTGCCAATTCATCAGTAAAAATGTCAAAACATAATTTTCAAAAGCATCAAACTGGGTGTAACAACAAAATTGTCCAAATCATGTAACAGCATGGGATAATTGTCCATCCTACAAAATGTTTAATATCTAAAAAAAAAAAAAAAAAAAAAAAACTAATTGAATTTCTTTTTTTTTACAGCTCTTCAGCTAAGACGTTTAGTCATCTTGACACCATTTATTATAAAAATCACTGAAAAACCCTTTGTGTTATTCAGCTAGAAAAGGAACAGGTTAAAATCATTATGTGTCAGCCCCACTGTCTTCTCAAATGAGCAATGGTGAGAAAAAAAAAGATCATTCAGGCCTTCAGTAATGGTACCAACATTCATAATCTGGCTTCCATCTTCAAAGTCCATTCAAGAACCATCAAGAGAAGACGGAATAGTAGGGAAAAAAACTGGATCATGAGGTCACAAAAGTAAGAGGTATCATCATTTCAACTTAGAGCTAAATACTTCCTTATTATTCAAAGTAGAGTCCAATAGTATTATAAAAACCTCTGAGAATTCCAGTAATATATCATTAATTATTTCTAAGATACAACAGTTTAAAGATTAATCTAACAATTGGACAATTTTTACTGTTACTACCAGTGTACATATATATATATATTACAAAATTTGCTTGAAAATTAAACAGAACTAGGTACTTTAATTTAATTTCTGTAATTGAATTGGAAGTGTTTAGCTTCTGTTTTTGAAACATGGTAATTCCGGTGTAGCAATGAAATCATATTTTTTTTTTAAATAATTATAATCTAGGCTCTACTTGTGTAGTGAGCACTGCTTTTTAAAAATAAAAACACTAAAGAACTTTAGATCATCAACCTAACAGTTCTTTCCTATTTTATCAATATATTTGCATACACACACACACACACAATTAAAAACAGACATTTTGTTTCAATCAATCTTATTGGTCAACTTTTCCAAATTACAAATGTTCTTTCTCAGATAAGAAAGAAATTTTCAAAAATTCATTTTGGACAAAATGTGGTTCATGCTTGACTTTCTTAATATTAGGTTGGTGCAAAAATAATGACGTAATAATGTCGTTTTTGCCGTTAAAAAATACATCAAAAAACGACATTATTACATCATTATTTTTGCACCAACCTAATATCATCATCAAGGTAGGTAATGACAAATGTTGAGTTTTGTAGAACTAGTAAATGTAGCGATCTAGACAAAGAGTGTAGTGATGTTAGTGTTTTTTTTTTTGTTGATTTTTTTAAGAGTTTCCATCTTCAGATGTATATTAAAACAAAACAAAAACAAAAACAAACAAACATGTATGTCCCGGTTATGAAATTCATAATTTCTCTACCTGTTGCAATGATGACTTAAGAAAATCAAAAGTGTGGACCATATTTCTTCTGAAATAAACTTTGGACAATTTCTGATGGAATTTCCTCCTTATCTGAGAAGGATTATTTGTAATTTGTAAAACCTACATTGAACCTCACATTACCATCAACGGGCAGAGACTAGCAGTTGCAGACAAGTTCATCTACCTTAGTAGCAATCTGTCATGCTCTGCCAACATCGATGAGGAAGTGACCATCTGGTGCTCCCCTGTAAAGTCCGGAGTGTCTGATTTTGAAGAGAAAAGAATCAGAGACACCAGAAAAGGAAATATCAAGGGGGCTCCACCTCCCAGCCTGGTTCAGAACCAAGCATCCCATGTGACAATTGCAATGAAGTCAAGATCATATTCACATACAGAGGATGAACATAAAAATTTATATATAAAAAGAAATATACACTTAAGGTGTGCGATATTTATGGGATAAAGTGCTCAATATCAAAGAGCGTGTGTAAATATAAAAGTGAACATTGAAGTCAACACTTAGAGGCGACAGGCTGTTTCATGTTAGACGCAATTGTCAGGCCTGACGATTGTGTTTAGCATGAAACAGTCTGTCGCCTCTAAGTGTCGACTTCAATGTTCACTTTTATATATATAGATATATATATATATATATATAGTGTAACCCGGATATAAGAGAGTTGTCATGGCCGGAGAAGAAGTCTCTTATATCCGGGTTTGGTCTATATACATTAACACAGGCTCTAATTTAGGGCCAGAGAAAATCTCTCTTATATCCGGGTTTCTCATATATGTGTGTGTGTGTGTGTGTGTGTGTGTGTGCATACACACAAAGTGATGTTAAAATGTTTTGAGCACAAGCAAGGAAACCCCATTGCCTACACTGATGTTTGGTCATATTATTGACAAAGAACTTTTCAGCATGCCCCTGATCCAACATACTTTAACTGACGCATCTACAAAGAACTTTTGCTGATCAAGCAAGGCTGAATAGTGCCTTTAAGTGAAATCCTTCTTGTCATAAAATTTCTAATTAAAATTTTCTTTAATAAGATTTCTTGAATATTCAGGCTGGTAGACAAAAAGGAAGAGACTGTTTAATAAATAAACAGTACATCTACTTAAATATGAATATCCACTAAAAATAACATTTAAATTGATAAAATCTGTTGGATTAATAAATAAACAATTCATTATGAGAGAGATTGTGTGTGGGTACCTAAAAAAAAAGTAAAAGGCGATATATAGGACTAAAAATGAATTTTTAAAAATGAAAAATCTTTCTTGAAGCTTTTAGCTTTAAATCTCAAGCTAATAAATTAAATTTACTATTTTTAATAAGCAAAATACTTTGCTTTCAAAATGAAGTTAAATTGATTGGAATGAGTGCTTTTAAATCGGCAAAAATAGCTGATTTTTTTTTTAGCCATTAAGCACAACGAATTCTCTTTATTAAAAAATCTTTCAAAAATAAAAACTACTTTCTTAAAACTTTACTAGAGGGAGAATTGCTGATTTAAAGTTTTGAATCTGATAATTAAACAAATATTACTTTTTAAAGTTTTAAAATATCACAGAATAATTTTTTTTAAACATAGATGTGTGTGTTTAAGGTGTTGTTGACAACTTATCTTTTGAAATTTTTTCTATGTGGGACATATCAGCTAAAAAAAAAAAAAAAAAAAAAAAAAAAAAAAAAAAAAAAAAAATATTTTTATATCATTTTTTAAAATTTTTTTTAAACTACTCAGTAATCTTAGAAATTTAGGAAAATATTCTAATGTAGTATTTTATTGAATTTTCGGTACATCGGCTTTACTTACCCTACCGCTCTTGATAAAAAGACAATGTCGAGTGTGGATGCACACATTTACAAAAATAAATCGGCAAATTTGTACACAAACCAAAAAATTCATTTTTTTTTTTTTTTTTTTTTTTTTAAATACTTAGGGAGGAGTCCCTGAATTGTAGTAAGCTTATTTCTGATTATTAGTAAATATAGATTTTATTTTAATAACAATATCCCTTGAAACCGCTACAAATTAATATTGAATTTTAAAACTTTATATTAAAATTCTAATTAAAAAAATGAAAACAATTCATGTAAAAATTCATTATTTCTTCTTAGTGTCCTTCTTAAAAGCAATTAAAAAATTTTCTAATTAAACAATAGTTTTATTGCATTTTTTTATTTTACGATTGGGAGCAGATGAGTAGTAGTCAAAAAAAAAAAAAAAAAAAAAAAAAAAAAGGTGGGGACGAATTCTCCAAAGAATTATAAAAAATAATTTCGGATGAACATAATTTCTCGAAATTTAAATTAAGTAAATAGGGAGAGAGTAACCAAGATTTTCTAAAAAGAGAAATTTTTTAAAATAATTTCATTCATTTATGAATAAGTCCTGAAAGTTTAAATTAAAATCCGACAATTATTTGATTTTTGCAAGAATTTCCAAATCAATGTGTTTTTCGAAAAAAAGCCCAAAAACACGTCTGGAAAAAAATATAAGGTCGACCGCTAACGGAAAAGAAAAAAAAAAAAAAGGTTTTTTAAACCCAAATTTTCGAACATGCTAGAGAAAGGATTTTAAAAAATTAATAATAAAAAATACTAACTTTGGTCTTTTTTCCTCTTTGACGATAAAACTTTTTGTTTTTATTAAGTTTAGAACCTTTTTTCTTCGCAATGCTGTTTTTTTTTTTTTTGTTAGCGAAAAAGTGGAAGTACCTACTGATATTGAAAAAAAAATAAACGAAAGACTGCAATGATTGATAAAGTCAGATGATGTCCTTTTAGACAATAAAAACAAACACAATTCAGAACTAAGATTTGTTAAAGGGTCTTCATTTAGAAAATACAAAATTTGACAAAGAACAAATGATTTACTCACAAAAATAAAAAAAATAAAAATAAAACTAAAAGAAAGTCTCTTTTTGTAAACATACTTTGTATTTTCATCTCCCAAACTTTAAGATTTCAAAAATACATAAATTTACTAACCTCAGACATTGTGTGTGAGAGAGAGAGAGAGAAAGTTAATAATACGTTTTTTCTTTGTACTTTTTTTTGTTTGTTTTTTTGTTTGTTTCCCTGTCTGTCGTCTTTGGATGCCCCCCGTGTCCCGTAGGGAAACTTGGTGGCTGAATGAAACAACTACTATTATTTATTAAAGAGAAAAAAGCGAATATAGAACACTTCATCGCAAGCCACAAGTCATTATTGATTAGGGATTTAAGAATGAGAAAACAATTGTAGCCTTTCAATAAAACAGTAATCGGCCAGGTGAATGTCGCTCGACCGTGTTGTTGTTGTTGTTGGGATAAAGAAAGAAAGAGTAATAAAAAAAAAAAAAAAAAATAGGTAAAGCCGTTGGTCGTAATTAAGGTGAATTGGCAAAGTTCAGGGAAATGCTTAATTTTCGATACCTAAGGTTTAAATGAATTTTTAAAAATGAAAAAGCGTTCTTGAAGATTTTTCAACTTTTTAATTGAAAGCTAAAGGATTAAATTTTCTATTTCCAGTAAGCAAAATACACTGGTGTATAAATAGAAATTGTATCGATTGGAATCGATTTTTTAGAGGGTTACTTTCAGTAAAGTCGTTATAATCGGCCATATTAAACACATTTGTAAACAAAAGTTAATTCTCGGTTTTAAAAATCTACCAAAAATAAAAAATATACTTCGAGGAATATTTAAGAAATATTAGCTGATTAAAGTAATTAATCAGATTTGAAATTTAGTTTAAATAAAATAAAGAAATGGATTTTTAAAACAGTAGCAGTAATTAAATGCTTGCCACCACTAGTCAATCATGTAACGAGGGCAAATGTATCTGCCATCATCTTTATTGCTGTTCTATGGAGACTTTATCTATTAAAACATAATTTAAGAAAATGACAGGTGAGTGCCTTTTTTATATAATTTTTAAGTACTCAGTAAATCTCAAAAATGTTGGAAAATATTCTCTGTAATCTAATTTTAGGAATGTTGACTTTTTACTATAGTTATCGCTTTTATTTTCTGATAATGTCACATATGGTCAATCATACTTTCAAAAAGCGCACGTTATGCAATATTCTATATAGACAAAAAAATTTAAAATTATTTTAAAAATCTTGGTGCAACATAATTTGTATTAAGCTTTTCAATTTTTGATTAGTAAATAAAGTTTTCACTTAATAACAATATAAGCTAACTGGATGAAAAGTAATGCAGAATTTTAAAAGATTTATATATTATAAATTATAATTAAAATAAAAAACAAAAACAATTAAAACATTTCTTATAAAAAAATTCATTATTCATTGAAAAATTTTTTTTCTCCAGACAATAATGTTCTTAATAAATCTTAAAATAATTAAAAGCTTTTCTAATTAAATAATGTCTCAGTTTTATTGCATTTTTTATTTTAAAATTCAGAGGAGATTTTTTTTTGTTGATTGACATTCTCCAAGGAGTCCTGCTTTTAACTAATAAAAATATTTTTTTATGAAAATTTAACTTCTCAAAATTTCATGAAATTAAGTAAAAAAAAATAAAAAAATAAAAAAAATAATTTAATTCATTTAAGAGTAGTTTCATAAAAATCTGACAGTTATTTGATTTTTGCAAGAATTTTCAAATCAATGTTTTTCACTGGAAAAAACCCTGCAAGGTTGACCATCAACACACACACCCACACACAAAAAAGATTTTTAACCAAAATTTTGAACATGCTACAAAGGATTAAAAAATTTAATAAAATAATACTTTGTTCTTTCCTCTTAATAATAACAAACATTTTGACAATAAAACTTTGTTTTTATTAACTTTGGGGCCTTTTGACATCATGCTATGCCATTCTTTCATCTAAAAAAGTGGAAGTACCTATTTCATACAATGCATGACTGACCTGCTTTCAGGCTAAAATATAAGTATTTCCCAACTAAGTGACAACTCAGTGTTCAAACCAAAGTAAAAGCCAGGCTTCAGAATTTTAAAATTGACTAAAAACAATTCCATCTTCTTACTGTCATTCTTTCTAACTGTTTTCCTTGTATTCTTCAGTTTTTGTTTTTTTTTATTGGAAGTGTTAAAACCATTTTTTGCTCCTGTTAAACAGTGGAGTTCTTCCTTGCTAACACTGTAAGTATATGTATATCACTTCAAGTCTTATGGACTTTCAGTAATTGTTGTAGGTTACTTTTTCTTTTCAGGACTATTTAAGAAGAATCTCTGATTTTGCCTTCCTCAACCCAGTGTTTCTGTAGGTTTCTATACATATATACATCTTTTTAACCACCTACCATGATGAACTGAAACATGGCCCAACCGGGTCAATGGGTTGAAAATTAACTCTATTATGTGCTCAAGTCCTAGGAGGCCATACTCCTAAGCTTTACCTTTCTTCTGAGAGGGTGCCAGGGTCATCAGCTGGCACTTGAAACAACTTTTTTAAAAAATTAAAAAAAAAAAAAAAAAAAAAAAAAAAAAAAAAAGAGGAAAGTTCCAAGGGAATCTGGGAGTCTGAAGCCGAATTTTCATATTTGGGTCCAAAAACAGAAACAGTGGAGTAATCTCAAGTTCAGTCTAGTTTGATCTTCAAAAATTTAAATGCAATGTCAATCATTATCTTTTCTTCTTAATTCCAGTTTTTTTTTTTTTTTTTTTTATAGTTCTTGTTCTTTATTAATGTTTCTCTTTTTTTATATTCTTTTTACACTCAGTAACCCCTTATGTTTTAGTGGCTTTATCACCCTGCTTGAGATGAAAAAATTAAAAAAAAATAATGTTTACAAATAATGTTCAGTAGATTGTTTGTTTGATTTGTATTAGTGAGACCACTCTGAAAGTGACAAATGTTTGGAATTTTCCTAAAATCTGAGTGTCTGAGACTAAATTTTCATATTTGGACATTTTGAGCTAAAAAACAAAAACTGGAATAATTTGAGTTAGGACAGTGATTGTGCACTGGTTAGGGTTCGTTTGTTTGTATTAGTATGGTCATTCAGAAAAATTACTAAACTTTAAAATTTTCTTAAAATATGAGGTTCTGGGGATTCAATTTCCATATTTAGGCATAAAAGGCATGTTTTAGATTCAATGTTCACAGTTTTGCAGGGTTCTTCGATGGGCATCAATAGAACAAACTTAAATTAAAACAAAAAAAGAAACAGAATTTCACAATCATCAATCTGACAGAAATGAATTAAGTAAATTTAAAAAAAAAAAAATAGTAGGTCAAAAAATAAAACACAAACAAAATAAAGGAACCTATTAAATTACCAAGGAATTTTTGAAGCATCATTTAGTAATCTTTCCACATTATTTCATCAATATCAGCAATTCACTAATCTCTACACCTGGTCTGTCCCAAAAGCTGTGAAATGTCAACTTTTTCCACAAATCCTGGAACTGCTTCCCAGATTCAATCAGATCTATCAACATTTTCCAAGTATTTCACAGTGGGCTCACACAATAGTACATTTCTTGTTTTTGACTCCCCAAATGATTTTCAGTTCGATTATGAAAGTGTGTTAATGTTACTTGTACTTATGGGAAAGATTGATTGATTCATTCATTTTTTTACGGCTTATCAACCCATTGCAGGTGAGTTAAAGCCAGAAAATATGTTTTCTGATTGTAAATCTTTTTTTTTGAGATAATAGTTTAGTGATAGAAGTTTTACTAATTAACCCATAGTTGGGGGGGGGGAAGAAGTGGATTCATACCTTTCCCAAGGGTATTTGCATGTAAGTGAATATAACAAACTCAACTGGAATCAGAACTTGCCTCTGATTTTCAATTCAAAGTCGTTATCTATTACACTACCTGCACATCCAAGCCCCTAAGCACCTGGTATTCCCAAGTAGTCACCCATCTAGGTACTGACCAAGCTTGATGTTGCTTAACTTCAGTGATCATATGGGAGTCAGTATTTCAACATGTGGCTGTAAGCTTTAAGTGGAAGAATAGAATAAAACTTTCACATTACTGGTTAAAAAATAGTTGCTGATAATGCACAGCAGCTCTCTAGAACTGACCATCTAAAAGTCAATGATTAAAGATGAGCAAGTTTTGATTAACTTCAAACAATCATGACTAATATTTGGATTTAGGACAAAATTAGACCAATTCTGAAATCTTGAGACTGTCTTTCACACTAGACATAGCACATATCTCTTGGGAAATGTTTGAAAAATACCAAATACCTTCTTGTGAGCCCACTGGATTTCTGAATCTTACAAACAGTAGGATCACACTTCTCTGTAAAAAAAAATCATATATATATATATATATCCCAGCTTGAAGCAATCAAATGTCTAACCACACTGAAGAGCTGTGATACAGTAAAACAGATTTTGGATGACAATATATATATATATATTAGTTTATGAAAAACTAGGTAATGCGCATAGGTAGACCCAAGGAGGATAAAATCCAGAGAGCTCAATGTAAATCCAGAGCAAATAATTTAAATAAAAACAGACCACTTTAAGGTTCCATGTAATAAATTATTTCACCACAGCCCTTTTTAAAGGACTGCGGATCATCAGACTTTACTTCCAAAGGTTGAAACAAAAAATGAAAAGAACAGAAAGAATTTTCCCCTATTTTCCATTGAATTTCAAAATTATTGGGAGTGGGGGGCTAAAAATCAGTATTTTTTTGCAGGTTTTTTTTTTTTTTTTTTTTTACAGAAAATCATTAAAAATATGATTTTCTGGATGATTTCTGTAAATTTAAGGGATTGAAGCATCAAAACAATAAAGGTGGCATTTTCAGGAATTCTGAATTGATTTCTTATCTTAATTTAAGAATTTTATTGCTCATTTAGACCTATTTGTATGGCCGCCTTGATACATGCTGAGAAAAAGCATAAAAAATCTGGGCAATGATCCTTTTTTGAAAAACCCTTGACTTCTAAAAGCTCTCACCTTTGACTAAGTAATGTTATGAATAAAATTTAAAAAAAAACCCTAGTAAACCAGAGTTTAAATTTAGAAATGACCGTAGCTTGCTTAAAAGTAGCAACTTCAAAAATTGCTAATATCTGGACTCAACCCACTATGGAGGAGTCCTAAGAGAATCTTTATTAAGAATGAAAAGAAATCACAACTTTCGCTTGAGTCTAGAAAAAAGAAATAATATTTCTATCAGAAGTAACCAATATTTTTTAATAAAATCAGTAAAAAGTAATAAAATAAATTTTTTTAAAAAATGCCATATCCCTTCAGGATATAAGCAATCATGACTACACAGATTCATTTTCTTTATTATCTGCAAACTACTATGCATACTTGGGAAAGATAGTGGAGTGGTTTCCTATTGCCTTCTCCATGGTTTATAAATCAAAGGTTCTGATTGGTTGCCACCCAAAACTAGAGAACCCAGTCTGTTATTTTCACATACTTGTGAAAAAATTCAGTACAAGTAGCATTAGACTTATTTACCACACTGAATTTTATTGCAGCATGAATCAACTCAATCTCAGACACAGATGGTTCACTGGTACGAGTGTTACTATATTACAAGATGGCTAAAGACTTTATCAGAATATCTACTACCCTCTAACATGCTCATGCCGTATCCAGGTGTAAATTGACATTGTCCTTCAGAGTGTTGCAATTTTATTTTCCATCAGTGTACTTTAATTAAATAAATGTTTTATAACTTTTAAAAGACAGTAAGAAGGGTCGGTAAAACCAAATAAAATGCCCAAATAAAAAAAAGTTACTTACCTTGTATTCTGCCAGCCATTCTCTGATGACTTTTGAAGACATCTTTTGATAAAGAAAGTCCCGAATTCATTCACCCTAAGGCACTGAATAGTTGTACTCTGAAAAGAATAAATAGCTAAACTAGCATTTTTGTTTATATAATAGCAACAATACAGATATCATGAGTTTTACATGAAATAATTACACAGCATAGCAGGGGGATTCTTAGTAGCTTGATACTTTCGATGCCCTGTCTTTGAAATTTTTTATTTTGCAACTCATGACCCACTTCATTGAAAAAAAAAAAAAAAAAAAAACTCAGAGAGTGCATATTTCTGTCCAAACCACCGTCAATAAAACTGCATGCAAGGGAGGTAGCTATAGAAAACTGATGAATCCTCACCAAAATTTGATTACTTTCTCTATTGCCAACAGCACACATTTCTATCACATATCATAGAAATCCATTTAGAACTTTTTGAGACATTGTGTTATATATATATATATATATATATATATATATAAATTACATTAGTGGAGGAGATAATTACACATGGATCATCTCCCAAATTTAATCTGTTATTCTGTTAACTATGACTAACCATTCAGTTGAATTTTATTGGAATTCACTGAAAATATATATTGATATCATGTGGTTATAGTAATGTTACAAGTATGCAGAATAATTTTTGGTTTTGTCCCTGGTTTTTAAATTCATGATTATTCCCATTTTATATGAGAAGCCAGTCATTTGTTATAGACATGGATTATGAAGCAGACTGATAAAATACAAAACATATATTTTCCCATTTTACCCCAAACAAGATAATAATGCTATTAAGACACAAGGGGTTTATTGGGAGTGAAAGAGAATGAGAAAACTTTAGTAAAGAGAAAGGACAATAAAAGAACAGGTTTCAGAAAGAAGCGATTGACATTGCATTCAATATTTTTGAAGAACGTATATGGCAGAGAAGCAAGAAACTGGAAAAGTTCCACAAGTGATACGTGTGAGAAAAGCTATTAGAATTGAACTTAAAGTTACAGTTAGCTATTTCAACAATAAAACAATGAGACCTATTTACCAATCTAGTAGTATGCTTAAATTCATGTGGTTGAGATACCAAGGAGGAGAGCTCATTAGAGCAATTGCTATGAAAATATTTAGAGAAAAGACAGAGGGAAGTCACGTCAAGGTGATGGGAAAGTGACTGAATCAAGATGCCAGCTCAAGTTCGATAACATTACAGACCCATCTTTGGATTTTGTAGAGAATCTCAAGATACATAGTAGGAGCATCAGACCAAATATAGCAGCAATAATGGCAGATTTATTTTCTTTTTATAAGCAAATTATTGTTTTGAACAATAGTTGGGTTGCAATATTTTTGTGTAATAGTTTGAACCAAAATAGTTCTTTAAATTTTCATGCTTGGGTCTAAATAAATAGAAAAGAAAAACTTTTCAATGTAAGTAGTAGAATTGGTAGAATTCTTGTTTCCAGCATGAAATAATAAATTTAGTAACTCATTTTGCAGTTTTCTTTTCTTGCTTAAGATTTAGTCACATTTCTGTGCAGTTGCTTATAAATGAAATGCTTATAAAATAAAAAAAACAAAAAAAAAAACAAACAAAAACAAACAAAAATGGTACTTCAGTTTACAAATAGATGAAGAGACTTTAAGCAACTGAAATGTGGTTCTCCAGAAGGATGCTGAAGATACCACAGACCGAAGATGAGAGCAACAACAAAGTTTTAGGGAAAATGGAAACAAAAAAATCCAAGGAAACATATACTTAACATCTGGAAGAGACATTTGAAATTTCTAGAGCACATAATGAGGAAAGAGTGCTTGGAAAATGTTATACTCACAGGACAGATTGATGGCAAGAGGGACAGAGAAAAACGACACATAACCTACTTAATAAACTTGAAGAAATGGATGGCGGAACAGGGTTTTAGAAAAATGACACAAAAACAAGAGCTACAAAAGAGGAAATTGTAGTGAGCCAGGATTGCCTATGTCCTGAAGGGACATGGCACAGAGAAAAAAAGAAATAATTGTGTTATCAGTATAAATACAGAGTTTAGAACTGATGACCTCATAAAGATCATTGCTAAAGATAAACAAAGTAGGTCCAAAAGATTGAGCCCTGGGAGACACCCGCATTAACTTGGAAGCATCTAGAAGAGTGGCTATTTAATATGACTTTCTTTACATGATTTGTTAAAAAGATTGGATCAAATCGAATATTCGATCAGATGAAATTATAAATGTTAACAGAACAGTTGCAACTCTTGAATCAGAAATATCCGTTCATATTCTTTTATATTCATCTATATTCTTTTACTTGACAACATTCTGATGACCTTACAAAGTACTCAATATACTATATTTTCCAGCTTACAAGATGCACTTTTTTCCCTAAGAAAATACTCTGAAAAATGTGTGCATCTTCCAAGACGAATGTAAGGCTCAAGTAAGCATGAATGGTCAACTAATTGGCACAACGTGGATTTGTATGTTGAGTCATTACACTATTAGCTATCTTCTAATTCAGCCGTTTATATGATGTAACCTCAGTACTTAGTTGTATTTCCAAGACTATAAACCTTCCTGGAGCCAAGCTATAAGCCTAAACATGCTCCGTTTACTAGCCGTGGCAGGAGCCTTTCTGCTCTTGACTAGTATGTCATTGCCATAAAAACAAAATCGGATGAGTGATTAATGTAAACAATATCTGGCGCCAGTATATGAGGGATGCAGGGTGAATGTGTTGTATGAGAATGACTTTTTTTTTTTTTCTTAGAAATTTCTTTCCAATATTAGAGTGTGTCTTCCAAGCTGCAGTGTCTTGTAAGCCAGAAAATATGGTATTCAAATTACATCACTATCTGTCTATATTTCTGAGATGAGGTATTATGCACACTATTTATTAGGTTGGTGCAAAAATAATGTCGTTTTTTGATGTATTTTTAACGTCAAAAAACGACATTATTTTTGCACCAACCTAATACATTGTTCAAACTATCATCCTTATCTTTGTTGCCATATTTTATCACAACGTTTTGGCCATTGTATGCTCCAAACTTCTTCAGGTGATTGGAATGTCAAACTGAAACTTTTATTTTGCTCGCTGGGGTAGACTGTTCTAGTTCCACGTACCATGTCTAATGGATGTCAGTTATCAGTTATCTCCTGTTAATTCCCCATCTCCAAGTTCTCCGCCGCCTTAACCAGGTATTGAACTCACACTATTTTGGGTCCTGTCACTGGATCTAACTAATGTCCACAAGGACACATGGTACAGTCGATAAAAGAGATAACTGGCATCCATTAGACATGGCACTAGAACAGTTTACCCCAGCAAGCGAAATAAAGGGTTCAGTTCAATATTCCAACCACCTGAAGAAGGCCGGAGCATATAACGGCCGAAGCATCGTGATAAACATGGCAACAAAGATGATAGTCCAAACAATGTAAATAGTGTAAATTATATCAATATCATGTGGATATTTGCAAAGCCAGAAGATTTTTTCTTTCAGTTTTCTGTTTTCAGAATCTCCAGAAACAATATTTTGCAGAACTAGAAAAGGCAAAACAAAATCATGAGAGAAAATCTTCAGGCTATTTCAAACAGTCAAAAAATATTTTTCATGATGTGACAACTTTCTTGTTCAGCCAGCAGATGCATTTTCATTCTGCATTTATTTATGATGCAGTTTTCCATCTTTTAAATGGTCAATCCTGATGTTCATCAATAAAATTATCCTACATGTTTCTTGGCAAAACTTTATGTAATTCTAACAAATTTCTTTTTGATGACCATAGTTACACAGTCGTAACAATTAATAATTATAAGTAAACAAGTAAAAACAAAACAAAAAAAAAAACGTGCTAATAATTATAAGTAAATAACTATAGTTAAAAAAAAATACTAAACTTACTAACAATTATGAGTAAACATTTTTTTTTCTTCTCTTTCAAAGCATCACAACCAGCAACTGCTTCTCTAAAATTCATTTTTGGGTTTTGAAGACATTTCTACACTCAATTGATGGATGATATAAGATTTCTGCAAAAATGCAACAGTAAAAGAAATTCAAATATAAACAAACTCTTCAGTAACAGGTAGGTCCATGAAGGTTGCTAATGACCAGTCATCTGAAGCCCAGGAGATCAATGCCAGCATTCCTCAGGGCTCTCTTCTCAGTCCTATCCAATTTCTACTTTATATTAATGATCTTCCTAAGAACATACTCAGATCTTTAATGAATATATGTGCAGAAGATACAACAGTGTATAGGTACACCACCTCCAAAAATCTGGATGACCAGACTCAGATGGATTATCTCAGCTCTGACTTTAGCCCTGGCAGTTCAATGGCAGAAGGACTGGCATGTAACATTCAATACCTCCAAAATCAAATAAGTATCGTTCCACCATCACAAGGCTGACCCTTAACACTCACCTTGTGCCACATCTAAGCTACACTTAGTACATTACTATAATCCCAGTGGGTCTTCTTCAGAACATCACCCCAGAGTTATCTCCAATCTTTAGTTAGTTATGTGCCATGCATGATATGCGCTTAGGCGATCATGTATCTTTCAATACATGACTGACGAAACAGAGTTTTTCCCACAGTAGGTTGCCATTTCTTTCTGTGGTAGACCAGTTACTATCCAAGGGATACCTGTCCTGCTATTTACACATAGCTGGGGTGGGGAGACAAGGATTCATACTTTTCCCAAGAGTACTAGCACATAAGTAAATGTAATGGCTTTGACTGGAATTCAAACTCAGCTCTCAGCTTCCTCAGTCTGAGCTGCTATCCTTTACTCCACCATAAGAGATACTCCCCAAGTCTATAAAAGATATCAAGGATGTGGATCAGTGAACACCCTGTTGCAATATTGACCCACCCATAAGCCCCTTTGTGTCATCAGCTCTCTTCGAGTCTATATGCAATAAGAAGGTTGTTAAACATGCCAAAATGCAAAACCAACATGGATTTCATTATGTTCAGTCCACTGGCAGTGTCCTAACTGTTCTTACTCACAGAATTAGTGAGAAAAATGGCAATATTATGAGGTTTTGTTTTGCCTATAAGGCTGTTCTTATTTAATTACTTACTACATAAACTCTCCAGCTATGGAATCTCTAGAAGGGCTTTCTCAGTTATCAAGTCCTTCCTAACAGATAGGTCCCTTAAGATTGTTGTTAACAACCAGTCATTG
Organism: Acanthosepion lycidas; assembly: GCA_963932145.1. NCBI lineage: Eukaryota > Metazoa > Mollusca > Cephalopoda > Sepiida > Sepiidae > Acanthosepion > Acanthosepion lycidas. The sequence continues at coordinate 28,346,629 of OZ010602.1, forward strand.
GAAGCCCCTAAAACCAATGCTAGTATCCCTCAAGGTTATTTCCTCAGTTCTAACCTCTTTCTACTTTATACTAATGATCCACCTAACTGTGCAGACAATACACCAGATTATAGGTGCACCACCCAAAAATCTGGATGATGAGAGTATCTCATTTGTCCTTTGAGCTCACCCAGGTAGTTTAATGGAGGAAGGACAGGCTTGTAACATTTAGTACAGCCAAAACTAAACTAGTAATGTTTCACAACTGTTGAGCAAACCTTGAACTTTCACCTATCATGATAGATGGGTTTCTCTCAAACAAATTCCTAGTCTTGAATGTCTATTAAGATGCCCTCCCCAGACCTCAAATGAAACACATATATGCAATCTATTGCTAAAAATTGCTGGGAAAATGGTTGGTTCATTATATTAGGTTGGTGCAAAAATAATGACGTAATAATGTCGTTTTTTGACATATTTTTCAATGTCAAAAAACGACATTATTACGTCATTATTTTTGCACCAACCTAATATCACTCCAGTAGATATCTGGCTCCTCCCCCTGCCCCATATACTCTATTTTCACAAGAACCAGATCAGACCAAAAAAATGCAGTATTGCTGCCATATCTGGGCTGGAGCTGCCTGGTACTCAATTGCTTGTTTTGATAGAGTTCAAAAGGTGATGAATTATTTTCCACCCAAATGCTCCCCCCCCCCACACTTTTCCCATAGATGAAACGTTGTGAGCCCTTTTCTAATCTATCACTACTTCCATGGCATGTGTTCTGACAAGCTACATTCGTCAGTACCATCACCCCTGATCTTTGCAACTGGGACTCACCATGCAATGTACACAAGAGTGAATCATCCTCATTCATAATCCATTAGTAAGGAGTAAGTTGCACTTGGACATCTGATTTCCCAATCTTTACCTTTTCAAGTCTAGTGTCAATCTTTATCTTTCCAGCATAACACAATGAACATCACTTCTCACTTTTCCTTTATACTCATAGAACACCACTCAGGATCCCTCTACCTTGAGTGGCTCTTGGGCCTTGTATTAGGTGAATATTAGCATAAAAAAAAAAGTAGTTTCAGCAATTCATTTTTTTTTTCTTTTTCATATACATTTTTACTGCCTTTTCTCTTGCATTCAATATTTCAGATTATTTACAGAAATTTTAAACTCCCATTGAAATTTGTCTCATAGAATTGTTGAATGAGGAAAGCAAATATAAGGGACTTCAATTATACCAGAAAAAGGTAATTAACTATTTTTTTTTTTTTTTTTTAACTTGTAGCAGGAATACACGCTAAGTTTAAACTATGGTTGTCAAAGTTTAGATAACAGCTTTTGATATTTGTTAAATGTACTGAGTGCGTGACAGATGACATGACACAGGAGCATCATCATCATCATGACATTGTGAATAACAATCACTCAATCAAAGTGCATCATCCTCTTCTAATTTTGTGCTTATTGTTTTCTCAATACCAACAGCGTCTTTTTAGATAGTTCCTTAACCTTTACTTTACCTGAAAGTTAATATCAACAGACTAAATCACTTGGGCCAATTATAATGGGCTAGATGGCTAGATAGATTATGTGCAGAATCAAATAGAACATTGTAGCATTTGTTTCTTTGAATTGCTGACAAACACTTTCACTTGTGTGAAATCACAAGATCAAGGAATTCATTTGGGATTTCAGGAGAATGAGGAGATGTTTTTGATCGATTAATTTTTTTTTTTTTTATAGCCTATCAACACTTTACAGGTTATTTAAAGCCTATAACTAATGGAGGCTCAGTGGAGTAATAGATAACAACTCAGATTGTGGAATCGGAGAGCTGAGTACAAATTCCAGTCAAATCCATTGCATTCACTTACATGCTAATATCCTTGGGAAAGGTATGAATCTTCTCTCCCCCAGTTATGGATAAATAGTAGAACAGACTAGGTTCTATAGCCTTGGATGGCAACTTTTAAAATGCATGAAATTGATGAAACAATGCTTGTTAGTTCTTAAAAACAAAAGATAACATTTCTTTTCTGCTGGACAGAAGAACAGAGCAAAAACAAATTTGTAAAAGTATGATGAAACAGAAACAAGGAATTCTAACATGCCTTTGGCTAAGAAGCCATGATGTCTTGCCTGCCCAGTCAGAGCCACCATTTGTAATTTAGGTAAAGTGCACATGTGGTGCTAGTGCTTTTAAAACTATTGCTAATTTGCATCCATAGTCAACAACCTAAATAAAAGATGAATTGCACAGATGAACAGGAAAAAGGATTGACAGAACTTGAGCCGTGCTGGACTGGGCTTGTTGCAACTATCAACTACAAAACGTCACAAAATGAGGGTGGAAATTAATAGTAAACCTACTCCTTAAAACAATTCAGAGTTTGGTCTGACAAAGAATTGCATTTTTTTTAATACTACTATTCACTGAATACAAGACCCAAGAGCCATTCAAAGTAGATTTACTGAATAAGGGCATATAAGAAGTAAGCAAGCAGTTCATATTATGGAGATATGTAAGATAGATAACTGTTAACCCTAGACTTCAAGAAGTTAAGATTATAGTGACTGGGGAAGCATCCTTTTGGGAGCCTGTTCAACAAAGTAACAGTTCTGGGGAAGAAGCTGCCTGAGTAGAAGTTCCACATTAACAATAAAATAGAAAAGAAATGAGGATGATTTGAACCTGTGTACATGACGTGATAAGTCATGACTGAGAAGGTTCGGACAGGTAGAACTAAGGAACGAAGCTTGTCTGAACATTTGCTATAAAAAATTTCTCACCTATCATTTGGTTCACACTCCTCCCTGGTTCTTTGAACAGGAATAGAGGTTTAACTCTTGTTCCCTGTTTAGGAGTGGGCTTCCAGTTCCTTCAAAAGTCTACTTCAACTAATTTTTTTTTTCCTCCTCCAATAGGAATAGATAGGCTCACCTATCATCTGCTTCATACTTCTCTCTGATTTTTTAAACAGGGTAGAGGTTTGTCCACTGTTTTCTGTTTAGGATTGGGTTTCCAATTTCTTCAACTCCGTACTTCTGATGTCTTTTTTCAAATTTTTTTTTCCTCTCCCAATAGGAGTAGATAGGTTTACCTATCGTCCAGTTCACAATCCTCCCCAGTCTTTTGAATGGGAGTAGAGATTCATCCCTTGTTTCTTATTTAGGAGTCAGGTACTCTTTGAAGTAGTAAAAGGAAATGATTATTTTTCTAGCATCTTTAGTGATGGTATGAATATTCAAGTTTCACTTGAGGTATGGAGTGAGCTTTAGTGTCCTTGAGCTGTAAGAGCTAGATCAGCAGAGAGATCAGCTGATGGGCTCTGGTCATCTAGGTTTTTGAATATATCACAAGTTATATAGTGGAAGAAACCAGCCATCCTTTTAAAGTTTCAATTGAAGGACCCAAGAAAGTTAACATCCATTTTCCACAGATGAAAGATCACACACCTCTTCCTATTCTATCATTATTTTCATGGCAAGTGTTCAGACAGGCTATATTCCTTGGTTTCATCATTCCTGACCTTCACAGATAGGACCCACCATGACACACGCACACACACACGGATGAATTTTCCCAATTCCCTTTGTATTCCAATCATTCATTTTGACTGGAGAAAACTCTGGGTTTTCTCAGTCACAGTGAAATGTTACTAGCTTGATTTTGGAGGTATTAAATGCTACAAACCTGTCCCTCACACAGTGAGCCTTGAAAGATCAACTACCATGCACTGGTAATCTAGATTTTTGGACATGTGTACTTAAATAACATACCCAAGATAAATACGAGGGTCATTCAATAAATAAGGTGAATTTTTCGATATAAGGACTTCTAATACAGTTAGAAGCTTACGTTTTTTTTAATTTTTTCTTGTTTTACTTCTTTTTCACGTGGATTTAATTTCTTTTGCAGATTAAAAAAAAAAAACTTTGAGAGTTTTGGTGATTAACAAAGATGGCCGACCAAGAAGCATGCTCCAGGATTGAACAGCAGTCAGTTATCAAGTTTTTGGTTGCTGAAGGGTGCAAACCACTTGAAATTCATAGGAGAATGTCAACTGTTTATGGTGCCACATGTTTAGGCCAAAAAAAAAAAAAAAAAAAAAAAAAAAATGTCTACAAGTGGGCTAAATTGTTTAAAGAAGGACAGAGCAGTGTTGAGGATGAAGACAGGCCTGGGAGGCCTACAGAAGTGAGGTCTCCTGAGGTGATCGAATCAGTCAATGACCTCATTCAGTCTGACAGAAGAACTACTAAGAAAGACAAAGAACAAACGCAGGGGTCATCAGTCAGAAGGAGTCATATTGCATCATGACAACACAAGGCCTCACACAGCAGCCCAAACAGTGCAGACCATCAACGAGCTGGGCTGGGAACTGCTCCCTCATCCCCCTTACAGCCCAGACCTTGCCCCTTCAGACTTTCACCTTATTTGGTCCCTTGAAAGCGTTCACGAGAGGCACAAAGTTTAAAAGAGCCGATCAAGTCAAGTGTTGTGAGTGACTAGCTGAGGCATCAGTGCAAAGATTTTTACGCTGAGGGAATACGGAAACTTGTGCACAGATGGGAAAAGTGTGTGACAGTGCTTTCAAGGAGCAGAGATACAATTGTCGCCAAGTAGAAGAGAGATGTGGCTTCATAGATCTTTCCTTTTCTTCTAGCATGTGTTAAAAGAAACATGTTGCTGACTTCAAACTAATCATTTCCAACAACAAAGACAGTGAATTTTCACTAACATCTTTTCTAAACTACAGATTTTTCTGTGAACCAACTACCCAAAAACTTTCAAGACTATTTTTTGCTTCTTGAATTCACATACATATGTTTGCAAATACAAATGATTTATTTAACAGGCATAACCTTGTTTTCTTTATTTTATTATTGTTTGAAATTCAGATTTTTAATATAAAAAACCCTGGACAACTGAATTCCCTAAAATAACACTGGCTACCTAACTGATTAGTTTATATATATATATATATATATATATATATATATATATATATATATATAAGACAAATTTATTAGCTGACTGCAGTATGTAATTTTAATTGAATTACATACACATTTCCTCCACTATCCAAAAACTGGAAATGTGAAGATGAAGTAAAGTGAAGAAGCAAAAATAATAAATGAGCTTTTTTGCAATAATTGCAGAAAGTCTTTAATTTAGAAACAAGATTTAAGTTTAAGGTAGGTTTGCAAGCTGCCTACAAAGAAATGTATGAAAGAAAAAAAAAAAAAAAAAAAAAAAAGAAGAAATATTTTATGCTAAGCAGTCAAGTACCTGCAATGTTTCAAGCCCTCCACCACATCAGCCACTGCACATGACAAACCTAGCCTTTCAACTGCGAGGCAGGCAGACACAGAAAAAGATTATTTTGATGGGCTTGGAAGTATCTAGAATATGTTTCATAATTACTCCTTTGTAATATACCATTTTAAACAGGAGAAATGTGTACAAACATAAGGCTTACATAAACGCAATGTTAACTTTCCAAATGCAGGGTGGGATGTGGGTGTGTACCCACAGCTAAAAGCAACAATATAGTCAAAGTAAGTGGCTTAGCCAACTGCTTGGAATTACATAGAATTTTCTATGGCTCTTGTTCTACTTGAAGTCAGATGTGATTTGTAGGCCGAACAGTCTTTTAAGGCATGGGGCTTCTCTGAGAGGACCTCCATTCATCCTGATTGGTGGTAGTTCAGAAGATTGGAAGAGAGACTAATTGCCAATCTCTGACAATTGAGAGTTTTAGAGGTGTGCCTGTATATAGTTGTATCATATGCATAGATGTTGACAAATGATCTGAGTATATTCTCAGGCAGATCATTTATGGAGATCAAAAAAAAAAAAAGGGTTGGTCCAAGGAGTGACCCTTGGCAGATGCCCGTATTG
>OZ010602.1:28357530-28358788 GCA_963932145.1 Acanthosepion lycidas
CAGAAAAATGTTCATAAAAAATATGGGTCCTCCAACAGTAATCGGACCTGTATCTATATGGAACCGTTATATAGCCTGATGTGTGTGTGTATATATATATATATATGTGTGTGTACGTATACACATATATTTATATATATATATATATATATGTACGTATACACATATATATATATATATATATATATGTACGTATACACATATATATATATTATATATATATGTACGTATACACATATATATATATATATATATATATGTACGTATACACATATATATATATATATATATGTACGTATACACATATATATATATATATATATGTACGTATACACATATATATATATATATATATGTACGTATACACATATATATATATATATATATATGTACGTATACACATATATATATATATATATATGTACGTATACACATATATATATATATATATATGGTACGTATACACATATATATATATATATATGTACGTATACACATATATATATATATATATATGTACGTATACACATATATATATATATATGTACGTATACACAATATATATATATATATATGTACGTATACACATATATATATATATATATTATGTACGTATACATATACACATATATATACACACGCACACACACGTATACATATACACATATATACACACGCACACGTATACATATGCACATATATATATATACACACACACACACGTATATGCACATATATATATACACACACACACACACGTATATGCACATATATATAATACACACACACACACACGTATATGCACATATATATATACACACACACACACACGTATATGCACATATATATATACACACACACACACACGTATATGCACATATATATATACACACACACACACACGTATATGCACATATATATATACACACACACACACACGTATATGCACATATATATATACACACACACACGTATATGCACATATAATATATACACACACACACACACGTATATGCACATATATATATACACACACACACGTATATGCACATATATATATACACACACACACACGTATATGCACATATACATACACACACATACGTATATGCACATATACATACACACACATACGTATATGCACATATATATACACACACATATGTATACATATACACATATATATACACTCACATATGTATACATATACACATATATATACACACACATATGTATACATATACACATATATATACAC
>OZ010602.1:28361488-28363988 GCA_963932145.1 Acanthosepion lycidas
ACATATATATACACACACACACACACATATATATACATATGTATACATATAGACATATATATACACACATATATATACATATGTATACATATAGACATATATATACACACACACACACACATATATATACATATGTATACATATAGACATATATATACACACATATATATACATATGTATACATATAGACATATATATACACACACACACACACATATATATACATATGTATACATATAGACATATATATACACACATATATATACATATGTATACATATAGACATATATATACACACACACACACACATATATATACATATGTATACATATAGACATATATATACACACATATATATACATATGTATACATATAGACATATATATACACACACACACACACATATATATACATATGTATACATATAGACATATATAACACACATATATATACATATGTATACATATAGACATATATATACACACACACACACACATATATACATATGTATACATATAGACATATATATACACACATATATATACATATGTATACATATAGACATATATATACACACACACACATATATATACATATGTATACATATAGACATATATATACACACACACATATATATACATATGTATACATATAGACATATATATACACACACACACACACACATATATATACATATGTATACATATAGACATATATATATACACACACACATATGTATATAGACATATATATACACACACACACATATATATACATATGTATATATATAGACATATATATATATATATATATATACACACACACATATGTATATAGACATATATATACACACACACATATATATACATATGTATATATATAGACATATATATATATATATATATACACACACACACATATGTATATAGACATATATATACACACACACATATATATACATATAGACATATATATATATATATATATATACACACACACACATATGTATATAGACATATATATACACACACACATATGTATACATATAGACATATATATATATATATATATACACACACACACATATGTATATAGACATATATATACACACACACATATGTATACATATAGACATATATATATATATATATATATACACACACACACATATGTATATAGACATATATATACACACACACATATGTATACATATAGACATATATATATATATATATATACACACACACACATATGTATATAGACATATATATACACACACACATATGTATACATATAGACATATATATATATATATATATACACACACACACATATGTATATAGACATATATATACACACACACATATGTATACATATAGACATATATATATATATATATACACACACACACATATGTATATAGACATATATATACACACACACATATGTATACATATAGACATATATATATATATATATACACACACACACATATGTATATAGACATATATATACACACACACATATGTATACATATAGACATATATATATATATATATACACACACACACATATGTATATAGACATATATATACACACACACATATGTATACATATAGACATATATATATATATATATACACACACACACATATGTATATAGACATATATATACACACACACATATGTATACATATAGACATATATATATATATATATACACACACACACATATGTATATAGACATATATATACACACACACATATGTATACATATAGACATATATATATATATATATATACACACACACACATATGTATATAGACATATATACACACACACATATATGTAACATATATATACACACACACATATGTATACATATAGACATATATATATTATATATACACACACACAATATGTTATATAGACATATATATACACACACACATATGTATACATATAGACATATATATATATATATATACACACACACACATATGTATATAGACATATATATACACACACACATATGTATACATATAGACATATATATATATATATATACCACACACACATATGTATAAGACATATATATACACACACACATATGTATACATATAGACATATATATATATATATATATACACACACACACATATGTATATAGACATATATATACACACACACATATGTATACATATAGACATATATATATATATATATACACACACACACATATGTATATAGACATATATATACACACACACATATGTATACATATAGACATATATATATATATATATATCACACACACACATATGTATATAGACATATATATACACACACACATATGTATACATATAGACATATATATATATATATATACACACACACACATATGTATATAGACATATATATACACACACACATATGTATACATATAGACATATATATATATATATATACACACACACACATATGTATATAGACATATAT